>OY856187.1:260057530-260138263 GCA_963693315.1 Diogma glabrata | reverse complement strand
CTTGGAGTTACTTTGGATAGATCACTTACTTTTAGACAACATTGCGAAAAATTGGGTTAAAAATCAAATCTCGTATTAATATTATTCAAAAATTATCAGGAACTCGATGGGGAGCTAGTGGAAGAACGTTGAGGATATCAACTCTAGCATTAGTGTATTCTACAGCAGAATATGCGCTCCTGTTTCCTGTTTCGAATCACAGTGTTTATTCTCGTATTATTGATATCCAACTTAATAGTTGTATGAGAATAATTTCCGAAACTTTGCGAACTACTCCTCTTCAATGGCTTCCTATTTTATCGAAAATCGCTCCGCCAGCATTAAGAAGAGAAAAGTCTGTGGTTAACACTTGAATGAAATTGAGTGAAAATGATAAGACTGCCTATCCACTCGGATTTAATGAATAGAGGACAAAATCGTTTGTTATCTCATACCCCACTTTGAGGTAAGATTGACAAAGATTGCATCTATTGAAAATATTAATGAATATTCAATTAATAATCAATGGCAAATATTACACAACAATTCGGATTTTACCAATAAAGAACTCATATCTGAACCATTCGTTGAAGTTTCAGGAATGTCTGATTCTCGAAGACGTTGGATTACTATAAACCGTATTAAAATAAATCATGGTGGTACAAATGACGAGATTTACATGTACAATAATGAAGGCTGACCATCCTGTGATTGTGGTAATCTATCTCAAACTGTAAGGCACATATACTCTGAATGTCCGATTAGGCGCTTCAATGGTGATCTAAATCAGCTTCATAATATGACCGATTTGGCAATTGATTGGTTAGATTCATTAGATATTAATATTTAACTTGTAAATTTCAAAATTTTGTTAAATAAAACATACGATTAATAAGGTTTGCAAGCTCATAATTTTTGGAATTTTGAAAAAAGTTTATATGTTTGTTATAAATTTTGTGATATTTTAAAATTTTGGAAAAAGATTGAATTTCTGGAATATTTTTAGACTTTTGAAAATAAATTTAAAATTTTTGATTCAATATAATTTTTGGAATTTTGAGAAAAGTTTGTTTTTTTGTTATAACTTTTGCAATAAGTTTAGAATTTTGGAAAAAGTTTCAATTTTTGATTTTGTAATAATTTTTGGAATATTTATAGAATTTTGAAAACGGTTTGATTTTTGATTTTGTAATAATTTTTGGAATATTTTTAGAATTTTGAAAAAAATTTACATTTGTTATTTTATTATCATTTTTGAAATATTTTTGGAATTTTGAAAAAGTTTAAATTTTTGATTTTGTTGTAATTTTTGCGATATTTTAAAAATTTTGAAAAAAGTTTGAATTTTTGGAATATTTTTAGAACTTTGAAAAGGTTTTAATTTTTGATTTTGTTATAATTTTTGGAATATTTCTGGAATTTTTAGAATATAGTTTGTATTTTTGATTTTGTTATCATTTTTGCATTATTTTAAGAATTTTGGAAAGTTTCAAGTTTTGATTTTGACATAATTTTTGGAATATTTTTAGAATTTTAGAAAAAGTTTCAATTTTTGTTTTGTTATAATTTTTACAATATGGAGGGATCCGCATAGAGGGGATCAATTTTTTTTATTTATACATTTTTTTTTATTTTTGATCTACGGGTGTGACAACCGCGCGTACTCCCGTCATTGGCTATTGACATACGAGATATCACATACCACTGGTAATAGCAATGAGATATCACGAGCCTAGGTGATATCTTAGGAGTGCTGGTGGATAAATCTATTCTCTATTCAGTCAACGGCAGCAGCTTCAATCTTAGCTATGGAGTATCCCGTGATGATGCCAGGTGATTGCTTACTCGAAGAATCGAGCCTTCATATAACTCTAAGTATTGGCTTTATTTAAACATTGAGGAAGGAAGCGCGTCGCATAATTAAGGAATATGCCGCAAGTTGGATTATTGGCAACTACATTTTAGTTTTGTTCCAGCAAATTGATAAAACAAATTTGCTGTTTACTTTTTATTTTATTTTTATTTTTTCTATCCGATCATGAAATATTGGCCTATTTCATATTTTATATGTGATGGGAATTATTGTTTAGTTATTCCTTCTAAAAAAAAACATACAAAAAAACAAATTTGAGTCCATCAACACCTTAAAACCCATGTTGTTGTAGGACTTTGGTCTTAAAAGGTTTTTGTGTGTTGTTGTGATATTGTAATTTCTACTACACAACACATTTTTATTAAAAAATAATTTTAGAATTCTGAAAAAGTTTCAATCTTTGATTTTTTAATAATGTTTGGAATATTTTTAGAATTTTGAAAAAAGTTTAAACTTTTGATTTTATTAATTTTTAGAATATTTTAGGAATTTTCAAAGAAATTTGAATTTTAGATTTTGTAATATTTTCTCGAAACGCAAAATGGAGAGGTTTTTGAGTAGTTTGCTAAGTGTATCATCTTTTCACAAAAATATGTTAATATATGATCTGTTATAATTTTCCGTCAACGTATTGATGTTTCGTATTAGTTTTGTAATACATTTCTAAACAGAGATAAAATACTTGTACGTTAATATTTATTTATATATTTAACATAATTAAATTATAGATTGTATTATAAGTCGCTTGCAAAAATATTGTAATATAAACTAAACTATTGTGACGCTTAAATAGTTCGACATTCAAAAGAACATAATTCTAGAAAAATACTCTTTAGAGAAAATAGTTTCACTATAAAAGAATATAAAAACACCGTGATGAAGATAACAAAAACAAAGTAAATTAATACGCATCCGGAAATATTTGTTTAAAAATAAAACCCTTAAAAAAAGGTAAATAAACAAATTAAAAAGAATAGATCGCACACCTGTGTCAACATTTGAAGATCGTGTTATTATGTTGATAAAGGAAGAGAAAAAAGGTTGTGTTCTAGAATTTGGTAGAAATATTGGCATTAGTTTTTCGTGGTATATATAAGAGGTTGTGACTTGTGGTAGATGATGGGATTAGTATTAAATTGTCAGTCGAAAGTGAAGTTTTGAAATATAAAAGCGATAAAAAGTGATTTTAAAATTAGTGGTGACATAAGTTCGTTGAAATAATTATAAGAGCTTATTATACGTGTAATAGAATAGTTGTTATAAGTTAGAGTTATTGTGAATACAAGAATAATTAAGGGGAATAGTAGTAGGAGAAATATTGTTATAACGTTATATAATATAACGTTAAGGAAATCCGTTGTTTTAATTTCCTGATTTAGTGATCGAACCAAAATCTTAGTAACTCGGTCAAGAAACGTTACAACTGGTGTCAGAAGTGAAATTAGGAAATAAGATGGATTTAGAGAAAAATGGAGAAGACGAATCGGAGAAGAGGAATCTTTCAATAGCGGGCACTAAATGAGTTGAAAGAACGATTAATAAAAGCTATAGAAGCCGGATTGGGTCCAGAAAAATATCTTTTTGGTCAGGAAGAAGCAGATGAAAATCAAGAAGCAGCAAGTGATGAAGTTAAAGATGGTGCTGTTGAAGCAACGAAGCAAGTCGTACCAGTAAACAACGGCTTTGCACAATTAATTTGTGCAAAGCTTTGCTTTGATGCAGAATGTGAGTTTCAGTATAAACCAAATAAAGAACGAGATGAAACAGATGTAAAGAAAAACATGGAGGTTATGAGGAATGAAATAAAAAAGTTAGATGTTAACATCAATCAGCAGTCTGATAACATCGATAAACAAATCGAGAAGAAATTACCCTGGTTAAAACAGACATCGACGATAAGCTTCAACAAATAACAGCGAGTACGTGTTGAAGTAGAGAAACTTGTGAATGTATAAAGTACAATCAAAAGTGGACGAATTTTAAGTAGAAGTAGAAAGAAGGCTTTTAGATGTGGAAATCATTGCTAAATATCGCATAAAGTTCAACAGATACAAAGCATAAAGATTAAACCTCCACCTTATGACAGAACATCACCATTTGGAATTTTCAAATTCCAATTCGAAACAGCAGCTGATCAGAATAACTGGAATGAAACGCATCGTGTGGCAGCTTTAATAGTGGCGCTCCAGAACAAGATCGAAGTAAATACAATGAGATCATGAAGGCTTTAGATTGCAAATATGGCAGTGACCACAAGCGGGAGATATACAGAATTGAATTGAAAGGTTGCTACCAAATAGTTAGAAAAGGTCTTCAGGAGTTTTCGCCTGCAATTGGGAGGATGGTACATATGGCACATAGAAATACATCTCCAAAATATATGGAAAGAATGGAGATAGATGCGGTCATCGACGGCATTAGAGATCCCGAGACACGGAAGTCAGCTATGATGACATGACACCTAAAGCTACATGTGCTGTAACAATAGCTTGTTCATTGACTAGTGAAACAGCACAAGCAATTGTGAAAGCATCAATCAAAGTACGCCATGTAGAAATGAAGGAAGAGGATAGTTTCAGGCCTCAAAGAAGAACACGAGAATACAACAGTAAAATAAGATGTTGGGTATGTAAGGAAGATCGAGGAAGATCAACATCACCAATAAGACGGAGATCATCTGAAGAATATAGACTGGAGCGAGAGAGTAAGATAAAATGGTATTGAAACAGTTAAACTAAAACGAGTCAGCTTTAAGGAGCGTAAGATGGCTACACAACCGAATGCACCGTATTCTCCATCCCTATTTCAAGAAGCGCAAGGAATGGTGACTTCTTAACGATTGGAGTTGAAATTGATTACAAGATCTGTATGATTACATTAGTTACTGCAGCAACTCGCACAATCGTCCGTACAGCTTTAGTAAAAGGGGAATTACATCCAGAAGAAAAACATCGAATACAAACAGCAACAGTGGAAAGTACAACTTCAGGGAAAGCAACTCCTCAATATAGATGGGGTCTACGCCCCAGAAGTACTCGGAACGCAATTCCGACCAATTACCATCACAACAATTTCGTCGAAAAGTGCAACTCCGTCGCTCCATTTTTTTGGATAAAGAAGAAGCTGTCACTAGCCTTGCTGCTTCAAACTCTCCTCAACATGGCTGGTATTGAAAGAAATCCTGGACCAATTAAAACATGGCACTGTACAATATGTAAAAACATTTCCATCGTTACAGTGTAACAGCTGTAAGAAATGGTGTCATCTCAAGAACTACTCAGGCCTTGCCACACATAAGCAATGGACCAAAAACTATATTTTTTTTTTTTTTAAAATAAAATGTGTTGTGTAATAGGGTTTAGAATATGTGTCACAACAACACATAAATACCTTTTAAGACCTAGGTCTAGACCTGGGTCCCACAACAACTGGCGTTCTGAGGTGTAGATTAACGCTTTTTTTAAACATCTGTGGGTTGAAGCCACCTGAGACTAAGTGTTCCGGCAAACTATTCCATTTGTACGCAGTTCGGACAAAGAAGTCTCTCTGCGATCTGCCAGTATGACAGCGCGGGATCTTTACCGTTTCACTGGTTGCGGTAGCCGATTGCCGAGTGGAACGGGGGTAAGAATAAGTTTGAGGCATGATGCCGCTGATTTCATCTGAGCACTGCTGATGACGATATTTGTAAAAAACAACGAGGTCAGCAACAGTGCGACGATGTTGTAGGAAATCAAGTTTTGATGTCAAAGTTCGATCACCTACAATTCGTATAGCTCGCTTTTGAACAGAGTCCAAGAGGGCCAAGATGGAAACAGAGGCAGCACCCCAAACTTGACAGCAGTACTCCATACAGGGACGAATATAGGACTTATAAACATGGAGCAATTGGTATGGAGTGAAAAATTTTTTGCATCTATTTAGGAGGCCGAGTTTTTTAGACGCGCTTTTTGCCATCGCCATTACATGATCGTTCCAGAGTAGGTCATTTGAAACTGTGACACCCAATAAACGAATGTTTTTACATTCACCTATTGGTTCATCACACATACTAAATAAAATATCTTTGGGGAACTCGGTCTTTAATCTGGAAACAATCAACAGCTGTGTTTTGGTGGAGTTGAAATTGACAAGGTTTTGGTCACCATATAGCGCCATGTTGCCAGGCATCAGGTCAACAATCAAGTACGATCTCGCATCAGAACCCAATGCGCATGCAACCCACATCCGGAAACTCCAAGCGATGTGAAAATAACACAACTAAATTGCAATGGTCTCATAAACAAAATTGATGCCATAATAAACTACATGTGCAATAATGATATTCTAATCGCGGTTTTTCAAGAAACCAAACTAAATGCTAGATCTAAAATTAGTGATAATATCTGTGATCATAGAATTATAAGGTTGAATAGAGGGAAGGACAAAGGTGGTGGACTTGCCTTTATCATTCACAAAACTGTTATCTTCCGTACATTACCATAATAAAATCCGGATATAACACTAGTCAATATTTATATACGACCAATAAGCAGCTGTGATACAGGTTATGAACCGTCCATAGAACACCTATTTAATACCACAGACTGTCTAATTCTCGGAGATGTGAATGCTCACCATGATCTATGGCACTCACACCTGAACACTGATTCACGAGGCAAAAGCATTGCTGATCTAATTGACGGCTCCAAATAAATAGGAAATAGAATTCAGTAAGCAATTTTTACTACTTGCCGCCCTCTCTGGGGGTAAAAAAATCAGAAATTTTTAATAAAGCCAGATCTCGCTTCATTCCAGCCGGCAGAATACAAAAGGTGAAACAAAACTTCGCACAGGAAGCTTATGTTCTTTCAACTTTAAGATATGACATCCGCAAGACAGATCCAGCCTACACTAGAATTAAAGATCTAAATAAGTAAATTAACAGGGCCTATTCCAAATTATTAAAAACCCGACTTTCACTCCCCGTAATGGCGGTGATAATAGTTTTCTTTTAGATCTCTATCTTACCACAATGTCAGATATTACGAGTGTCGATGTTGCGAAAGGAAGTATTGGAAATTCTGATCATTATTTAATCTCATCAGTTATGAAAACTGATTTACTTAAAACTTTACTGCTCCCAAGCCCCATAAAATATTTCACTACTCAAAAATGGATAAGAGTGGTCTTTAAAATTTTTCCCATGGTTTCCCTTTCGACCGTCATTGTTTTAACACTGACAATGTAAATGTTTCTGCTCAAAATTTTACAGAAACCATTCAATTTGCTATCAATAAATTTGTCCCTTTCTCCATAGTAAAACCCAAACAAAAATACTTGCATTCGAAAGCTGCCAAAGCGGCACTTAGAAACAAACGTAGATCATTTAATATTTGGATTCATAACAAAACTTCCGCTAATTGATCCCAATATCTAAAGGCCAACAAAATATCTAACCAGATTATCTCAAACGAAAAGTCTGAAATTGACAGAGCGAAAGCTTCAAAACTTACGTCTATGTCTGTTTCTGACAACAGTTCCTACAGTGCCATTAATTCTTTAAATTCTGGTACAAAATCTTCTATTCCCCCTATTATTGATGGTGATTTAATCGTCAATGATCCCGCAAGAAAAACTAACTTGTTCGCTGAACGCTCTGCTCTGAACTCCACTGTTTTGGAAACTCCTAAATAGTACAGTAACTGAACATGAAAAAAGACCCAAACTTCTGAATTCTTTGAACATCCATCGATTTTCATGAAAATTGGGAATTAAATTAAACTCATCTTACTCTTAACTTCAAAGGTGACATAAGCCCGACTTGCACTTTTTGTGTTTAAGGGGTGAAAACCACCCCTACGTGAATATATAAAAAAAAATGTAGATTTACTCATTTTTTCGATTCCCTTCTTATTAAGCTATGTAGAATAAATCTTCTTTTATGTTCTTAAACATAGTTTAATATGTATTCAAACTTTTCACCTTATTCTCCAAGAGAATCCATTAGAAAACCTTGATTACATAAATGTAAAGCCTTCAGATTTTGTTCAAAACTTGTATAATTATGATTATGATTGTTATCGACAAAATGGTTTGCAAAAATAGATTTTAAGTTTTGTTTGTTTTTTTTCATTGTTCTTTCACTTTGAATCTATCTTTGAAGCATCTTCCGGTTTTCCTGATGTAAAATTTTTAAAAACCACCCCTATGCGTTAAAGAAATAAAAAAGTAAACGATAATATTCTAAAAATATTATTATAAGAAAATAACATTTCTTTTAAAGATAGACATCACTAGTAGAGTTTCACGGTTTGGTTTGGAAGGGTTTGAAACAAAAAAAACCATAACCGAAAACAGACTTACCAAACTGCGGTTTGGCGGTTTTGAAAATTTTTTTTCGGAAACAAAAAAATATTACTTTATTAATCTTTTAATTAATACTGCCGATAACGGCGAAGACTTTTCTTTTTTGGAAGATATCAGGGATGAAACAATTTTAGAAAGAAAAAATAATACAATAGTATAGATTTTAGATAATGTGCATGCTATAGTAAAGTATTTTAAATGATTTACAATCTGAAATAATATCTTACAACAAAACGTGCGTACAGAAGTTGATAATGAAGGTAGTTTGAATTTGGATGTGAGACGTCGATGCAATTCAATGTACCCAAAGCTACAAAAATTTGTTACGCTTACGTAAAAACCAAAAGAGGGCTTTGAAAATTTTGAACACATCTGCTTACTGGAATAAATTTTAAATTAATTGAGGATTTATGTGATTGGCGCTTTGAAAAGAATTGTTATTATTTAAAAAAACTAGTCAAGGAACTATAATTTTGCAGAAGCTGTATGATGCAATTCTAATTATTTGCCCACCATCATCCGTATTCCAAGGTGGTATTTTCCTTTGTAACCAATTTTAGTCGAAAAGTTAGAACTCGGTTAAATAGTTTGGTATTTTTGAAATTCCACCGAACTAATAATAATAACTCGTAAATACGTTTTAAATTTTTCAAAGGTTCTCAAGTTTACAATATATTTAATACTGTTTTTTCTTATGGCACCATGGCAATGAAGTAAAACTGAACTTAGATCTTTATTAATTTTAAACATGAAAGTTTTAATTTGAAATATTTATAGAATTTTTTTTCCTTTTTTAATTTTAATAATTTATATTGAAATAAACTGAATTTGAACTCAAAAATAAAAACAGAAAACCGCGATTTTTTAAACACGGTTTTTTAGAAAATTTAATCATCAGAGCTACAATCACTATCATTTTCTTCCGATGGGTCAATTGGAGGACAATTCTGACAGTTGTCACCGCAGCATGTCCCACATGTAGAGTTACTTAATAAACCGAGTCTTCAGCAACCACAAGAGGCACCGCATCCTTTTTTACAGTTACAAAATATTATTTTAAGTAACTCTTCTGGTGCACATCACGTACTTCCTGCTTTGATTTCGAAAAAATGCTGAATATACAGTCACACACTATTTCAAATAGATTTGTGTGTGTATACACGCACACAAACACTGACACACACTCACACAAATGATGTCGAAAAAACCAGTGTTTTTGCACCAAAAAAAATACAAATGGTTTTTGTAACATACACTCTCAATAAGTTACAACGTCCATTAAAAAACCAATATATAGGTACAAGTCAAGGCAATCAAAAGTCATAATATGGTATTGATTCCAACTTGTTCAAACCTTTCATCTTTAACTGGATACGGGTTGAGAGGCTCGGGTTGGGTGGTCGGAGCACTATAATGCAAACTTGAAGCAGTTACATCTTCAGTATTTTTTATCCCGCAGAAAACAAAATACAACCAAATTTTTTGTTAAAAAACACAAACATTTTCGTGCTGAATACTTGTCACGTATCTTATTTAGTTTTAGAGTTATTTTGAAGAGATGGTACGTTTTTAAGAAATTTGAAATAAACATTTTTCATTATCATCATACTTTTTTCAAAAACTACGAATTCTAATGCAGCTTAACTTCTGGATCTCATGACTAATACTAAAATACAGCTATCTGTAAAAGGATAACGAAGAATATAGATTTTGTTGGGAATAGCTGAAATTTTAACGCTGATCTTTTTTTTAAATTCGAGTTGCTCACCGTTTTTGTATCGTAGCTCGCTTAGTTTTACAAGGACACGAATTAAACTAGTACTTATTTTAAAGGTAGTGCTAAGCATTATAAAAATATTTTAGAAGTTTTGTCGGAAAAATTTAACGCTTTCCATTTTTTAACGTTGAATACTTCGAACCAAGTTGTTAAAAAACATAATTCTCTTCAATGAGCTATAACTTCCTTCGCTTTGGACTTACAAAACTCATACCAAAACCAATCTCTTTTTCGTTTTAAACTTGATTTGTGTTCATTTTAACTTTTTTGATGGAACACTAAGTTTTTGAGTTATGTGTGAAAAACCGTAAAATAACATGCTTATTTGATCGAAAAATGCAAGTTTTTAATTGCGAATAACTCGAAAAATATCGCTCTATGGAAAAAAACGGTGGAGAATATTTTGACTTAAAATGTGTCGCTTTATCTATTTTCGGGGTTATTTTGAGTGAAAAAAGTCCACCCCCGAGAAGGGGTGGCATCTACCCCCAGAGAAAAAGCGCAAATCATCGCTATGTCACCTTTGATTTTTTAGTGACCCTTTAACTACTCAGCAAATTTCAAGTTAATTGGTCAAGGTTCCAAGAATTCACAACCGAAAACCTTTGGTTACTGTACTAAAAGGAAATACCCCAAATCCAGTCTTCAGGCGTTAATATAAATGAACTCCACTTCAAACCCAAAATAGTCGCTAAACTTTTAAAGGGGTTAAACATCAACAAAGCCTCAAGAATGGACAACATTCCACCCATTATTTTAAAAACCTTTTCTAAAGAACTTGCACCAACTTTGACTAAAATATTCCACCAATCCTACAAATCTGGTATATTTCCCTCGTGCTGGAAGTTTCCAAATGTCCAGCCCGTCCCCAAAAAGGAACCAAAATCCGATATCTCAAATTATAGGCCAATAGCTTTACTATCGGTCCTATCCAAAGTCTACGAGCATTATATTAATACACACATTTAAAATTTCTGGAAGTAAATCATTTAATAGCCGACAGCCAATACGGTTTTCGAAACAAAAGATCAACTACCGATTTATTAAACTATGTAGCGCATTGTTGGAACAGCATACTTGATAAAGGTGGTGAAACAAACGTTTAACGTTATCGCTTCAGACATCTCCAAGGCATTCGATCGAGTCTGGCATCCCAATGTTGTGAAGCTGATTCAAAATCTTCTATACAACCGATACATTTCGGTCTCCTTAGACGGATTTTTTTCTGAGTCAAAACTAATTAACGCTGGTGTACCCCAAGACTCAGTATTGTCCCCAACTCTATTTTTGATTTATATCGACGAATTGTTAAAAAACACCAGCAACTCATTAAATAGTTTTGCAGATGATAGTACTCTGCAGTCTGCACAAGTCGTTGTTGTTGTTGTAGCGACAGTTTTGGTGCTAATCCTCCGGCTCCATGTCCAGGTTCAGGAACTCTGCTACTGCCCTTGGGCGGTACCACAAACCTTCCTTCGTCAAGTTTGTTTCATTTTCAGGACAATTAAATATGTGGTCTACATCATGTGGCGTGCCCTCACATGCGGGACACTTGTCAATAATGTCAGGATCAATTCTACTCATGTAGTTGTTTAGGATGCGTGACCAACCGGATCTAAGTTGAGCAAGGATGGATCTAGTGCTACGGGGCAATTGGACCTCTTCGGCAGCGACTTTTGGTGGCTTTCTATTAAGAACACGATTTGGAATATAGTTCTTTATTGCGTTTTCGACCGTTTTGGTGTGGTGTTTTTAAGCCAGTTCTATATGTAGATTCGTCGATGTTACCAGAAACCTGGCTATCTCTGATATCTTGCAGAAAGCATCTCGCTGTCTTCCTTATGTCTCTGGGTGGTTCCATTGTAGTTAAGGTGTCATTGCAAGGATGTTGCTCTTTGTGACAGGCCAATAGATATTGTTTTGTTAGCATTTCACTATGTTCACGGACCGGCAATATGTTACTTTCCTCGTGTAGGTGATCGCGGTGGGTCATCAGGTGACATCCGGTTGCGGTTCGCAAGGCAGCATTTTGTGTTGTTTGTAACTTATTGCAGTGAGTGTTGGCAACTTGAGGGGTCCATATGGGTGCAGCATAATTTATAATGGGTCTGCCTATTGCTTTGTACGTTGTTAAGATCGTTTTTTTATCTTTGCCCCATGAACTACCCACTAGTGCTTTCAATGCGTTATTCCTGTTTTTCAAACTTGAGTTTATTAGTTGTGCATGAGCATTAAATTTAAGCAGTGGGTCGAATGTTACACCCAGCAGCCACGGATTTTTTACTGTAGGAATAAGTATGTTGTCTATGCAGATGCTTAGTGTTGAATTTACCTCCTTCGTCCATGTGGTGAAAAGTGTAGAGGTGGACTTTTCAGTGGAAAGTTTTAGTTTTCTGGTTTTAAACCAATCATTCAGAGGTAGGTATTCAGGATATTTGTGAGTTGCTGCAGGTTATTTCCCGTTGCAAGCACTGTGCAGTCGTCTGCATATGACGTGATAGTTATTTCTTCTGGTGGAGTAGGCAAACTGCTTAGGTAGAGATTGAATAATGACGGTGAGAGAACTCCGCCTTGAGGAACTTCTTGTCTTAGCACTCTCATTTTTGACTTGCTGTTACGGAACTCAACATATGTTTGGCGACCTTTGAGGTAGGTGCACAACCAGCGCTTCATTAAACCTGGCAAGTTAGTATTGAAGATATCATCCAATAGAGCAGCGTGCGACACTGTGTCGAATGCTTTTGACAGGTCAAGTGCGACTAAAATTGTTCTAGCCCATGGTTGTTTTTGATTCAGACCATCACTGATCTGGTTTTGTAATCTATGTAGCGCTGTGGTTGTACTGTGTGCTCGCCGGAAGCCCTGTTGGTGTGGCGTCAAATTACAGGATCTTGTGCAGAAGCAGAAGTGCTTCGATGAGTTTTGCGACCGATGAAAGGATGGATATTGGTCTGTAAGACTCTCCCTTTTCTTCAGGTTTTCCTGGTTTCAAAATGGGGCTGATTCTGGCCGTTTTTCCAGATATTTGGTATCTGAAGAGTATTTAAAGATGTATTAAATGTAGTAGTGAGGAAGTTCAATCCTTTGGGTCCGATGTGTTTGGACAAGTGACAAGACCTGAGCAGTTCTTGAGGTGGCACCGTTCCTTGCAGGTATTACACTGGATAGCAGGTATTACACTGGATAGATGTTGTGTTTGCTCTTAAGATGTTTTTACATATTGTACAGTACCATGTTTTAGTTGGTCCCGGATTTGTTTCAATACCAGCCATGACGAGGAGTATTTGAAGCAGTGAGGCCAGTGACAGCTGCTTCTTTACCAAAAAAATGGAGCGTCGGATTTGCACCTTCCGTCGAAATTCACGAAATTGATGTGATGGTCCTTGGTCGGAATTGTTTTTCGAGTGCTTCTGGGGCGTAGACCCGTTCATCTTGAGAAGCTGCACAAGTCGTTCGAGCCCCTTCCTTCAAAAGGTAAAATGCACGAACGAATTAATCCCGCCCGGAGAGACGCTGCCATAAACGTGAATAAAGACCTAAAAAAAAGTCGCCGATTGGGGTGACCAAAACCTGATCAATTTCAACTCTACCAAAACATAGCTGTTGATTGTTTCCAGATCAAAGACCGAGTTCCCCAAAGATATTTTATTCAGTATGTGTGATGAACCAATAGGTGAATGTAAAAACATTCGCTTATTGGGTGTCACAGTTTCAAATGACCTACTCTGGAAGATCATGTAATGGCGATGCCAAAAATCGCGTCTAAAAAACTCGGCCTCCTAAATAGATGCAAAAAATTTTTCACTCCATACCAATTGCCATGTTTATAAGTCCTATATTCGTCCCTGTATTGAGTACTGTTGTCAAGTTTGGGGTGCTGGTTCCGTTTCCATAATGGCCCTCTTGGACTCTGTTCAAAAGCGGGCTCTGTTCAAAAGCGGGCTATACGATTTGTGGGTGATCGAGCATTGACATCAAAACTTGATTCCCTACAACATCGTCGCACTGTTGCTGACCTCGTTGTTTTTTACAAATATCGTCATCAACAGTGCTCAGATGAAATCAGCGGCATCATGCCTCAAACTTACTTACCAATTCTTACCCCCCTTTCAATCGGCAATCGGCTACCGCAACCAGTGTAACGGTCGAGATCCCGCGTTGTCATACTGGCAGATCGCAGAAAGACTTCTTTGTCCGAACTGCATACAAATGGAATAGTTTGCCGGAATCCATAGTCTCAGGTGGCTTCAATCCGCGGAGGTTTAAAATAAGCGTTCATCAATACCATGAAACGCAAGTTGTTGTGGGACCTAGGTCTTAAAAGATATTTTTGTGTTGTTGTGACACATATTCTAAGCCCTATAACACAACACTTTTTATTTGAAAAAAAAAAAAATAAATAAAATAAATAAGCTAGTTACTCAACAAAAACGTTAAATGGAGAGAACTACTGGGTAGTAAGTCAAGCTTTGGCCCAAGCAAAAGTCTCTGGAAGGTCAAAAAAGGCGACAACCGGGTAACAACTGCACTCCTCGACAACCGGGTAACAACTGCATGATCTTCTGCGATGATATTCCAACTGAAAACCAAAGGAAATGCGCTACTGAATTTAACACACAGTTTACAGAAAAGCCAAGTAGTAAACGTGAAAAGAAAACAAGGTCAGTATTGAGACATCTGCGCAAAGTAAATACTGAATATCTAAAGGATATCACATTTTCTGAAAAAGAAGTTGAGAATCCTATAAAAAAAACTAAGCCATCCAAGGCTATTGGACCCGACGGCATATCAGCCATCATGCTAAAACATATTGGACCCAAACTTAGATTATAAATTGAATAAGGTTGGTCATACTCCAATCGGTGAAAATGTTAAATACAAAATTTCTACATAAGTCTGTTATTTTGTAAGCATATTTGGTCAACCAAGGGAAAACTTCGATGATATTTAAATTTCTAGGCTACTGTGTTTTTTCAGTGCAAATATTATCACGTTTAAATCGCACACTACTTTATGTAAATAAAAATAACTTCAACTTAAAAAGATATTACTTATCCTGTGTATTTTATAATCTAAGGACCCAAAGGATTGAATTTTCTCACTACCACACTCAACACATCGCTAAATACTCTGCAGATACCAAACAGCAAGAATAAGTCTCATCTTGAAACCTGGAAAATCTGAAGAGAAGGGAGAATCTTACAGACCGATCTCCATCCTTTCATCGGTTGCAAAACTGCTTGAAGCACTTCTGTTACCTCGGTTATCCAGATCTTGCAAATTGGTGCCCCACCAACATGGCTTTAGGACAGCACATAGTGCAACCAGCACTCTTCACAAGATCCAAGATCAAATCAGCGATGGATTAAATCAAAAAAAACCCTGTGTCAGAACAATAATAATTGCACTCGACCTATCAAAAGCTTTCGAGTGTCGCACGCTGCACTATTAAATGATATATTTAACACCAATTTGCCAGGTTTAATAAAGCGCTGGTCCTGCAACTACCTAAGAGGCCGACAAACATACGTTGAGTTCCGTAACTGCAAATCTAAGATAAGAGTGCTCAGACAAGGAGTTCCACAAGGTGGAGTTCTCTCACCTTCACTATTCAATCTCTCCCTAAGCAGCTTACCTGCACCACCAGAAAGAATAACCATCACGTCATATGCAGACGACTGCGCCGTGCTTGCAACAGGAAACAATCTGGAACAACTCACTAATGTTCTGAACACCTACCTTAACATCCTGAATGAATGGTTTAAAACCAGAAAACTGAAACATTCCACCGAAAAGTCCACCTCTACACTTTTCACCTCATGGACGAAGGAGGCGAGCACAACACTCAACTTCTGCATTGACAACGTGCTTATTCCCACGGTAAAAAATCAGGGACTGTTGGCGGTCACATTCGATAAACTCTTTAAATTCAATGCTCATGCTCAACAGGTGAACGCGAGATTGAAAAACAGGAACAATGCTTTGAAAGCACTGGCTAGCAGGACATGGGGCAAAGATAAACAATCATAACAACGTACAAAGCAATAGGAAGACCTATTGTGAATTACGCTGTACCCATATGGACACTTCAAGTCGCTGACACTCACTGGAATAAGTTACAAGTAACACAAAACGCTGCGTTGCGAACAGCAACTGGATGTCATTTGATGGTTCACCGAGATCATTTGAACCAAGAATATAACATATTGCCGGTCCGTGAACATAATGAAAGGCTCACCAAACAACATATATGGGCCTGTCACAAGAGATGTCACATCCCTGCAATGACATCTTATCCATGACCACACCACCTAGAGACAAAAGGCGTAAATGTTTCTTGAGTGATGTCGGAAACAACCAAGTAATAGATAAAATTGACGAGCTTACGTATAAAACGGTCTTAAAAACGATTCACACAAAAGTTTTTGAAGACACAATAAAGAACTACGTTCCAAATAGAGTTTTCAAGGGTAAGCCGCCACAAGTCGCTGCGGAAGAGGTCAAACTACCGCGCAGTACCAGATCCATTCTAACGCAGTTAAGATCCGGTTGGTCATGCATCTTAAATAATTATATGAACAAAACTGACCAGAGCATTGTTGACAAGTGTCCCGCACCGCATGTGAGGTCACGCCGCATGATGCAGATCACCTACTTAATTGTCCAGAAAAACCACCCAACCTGGCGAAGGAAGATTTGTCGTACCGCCCAAGAGCAGTAGCAGAGTTCCTCAATCTGGACATAGAACCGATAGAGTAGCACCGCACCGTCGCTACAACAACAATCAGGTGAAGCAAGATTCCGGATATAAAAATAGGGAACACGCAGTTTCAGTCTGAAGTACTAGTGGGAGATATCGTTGATAAACTAATTCTGGGCATGAACTTCATCCGAATGGATTTGTAATAGACGCTGGAAATGGAGTTCTCAGATATGGTAATGTGGAGTTGACTCTTCAGATGAATTGTTATGTTGTAAACCATATTCATTGGTATATGGTTTACAACATCAATAGATCATTATAGGGATCACTTTAGTTGTATCTAAATCTGTCAGACAAAACAAAAACCCTCAAGAAAGAAACAATCGTTGGCAAATGTGAAGATGTAGCTACCATTGTGAAATGTGAATAACACCACAGTAAGGAACGTTGAAAATCAAACGCAGAAAATAGAAATACAAAATCTACTACAGAAGGGGACAACAGAGCTTACAAAAGAAAGAAGCACAGCAGTTGCTCGAACGTTATTCGTCCATTTTCTGTAGTACATCAGCAGACAACGGAAGAACTAATATGGTAAAATATAAAATTGAAACGGGAGCAGAGATGCTGATCCGCCAGGCACCAAGAAGATTGCCGTTAGCAAAACATGAAGAAGCTGATAGTAAAGGAGATGCAAATGGTTGGTGTTATCGAGCAATCAGATAGTTGATGGAGTTCACCTGTGGTTTTAGTCGGGAAGAAAGATGGAACTATGAGATTCTGCGTCGACTAAAGAAAACTGAATGTAGTAATAAAGAAAGATAGCTACCCATTGCCTCGAATTGATGGTACCCTGGACACATTATCAGGTGCCAAATTGTTCTCAATTTGAGATCTGCAAGGCGGTTATGGGCAGGTAGAAGTCCAGGAAGAGGATCGAGGAAAGACAGCGTTTAGTGTGGGTAGTGGGTTATGGAAGCTTAATGTTATGCCATTCGGGTTGTGAAATGCTCCAGCAACAATGGAACGTATGCTGAAAGGATTACATTGGAGAACGTGCCTTGGACGACATCATTGATTAACGCTGGTGTAGCTCAAGGCTCAGTATTGTCCCCAACCCTATTTTTGATTTATATCAACAAATTGTTGAAAATCACCAGCAACCCAATAAATAGTTTTGCAGATGAAAGTACTCTGCTCAAGTCGTTCTAGCCCCTGCCTTAAAAAGGTAAAATGCACGAACGAATTAATCCCGCCGGAGAGACGCTGCCATAAACGTGAATAAAGACCTAAAAAAAGTCGCCGATTGGGGTGACCAAAACCTGGTCAATTTCAACTCTACCAAAACACAGCTGTTGATTGTTTCCAGATCAAAGACCGAGTTCCCCAAAGATATTTTATTCAGTATTTGTGATGAACCAATAGGTGCATGTAAAAACATTCGCTTATTGGATGCCTCCTAAATAGATGCAAAAATTTTTTCACTCCATACCAATTGCTCCATGTTTATAAGTCCTATATTCGTCCCTGTATGGAGTACTGTTGTCAAGTTTGAGGTGCTGATTCTGTTTCCATCTTGGCCCTCTTGGACTCTTCAAAAACGGGCTATACGAATTGTGGGTGATCGAGCATTGACATCAAAACTTGATTCCCTACAACATCGTCGCACTGTTGCTGACCTCGTTGTGTTTTACAAATATCGTCATCAGCAGTGCTCAGATGAAATCAGCGGCAGCATGCCTCAAATTTATTCTTACCACCGATCCACTCGGCAATCGGCTACCGCAACCAGTGAAACGGTCGAGATCCCGCGCTGTCATACTGGCAGATCGCAGAAAGACTTTTTGTCCGAACTGCATACAAATGGAATAGTTTGCCGGAATCCTTAGTCTCAGGCGGCTTCAACCCGCAGAGGTTTAAAAAAAACGTTCATCAACACCTTAGAACGCCAGTTGTCGTTGGACCTAGGTCTTAAAAGGTATTTATTAGTTGTTGTGACACATACTGTAAACCCTAGTACACAACAATTTTTATTTAAAAAACAAACAAAAATTTGTAATGGCTAAGGATTTCTAAGGATTTCGACGGTTATTTGAAGAATTTAGAAGAAGTTCTCGAGCGAACCCAAACGACAGGACTAAAAGTGAGTCCAAAAAAATGGACACTGTTCAGAGAAGAAGTAAAATAATTGGGGCACAAAGTAACAACAAATGGAATACACACAGATCCTGATAAGATCACAGCAGTAAAAAAAATGGCCAAGACTCAAGAATTTACATGACATTCGAAGTTTTCTGGGATTGTGCTCTTACTACCGACGTTTTGTACCAGGATTTGCCAAAGTTGCTAAGAGTCTGCATCAGCTCACGAGGCAGGATAAAGCATTTGAATGGACCGAAAAGCAAGAAGATGCGTTTGTGGAACTTCGAAGAGGATTGTGTACTGCATCAGTTCTGGTCCTTTCAATACCAAATTTTAAATTCATATTAGACACTGATGCCAGCACTTATGGTATAGGAGAAGTGTTATCTCAAGAAATTGATGGTTATCTCAAGAAAAAATAGTAGCTTATTACTCGAAGATACTGTAAAAGCCAGAAATGAATTATTGTGTAACCCGTAAAGAATTGCTGACTATAGTATAAAGTGTAAAACATTTCCACAAATATTTGTACGGTCAAAAATTCCTTTTGAGAACTGATCATGAAGAATGGAGTTGGCTACTACGATTTAAGAACACGGAGGGACAAGTAGCACGATGGATTGAACGTTTACAGGTTTATGATTTCGACATTGAGCATCGGAAGGGAAGTGCACATGGAAATGCTGATGCATTGTAACTTGGCACTAATATGGGGTGAAATGCCGATAAAAGTCAAACATTGAAGACACATTAGGCACAATGGGAAAGTGTCTGTTTTGAAGATGGATGCTTTGACAAATTTGGGAAAGTCCTGACGGTACAGTTAAAAAATCAATGATAGTTCCAAAAATAAGAATACCTCAATTACTAAAGGAATATCATGCAGGAACCAGTGGTGGTCATCTGGATATTAAGAAAACCCTTGTTAAAGTACGACGTAAATTTTATTGGTCAGGGGCACGACAATCTGTAGTGGAATGGTGTCGATCATGTGATCAATGTGCGGCTGCAAAGCTACCTGCACGAAGAAGTCGTGGTTATATGAGGCAGTATAATGTAGGAGCACCATTCGAGAGAATTGCAATGGATGTAGCTGGACCATTTCTGGCTTCTGATAACAACAAATATGTGCTAGTCATAATGGATTATTTTAGCAAGTGGCCAGAATTGTGTGCAACACCAATAATACCAGCAATACCAGGAGGCAAAAACCAATCCTGAAGCAGTAGTAAACATTCGCTACGGAGTACCAATTCATACAGATCAAGGAAGAAATTTTGAACCCATATTAAATCTGTCAGATGCTTGGAACCAATAAAACTGGAACAACTGCTTCACATCCCCAATCAGATGACATGGTGAAAGATTAATGCTACTCTAGAGAAATATCTAGCAAAAGTAGTAAACAAAAAACAACGTGATTGGGACCATCATATTCCGTTATTTCTGATGGCTTATAGATCAGCAGTGCACGATACAACCAAAACGACACTAGTTGCAACCATCTTTGGAAATAATTTAAGGCTACATGGTGATCTGAAGTTTGGGATTATTCCATCGCCAACATTATGTGTCCAAGATTATTTAAATAAACTTCAAAAAGAACTTGAGGAGGTACACATGTGTGTCAGACAGAAAGCACAATAATCTGTCGTTTTCCAACTTTTTAAAAGTTGGGAAGTACTTGATTGCTAACTTTTACTTCCTAACCGGTTGGGAAGTAACACTTCCCGACCAGAGGGAATTTCGATTGCGAAAGTTGTTTTCTTTTCGACAGATTACTTAGTTGTTGTGAATAAAATAGCATACAAACCTCGGTTGAAATGTTATTTCTGTCTCGAGATTAAGTTAACCTTGGCGCTACGCGCCTTGGTTAACTATTTTCTCGCGACAGAAATGACATATTTTCCATCTTGGTACGTAATAGTTACTATTTCTGATACCAAAAATAGAAGAATAGAAAAGATTTTACTGAATAGATCTAAATATTTTAAATGATTTGCTTGAACAATTTGGTAGGATAGAAGAAGTAAATGAAAATAATCTCCTTTTTGAAAATTGTTTTAACTTGTGCAAACTTTTGATAACCATATAAATCCAATTTATCGTTATTATTATAGTTATTTTAACATTTAGAATTGTTTAGTTTAACGCAGATTTGCATAATTTGCATTCTACAAAAAATTGCAATTTTTTGGTGTACACTAAATCTAGTTAAACAAAAAGTGTTTTTATAAACAAATAATCCAAAGACATAGAAATGATTTGTTAATATTTCTCTCTCTCTCTGTCTCTAGCGTTTACATCCCATGGAGGGATTTTGCCGTCTGTGCCACCAGCTTCCAATGATCTCGTTCCATGACTAGTTGACCCCCGTTTTGACATCCTATATCACGAAGGTCTTGGATGATGTCATCACGCCAGCGTTGTCTAGGTCTTCCTCTTCGAGGAACACCAGCTGGTTGTTGTTGGGACGCTTTTTTATCATTCTATCCAATGGAGCCCTTTCTACATGACCAAACCATCTAATCCGGTTGGATTTAATGAATCCGATTACATCGCAGCCTCCACGAAGCTGTCTGATTTCATGGTTCATTCGGATTCTATACTGATTTTCAGCAACTTAAATGGACCATAAATTGTTCGTATGACCTTCCTCTCGAATGTTGATAAAATTCTACAATCGGAGGAAGTCAGTGTCCAGCTTTCACTTCCAAATGTAAGCACAGGTCGGATTAATGCTTTGTAAAGTGTGAGTTTGCACGACTGCGAAAGATGTTTTGATCGCAAAAGTTTTGAGTATGCGTAGAAAACTCTGTATGCGGCTGAGACACGGGCTTTAATATCTGCCTGCATGTCATTTGACGATGTTATTACAGACCCGAGGTATTTGAAGTTTTTCACGCGTTCCACTTCATAGTCGCCAGTATCCAGATTTCCAGGAGGCATGTTCTTAGATGTTGTTAACACTTTAGTTTTGCCGGTGTTGATGCATAATCCAAGCCGTTTAGCATTTCTTTCAAGCTGAGAGAGACTATCCTTGATATCGCTTGTTCTACGTCCGCGAAGCACAATATCATCTGCGTAGCCAAGAACTTGACTAGATTTGTTATATATGCAGTTTTGTGTCTCAATTCGGCTTTTTCTTATCGCGTACTCCAGCGCCAAATTAAATACTACGGGCGCGAGTGCATCACCTTGTCGAACACCTGATGTTACATCGAAAGGATCAGAAACTGACCCTTCGATTACTATTCTACAATTTGATCCCGATGTTGTGAGTTTGCACAGAGAAACAAGTTTCTCTGGGATACCAAGGCATATGAGTGCGGACCAGAGGTTGTCGCGGATGATACTATCATATGCTTGCCTGAAATCAACGTAGAGCTGGTGAATGCTGATGTTGTACTCCCAACATTTTTCCAGAATCATCCTTAATGTAAAACATTGATCTGTGGTTGAGCGGTTGGGACGAAAACCACACTGATAGTCACCGATGATAGATTCGGTGAACGGGATGAGTCGAGCAAGTACGACATTAGCTAGTATTTTGTATGCAGTATTCAACAGTGCGATGCCACGATAATTTGCACACTTTAGACGGTCACCTTTCTTAAGTAGCGGAACAATGAGAGCTGTTTTCCATTCAGCAGGTTGTTGTTGTTGTTGTAGCGACAGTTTTGGTGCTAATCCTCCGGCTCCATGTCCAGGTTCAGGAACTCTGCTACTGCCCTTGGGCGGTACCACAAATCTTCCTTCGTCAAGTTTGTTTCATTTTCAGGACAATTCAATAGGTGGTCTACATCGTGTAGAACGGGATTCAGCAGGTAGTTCTTCTTGGTCCCAGATTGCAAGAATCAGATCGTATATACGTGAGACCAGAGCTGCTTCTCCATTTTTCAGAAGTTCTGCGGGAATTCCATCGAAACCTGGTGATTTGCCATTTTTTAGTTTTCAGTTTTTTAATGGCAGCTTCCACTTCTTCTATTGCTGCGTAAGGGACAAAAATCTCCTAAGTTGATGGAGCAATTGCTCGAATAGGATGAACTTCATTCGTCCTATTCAGTAGGTCTTGAAAGTGGGATAGCCACACTGCCAGCACATCACGTTCACTTGTTGTGAGTTCATTATTTTCATTTTTGATGGCTGTAGATCTTGGGTGGAAATCTTTTGTCAGATTCCGTGCATTGGCAAAGCACTCTTTTGAATTTCCGTTGGTCGAATGTTGGTTGATGTTTTCGATGCAGCTCTTCATGTGTTCGCGTTTCTTTTTGCGTAGAAGTTTTGCTGAGGCTTTCCTGGCGCATAGATAATCAGCTTGGGAGCTTCGGGTGTTCCTTGTTAACCATTTTTCTCGCAGTTTTTGTTTATGTTCAACGGATTGGCGGCACTCGTCGTCAAACCATTCGTTGTGTGATTTCGGTGGTCGCCTTCCGATTGTAGTTTGTGCTGCGGCTATAATGGTTGATTGAAGCGTTTGCCATTCTTCTTGTATGTTTAATGGCATCTCAGAAGAGATGTCATGCTCTTCTATGTTTTGTGTTATTATTTCCTGATATCTATTCAGCGTTTCCGGATGTTTAAATGCTTCGACATTCCAGCGCACGGTCTTTTTTGCTTGTCTGTTAAATGTAGATGATAATTTGTACTTAAAGATGACAAGCATATGATCGGTGTCCATGTCAGCGCCTCTGTATGATCGAACGTCAGTTATACTTGTAAGGTGTCTCTTAGAGATCATGACGTGATCGATTTGATTTTCCGTTCTTCCGTCATTTGATTTCCAAGTTGCCTTGTGAATTCTCTTGTGAGGGAAGAAAGTGCTGGAAATTACTAGATCATACATCATAGCCAGCTCGGCTGCGCGAAAACCGTTATTGTTGCTGGCATGATGCAAGCGGTTAGGGCCGATATGTGTTTTAATTTCTGCAATCCTACCGATTTGAGCATTAAAGTTACCTACCACGATTTTTATATCGTGCCGCGGGATGTTATTGATGACTTCTTCGAGTTCTAGTTAGAACGGGTCTTTAATATCATCTGCTTTATCTTCAGTAGGTGCATGAACATTGACGATCGTTACATTGAATTTTTGCGTGCGGATTCTCAGTGTGCATAGCCGCATATTAAATGGACAGAAGTCGATAACATGCTGATTCACGCGACGGTGTATAAGGAAGCTAACTCCAAATTCTCCTCCGTTTTGATGACCGCAATAATACAGAGTGTATCCTTTCGCTGTTTCATGGATTCCACAGCCTGGCCATCTTAGTTCTTGTAATGCCACTATATCCAGTGTGTAGCTCTCGACTTGTTGAGTGAGTTTTAGGAGATCTCCTGGTCTTCTGAGGCTTAGCACGTTCCAGGTTCCCATTTTTAAATCGTAGTCCGGGTACAGTTTCCGAGGTCGTTCCAATAATGAATCCGAGATATTCCGAGGCCTGTGTACAGAATTCATGACAATACTTTTTTTACGGAAATGGGGTGTTAGCCCTTCGCCTAACCCAAATTTTCGTGAATGGGTTCGTTCTGCATCTTAAGGTCACCAGAAACAACCTTTTTACATGTTTATATAGCGAGCCTCTTGATCCAAGACAGACGCCCGCTGAAAACCGCCCCTTACATGGAGAACAGACGCTTTCTACACATTTATATAGCGAGCCGCTTGATCCAAGACAGACGCCCGCTCCAAGCCGCCCGTAACATGGAGAACAGTCGCTTGAGTTGCATTGGTTTTATGGCGCCAATGACTCGCCATGGTGCAGAATCATTGAGTATAAGCAGTATTTACTCTGCCCCTCTCAACTACACCAACCTAATTCTGTTAGCGTTACCCAGGTAGCACGGCGTGGACGTAGAATTTTGGATTTTCGCTACCCATAGATGTAAAAAATATTTTACTCCGCATCAATACTATTTACTCCACATTTATAAGTCCTATATTCGTCCCTGTATGGAGTATTGTTGTCAAGTTTGGGGCGCTGCATCTGTTACTATCCTGGCTCTTTTGGACTCTGTTCAAAAGCGAGCTATACGAATTGTTGGTGATCGAGATTTAACATTAGGTCTTGATTCCCTACAACATCGTCGCACTGTTGCTGATCTCGTTGTTTTTTATAAATATCGTCACCAGCAGTGCTCGGATAAAATCAGGTCCATAATGCCTCAGACATATGTTTTTCCCCGTTTTACTCGTCAATCGGTGTGTGCGGGCGGTCGAACTGTTGAGATTACTCACCGTCATAGTAATAGAATGCAAAGAGATTTCTTTGTGCGTACATCGTACACATGGAATGCTTTGCCCGAATCAATAGTCTCGAGTGCTTTCAATCCACAAAGATTTAAAAAAAGCGTCCACCTATACCTCAAGACGCATGTTGTTGTGGGACCTACGTCTTAAAAGGTATCTATGTGTTGTTGTGACACATTTTGTAATTCCTACTACACAACACTTCTTATTAAAAAAAAAAAAAAATTTGTTAATATAGAATGTGTTTTAATATTTCCAAGGGTAATTTGTCTTTTATTCAACGAAACACAGAAACCGGAATCAATCAAAGTATTCTGTTGTGTGCGATTATCATGTGAGGGGATCTTACAAGCTGGTATAGTATCTTAAATTTTTTCCTATTTTTAAGTGATTACAACGAATTTAAAAAGTGCCAGACCGACGGTATCCACTCAAAATATTTTGAAATTTAAATTGAAAATTTGTATTTTATTTGACATTAGGGACTAGGGTCATTCAGTAAAATATTCTATTGAAGATGTCTATTTTTGTATATGAAATTTTATTTTATTCACAACAACTAAGTAATCTGTCGTTTTCCAACTTTTTAAAAGTTGGGAAGTACTTGATTGCTAACTTTTACTTCCCGCTACGCGCCTTGGTTAACTGTATTTTCTCTCGACAGAAATGACATATTTTCCACCTTGGTACGTAATGGTTACTATTTCTGATACCAAAAATAAAAGAATAGAAAAGATTTTACAGAATAGATCCAAATATTTTAAATGATTTGCTTGAACAATTTGGTTCTATCCTACCAAAGTAAATGAAGTAAATGAAAATAATCTCCTTTTTGAAAATTGTTTTAAATAATAATTAATTTAGCATTAAATTTTAGTGTAAATGAAAATATAGTAAAAAGGTGCAATTTTAAATTAAAAATCTTAGAATTATTAATATATATATTTAATAGGTTATATTATTTTATATGAAAAATTGTTCTATAATTTTATTAATATATAATTTTTCTCTTCCACACTGTTTATGAATTTCTGCTGAACGAGCTGTTGAGAAACAGAAGATGTCTAGCATCAATAAAAGTGAATTTGGAAGTGATTATTTGAACCAAAACAACATTATCAGATGAATTATGCCGATTAGTTCCACCAAAACAACAACCTTAAAGAAATTCTATTGACATTTAACAAGGATTGTTCTATGTATTTTTAACAAATATAATTATTTATAATATAATATTTATCAATAAAAATTAATTTGGAAAAATATGTGTTTTCAAATTTAAATTTTATTATTTTCAGAAATTTTAAGTTCAAAATAAAAAGTTCATTTTTGTATAAAGAAAAATAAAAACTCTAATGACTACCGACTACTTTCAGTCATAGATGTGTGAGTGTAAAATTTTGTTTCATGGCTTGTAAAATAGTGTTGGTTTTGGTCAGAATAACTCTTACCTCAATTACTAATTCGTAAAAAATTACAAAACTAAAATTTATAGCCATAAATCAACTTACATAGAATGATGTTTTCATAAGAATGACAAAAAACAAAAATCTCAAAATATGATCAGCATTATTCAAAATATGATCAGCATGATGATCAGCATTATTCTACATTTAAAGTTACAACAAAAAACTTAAAAATGATTTATAATTTTCAGGCACATAGATAAAGAACAATCCCATTCATGTTAATCCAAGGTTTGAGCTCAATTGCATTGAAACCAACAGAGTTATACAAATTTCGTATGAACAAGTGCTAGAGCAGACAATTGTACTTTCGAGATATAGCTGAAGACTATCAGTTTCAAAGTAGCAACTCATTATCACACAAACTATAAAATTTACAAACAAAAATGAATAGACATGAATTTTTCAGACAGGAGTTATAAATAAATAGAATAAAATAAATTTAGTTAAATAAAAATTAAATTTCTTTACCCTTTTGTAATAATACTGTCTTCTTTTAGTAGTGCCAGGCCTCGGTTCACTATTTTCAACAACAATTTGCTCATCTTGTTCTTCGAGCTCAAAATTCTCCCAATCTGGTTCGTTAGCACGAAAGTTTTCTTTGCCTATCGGTTGCAGGTTGTCATCTAATTCTCCACATTGATGCAATATTTTACATGTAATTAATGCCGCCGTTCGTCGAGCTAATACCTTTGTTATCATTGGCAATCCCTACAAAACAAATTTGTTTATCATATGCGTTGTTAAAAGTTATGTATCTATACGTACGATAATATCTTGTTTTAACGGAGAATTAATTGGCAACCTCAATGTGCATTGATATAATTCTATATTGTTCCTGGTTGTCTTGGCCGAACGCCATAATGGTGTAAGTTTAGTAAATGTATCACTCGGTAGTTTAGCACAATATTTATTAATAAGACTAACAGCAGTAGATAGGTTGACAGAAGGTGTGTTAAAATTGTCAATCGGACGATAATCAGCAATATATGGAGTATATTGATCAGCATTTAGAAGTTCGTCTTCACCTGGTTCCATATTTTCACACTTTCGTAACAGCATCTATATGAAAGAAAAATTCATTATAAAAGCAATTTTTTTAAAACTATATTATATTTTACAACTGATAATCATGTATATGATTTCAGAAGTCAATACTTTGTCTTTCTTCGTTTTCAGTAACATTGAAAGACAAACTTATTTGTCATTTGCCCTCAAAACATAAACTGGTATGAAACAATAATAATAATTTATTGTCAGAAACGACATTTTTAAAATATAGTTACAATTAACATCATGTTATTTGAATATAAATAAAAATTAAAAGCTAAAAATTTTCTCTGAATTCCTTATTTTAATACAGTAACTAAATTAAACTAAAGGAAGTTTGTGTTTTGCAAAATTGTTTTATTTTTATTTTAAATCTAGAAAATTAATAAATTCGTCATTTCCTTTATATTCATTACACAAATTTATTCCATTTGAAAAAATCGAATTTTTAGCGCTTTCAGTTTTGTATTGTGGAACTACATAATGAGTATTTCTGGTGTTATATGAATGCTCGTCTCGATTGGATACTAGATGACTTTTTAAATACTGGGGTAATTCACCAGTGGTTATACGATGCAAAAATTTTAATGTATTGAAATTCACTCGTTGTGCTATGGTCTGCCAGCTTAAAGCATTCAACATATTAAGTTTTTGTGTATCACGACTCACTCTTAAAATTACTCTCATAAATTTGTTTTGTTGTTTTTGTAATTGTTGTAACTGACCATGATTAAAATTAAAACGTATTGTGCGGCAGTAATCTATATGAGGCGACACCAGGGCTTTATAATAAATAATTGGACTATCTAATGTGAGTTTTTCCGAATACGTTTTAATAAACCTATTTTTTTTTTATTTTTGTATATATGTGTTTATGGTGTTCTTTAAAGCTCAACGTATCATCAATAATAACACCAAGATGTTTTGTTTGGGACACTTTTTCGATATGTTGCCCATCTATTATGACACTAATGTTATAAATTTTTTTTGGATGATAACATCATAAACTTTGTTTTCGATAAGTTTAAGGCTAATTTATGAACTTTGAGCCAATCTGATAAACGTTGTAAATCACTATTAATTTTATTTATTCTCTTCCATTTAATTATATCAGCTTTATTTGTATGTTTTTTCGATAATAATAGTATGTATTATTGTATTGTTTTCTAACCTATAGCCTAATGAACTAACCTATTGTCTAATGAAAATTTTCCTATAAAAAAATTATCATTATTCAATTGGTATGATTCCATTCCAATTGGTCAAATTGTTTTGATTTCATTAAAATTATTTTCAAATTATAATCACAATTGCTTTGATAAGTTTTGTTCAAAAATCAAATTTTAATTTAAATGCTCTTATTTCGTTTAGTTGAACTTGGTTGATTGTATGAGAAGGGCGTTTTTTATCATCAGGGTTTTTTAATTAAGAAATTTGATTTATACATTAAAACAATAAAGATTTATTGTTTTAATTGAAGAAAATGTTTTAATTTTTTATAATACACAATTCTTTGTCAGAGAATAAAGGATTGTTATCGATTTGTGAATAATGAATTTTATTCTCGCAAATTAAAATTCTCGCTCGTGCCTCGCTCAAATTTTAAACTTTTGCTTGAGAATAAACTACTTCATTATTCACTCATTGATTAAACTACTATTAAAGCATCAATATGTGAGTCAGATGAAACTGTAAGAACTGTGTCATCAGGAAATATATGTTTTTTCCATAATAATAGTATGTATTATTTTATTGTATTGTTTTCTAACCTATAGCCTAATGAACTTAACCTATTGTCTAATGAAAATTTTCCTATAAAAAATTATCATTATTCAAATCAAATTTTAAGCTAAATTCTCTTAATTCTCTTATTTCTTTTAGTTGAATTTTGTTGATTGTATGTGATAGGTTTTTTTTTATCATCACCGTTTTTTTTAATCAGAAATTTAATTTATCAATTAAAACAATAAAGATTTATTGTTTTAATTTAAGAGAACGTATTTAAAGTTACAAACAACACAAAATGCTGCCTTGCGAACCGCAACCGGATGTCACCTGATGGTTCACCGAGATCACTTGCACGAGGAAAGTAACATATTGCCGGTCCGTGAACATAATGAAATGCTAACCAAACAATATCTATTGGCCTGTCACAAAGAGCAACATCCTTGCAATGATGTTGAACGAACCACCTAGAGACATAAGGAAGACAGCAAGATGCTTTTTGCAAGATGTCAGAGATAGCCAGATTACTAGTAACATAGACGAATGTACATATAGAACTGGCTTAAACTGGACATGGAGCCGGAGGATTAGCACCAAACACGTCGCTACAACAACAACAACATTTTATATAATACATAATACTTTGTCAGAGAATAGAGTAGTGTAATCAATTCGTGTTTAATGAAATTTATTCGCTCGCAAATTTAAAATTTTCGCTAGTGCCTCGCTCAAATGTTAAACTTTTGCTTGAGAATATACTATTTCATTACACACTTATTGATTAAATTACTATAAAATCACTTTAAAGAAATGCCAGTTACTCCAATTTTATTTAAAATCCCAATCATTATTTCTATGTTAATAGTTTCAAAAGCTCTTTTAAAATCTAAAAACACGACAACTATTACTTTTTTATCGTTTAGATTATTTTTGCATTTTAATAATAGTAAATTAAGTGCAGTTTCACATGAGTGTGCTGCTCTAAAACCTGACTGTTGTTCAACTAAAATATTGCTTTCATCTATAAATTTCATTTACATTTTTTAATATGTTTTCATAAACTGGAAGCATATTTATTGGTCTATATTCTACGGTAGTTTTAGTATTAGATATTTTTGGTATTGGCACAACTGTAGAAATTTTCCAACTGCCAGGTACTACCTCCTTACTTAGCGGTTTGTTTATAAGGTCAGTGTATTGCTTTCCAAATGAGTTTGACTCTAATGCATTCAAAAATATTTTTATATTTATACAATCAGTACATACTTTAGTTTTTAACAATTTGAATATGCTTTTGATTTTTTCAATATCTATTGCTTGAAATTCAAATTGGGTTGAATTGGGTTGAATTGGCTTATATCGTAGTTGTTTAAATTACTATTTATTACTGGGAAGTTGTTTACTATTTCCTTGATGCTATCAACAAAAATCGAATTGAAGTTGATAGCTAATTGTTTAGGATTAGTAGGAATTTCGTAGTTAAAAATAACACTACTAATATCTTTTTTTTTTTTTGTTGAATATAATGATTTAATATTTTTCCAAAGATCGTTGGGACAATTTTTATTCAATTGAATTTCATTTCTTATAAATTAAGATTTTAGCTTTAGATTTTTCTACTTTCATTATTTTGAATTGATGAGAAATGCAAAGCTTCTGGGATTCGAACTTAGATATTCTCAGTAAATCTTGTAAACGTTGCAGAAAAACAAAGTGTTTAACAGGAGAGCAGAATTACTTTGATTCTTTCGATTTATTGTCGCCCTTGGTACCATATACCCTCGGCAGTATATACAAACTAAAACAACATAGTATAATTTTGATCCATAATCAAACTATCCATTGTCCGGTACTCCGGTAGTATATTAAGCGTTTCAATAGACAATTTATGAAAAAGATAAGTATCGATAACTAAAGCGGCCAGCTAGCTCAATTCATTTGCAAAAAAATTTGGGCTCTCATTTTTTTGTTAAATGGTAGTTGAAACATAAACAATAACTGTAACTAAAATAAAAAATATTGGTGACACTAATGCATAAGCTGACTTCACCACAGCTCTAGAAACAAAATATTCTGGGTATATAGTTTAATAGCTTATACACATCTATTGTCCCAACCAGTTTGCTCATTATAACTGAAAGCTTTCCTTCTCATAAAAATTTCTATTTTTTGCTCCAGTTTCTTTAAAATTTGTTCATTAAAGAACGCCGTAGTATCCCAACAGACCTAAATTTTGTTGTACGAATAGAAAAAGTGAAACAAATTTTTGCCGAAAGTGACAACCTTTGAGGCTGAATGGAGCATATAGTACATACCCTTAAATTTAGTAAATTAAATATACAAATTAAAATGAAATCCCATGCTAAGAAAGGATGTTATCACAGTCCAAGCATCCTTTATCTTAAATGGAATATTAATGCAACTATATAGATTAGATTAGACAAATTACCTTTTCGATTTCCTTATACTGTGCTAATTTCTCAACCATATCATCAGTTGCGCTCATCATATTAATGATATTTGTGCTCTGCCAAATTATTTCATTTTCAACAACTTCATCACAATTATCTTTAGGAATAATACAAATTTTTTTAATCGAAGAAACGAAGTTTTCACTTTGATCTACCAGATTTGTGTCAGTTTTCAAGTCTAAACAAGGTGAGGACGATGCTGATGATGATGTGTAAACTACGTTAGATTCATTTTCAGAAAAACAAGTAAATTTATGTAATTTCTTATCAACAATTTCAGTTGTTGCATTTGATAGATTGGATATATCAATTTTTGGGGACACCATTATAATATGATAAGCATGTGCGGCTCTTGCTCTCCCTTTACACTGAACATAACTGCGATATGTATTTGGCGCATCCCATCGTATAACTAAATTGCATTTGGGTAAATCAATTCCTTCTTCTAACACTGATGTTCCTATTAAAAGATTACATTCATGCATTCGAAAACGTTTTAAAACTTCCTCTTGTTTCCTATGTTCAATTTCAGCTTCTTTGGAATCAGTCAACGGATCGGCTTCCTTATCAATCGTATACTGGACATTTAAATATTTAAAATTACTATCAGATCGTGTAATCTCACATAGTAGAGAAAATAATATTTTTGCAAATATTTTGGAATTGCAGAATAAGATCCCACATAACGCATCTGATTCATTTAAATAATAGTTATTGGAATAATATTTTCGTTGTGGATGTCCAGCGTTGTTGGTACCAAATCCACGTGACCGAAATTTGCGGCGTATTGGACCACGGATATGTGCTGTTGTTTGTGTTAATTTATTACTGCCACTGGTACAACTACTGTAACTTAAATTCGACTGTTTTTGTATATTTAAAATATCTGTTAAATTTTGCGTTAATTCTTTTACATCGGTATGTTTGCAGTTATTGTCATTTATGTGTTCATCAATTTTGCCAGCATCTTCAATTAATGGTTTAAAATTTATTGTATTTAATTTTTCTATATTCAAAGAATTTTTAAATGTTATGTTACTATTTTCTATTAAATCGAATTTATTCAACGGTTTAGTTATATTATTACTATCAATTGGCTTAAATTGTTTTAAAACTTCCAGTAATCTTAATACTTTTGGAGTGGAATATTTTTCAATTCGTTCTTTTTCATTTGATAGTCTACGAAATACACAGTCACAGTGTGCACGAATTTGTACTAATGTTGTGGATATTAAACATAATAATAAAAAATGCCGTTCGTACGGTGTTTTAACTTTACATTTTTCTATTTGAAGATATAATGAATGTGCTGCACGATCAGCACTCCATGGTCCAAGTTCTTCTAAAATTTCTAAAACTTCATCAAGAAATGTTAATGGTTCGTTTTTAGGATCAGGAATAGCTTAAAAGAAAAGAAAACAGTTTACTATTTATTTTTTAATAAAACACATTTTCAGAGTCAAATTTTGTACAAATTTTAAAAGATCAAGACTAATTAAAAAAGATATGAGTGCAAAGAAAATACGCTCGTAAAAATTTCAAATTATTTTTAGTACAAAAAACATCCTAGAAATCTTTTTAATTTAGGTAAACGTTTATTTTCAATAATAACAAATGACACAACTGGGCCTATATTTTCCAACTCAACTGCTCCTACAGATTCTGAAAACTTCTCCATTTTGCGTAAATCCTGCTTTTATATAATTACGAGTTTTGAGAAAAACTTTAATATGATATTACCTATTATTTTCTAATCCATCTGTTTCTATTATTTCAGAAAAACATTAGAAAACCGATCCATGTGGTCTAAATGAAAACTGATCTGCAACAACGTGATATTTTCCAACTATTCCTATTACTTGGAAGTAACTAAAGCTCGAATCTCTTAAGCGAAAGCTTCAAAACTTACGTCTATGTGTATTTCTGACAAAAGTTTCTACAGTGCCATTAATTCTTTAAATTCTGGTACAAAACCTTCTATTCCCCTTATTATTGATGGTGATTTAATCGTCAATGATCCCGAAGGAAAAGCTAACTTGTTCGCTGAACGCTTTGCTCTGAACTCCACTGTTTTGGAAACTCCTAAGGAAATATCCCAAATCCAGTCTTCAGGCGTTAATATGAATGAACTCCACTTCAAACCCAAAATAGTCGCTAAACTTTTAAAGGGGTTAAACATCAACAAAGCCTCAGGAATGGACAACATTCCACCCATTATTTTAAAAACCTTTTCTAAAGAACTTGAACCAACTTTGACTAAAATATTCTACCAATCCTACAAATCTGGTATATTTCCCACGTGTTAGAAGCTGGCAAATTTGGGGACGGGCTCAAAAAGGAACCAAAATCCGATATCTCAAATTATAGGCCAATAGCTCTACTATCGGTCTTATCCAAAGTCTACGAGCATTATATTAATACACACATTTAAAATTTCTGGAAGTAAATCATTTAATAGCCGACAGCCAATACGGTTTTCGAAACAAAAGATCAACTACCGATCTATTAAACTATGTAGCGCATTGTTGGAACAGCATACTTGATAGAGGTGGTGAAACATACGTTTAACGTTATCGCTTCAGACATCTCCAAGGCATTCGATCGAGTCTGGCATGCCAACTTAATCAACAAGCTCGATGCGTATGGTTTTCATCCTAATGTTGTGAAGCTGATTCAAAATTTTCTATCCAACCGATACATTTCGGTCTCCTTAGACGGATTTTCTTCTGAGTCGAAACAAATTAACGCTGGTGTACCTCAAGGCTCAGTATTGTCCCCAACCCTATTTTTGATTTATATCAACGAATTGTTGAAAATCACCAGCAACCCAATAAATAGTTTTGCAGATGATAGTACTCTGCACAAATCGTTCGAGCCCCTTCCTTCAAAAGGCAAAATGCACGAACGAATTAATCACGAACAGTGCTCATATGAAATCAGCGGCATCATGCCACAAACTTATTCTTACCCCCGTTCCACTCGGCAATCGGATACCGCAACCAGTGTCAAACGGTCCAGATCCAGCGGTCATACTGGCAGATCGCAGAAAGACGTCTTTGTCCGAACTGCATACAAATGAAATAGTTTTCCGGAATCCATAGTCTCAGGTGGCTTCAAAAAAAGCGTTCATCAACACCTTAGAACGCAAGTTGTTGTGGTACCTAGGTCTGGACCTAGGTTTTAAAAGGTATTTATGTGTTGTTGTGCCACATATTTTAAACCCTATTACATAACACTTTTTATTGTAAAAAAATATACGTATTTCGAAAGCTATGCTTTTACCGACAGTATATGTATATAGACAACTCAGATTTGATATATACTACTGTCGATGAAAGCATAGCTTTCGAAATAGGTATATAGTAAATAATACTCTTAGTTAACAAGATATTGGCGATTTTAAATTATTAGTGAAATTTATTATAATATTTGATGTTTGAACAAATAAAATTATATAAATGTCCAATTCCATGTTCAATTACATTTCATGTTTCCTAAATAATTACTTTTATGTGTAAAAAATAAAAATATTTTTAGTCCAAAATATTTTCTATTATATGTTTTTCAAAATGTATGAACATCAGAGTTTACAATTTTATTTTATTCGAGCGTTTTTTACTCCTCAAAATAGTATTTACGAATTACGAGTTAAAATTCTTATATTTTTAATATCGTTCTTACTCTTTTATTTATTTTTATAATAATACTTGTATAATTGAACCAAGCATTCTGACAAATAATTTATTTTTTATTTTTAAAACGAAGGAAAGCATCAAATTTACAATAAAAATTAGGTATGTGAGCGTTTGAAACCAAATCCTTATTTTGATTTACAAGTAAGAAATATATTTTTTTATTTTCTCTACGGTATTTGGGCATGTTTATTTTTAGTTACTCGCTCTGAAAGAACGTAACATTTTAAACTCTGATGAAAATTATTATTTTTTCACAGTTAACGAATAACGATTGTTTGTTGACACACCAATACAATAATCAAGCTTCTGGTCTCACATACAGATGCCGACCATCAAGATTTCTCCAAATTCCAAGTTAATACTCATTGTCACTTAAAATAATGGCTTTTTAAGCAAAAAATTATGTAATTTTTTTTTGTTATTCAAAGTTAGGCATGTTTAGTGTAAACCATAATAAACTACAGATTAACGTCTCTGAATATCCAAAGGTACCACGCTAACTGAAGAACTAGGGCTTGCGAGAATTTTCGAACACACCGTCCTTTTGGCTCTTACTATTGAAGAAACCTCTTTCAACAGATTCTTCTTCGACGAAACTTCTTTTTAACAGATGTAACACAAAAACCCAAATGTATGATTGAATCAGTTTTTAAAAACTTTCAAAAATATTAGAGACGCTGTATCATAGACTGACTTCACCACTGCTCTAGAAATGTTCTGGATATATAGTGAGCTTATATTCATAATATACTTCAATTTATGGCTAAATATTGTTATAAATTTCGCGGAGTTCTAATTATAAAAACTGGTGCTCCGGCGGCCCCAACCAATTTGCCCATTATCGCTTAAAATCTTATCAATTTCTTTTCAAATAAATCTCAATCTTTTATTTAAGTTTCATCAAAATTAATTCAAACTTCAATGAAGCAAATTTGAAGTAAAATTTTCTGTTGTACGAATAGAAAAAGTAAAATAAATGTTTACCGGCAGTAACAAACCGGAATGCAGAACTGTTACAAATCATAATTTACGCATATTTACCAAGTTTAATCAAAATCAATTACGTTATTATTGAAGTTTCAAATAAACAGGTGCTTGGAAATCTCCCCACATTTTATCGTAATACCGTCCAAAAACTAATCAGTTCTTTGTCATTCAAATTTCCATCTTTGGACAAAGTCTCATAAAAATTGATTAATGAACGGAGTCTGTACCCAAAAACTTTAAAAACAAAGTTTGAAAAGTCAGCAGTTGTATGGTGGGCCCACCACCACTTTGATCGATGTGTTCCAAAAGTTGATCATATCTTCTCACACTAATGGAAACGTTCTTCATAAGTTTCATCATACTCACTTCATTATTGTAGGCTGTAGTGTGAATAAATAAACTGAAAAAATGCAAAAATTGCAAAAAATTTCAAAACAAAATTATTTACCGGAATAATAAAGAAATATTATAATATTTCATAAAGAAATTTTATTTTTTATTTTTTTAAGAGTGGGCTCAATAACGTGATTTGAAAAATAAAAAAAATATATATTTACCGGAAGTAAAAAACCGGCAGTTGAGATGCGGAATTTTTGTGAACCATACTAAATGGTTATGTACCAAGTTTCATCATATTCGATAATCAGTTACAGATGTTATTGAGCTTTCAAAAAACAGGTGCTCAGGATAGTCATCCATCACTTTGTTCGGTACCGCTCAAAAATTTATCAGCTCAAAAACGAATACTGTATGCTCTCAACATATATAAAAAACAAAGTAGGATTCTTGAGTCGATGTAAAAAGTTTTTCAATCCCTATCAAATTTTAATGATTTATAAGTCTATAAGTCTTATAAGTTCGTCCATGTATAATACTGCTGTCATGTTTGGGGAGATGCTTGTCAGTCAACAATGAAATATCTAGACTCTGTCCTGTACAGAGGAAAATAATACGGTTAAATGATAATACCGAACTAACTGATCAGCTTGATTCACCGGAGAAGTGTGGCTGAGTTGTCAATCTACTATAAATATAACTTTAGTGAATTCTCCTTTAAGGAAATTCAAAATATCCTTTTATTGTGAGCGCAATCGACGAACAAAGACATCAGAGTTATCCCACCCATTTGCTGTCTAAATACCTCGTTGTACAAAATGTCTTTCCAGAACGGTTATTTAAATAGAATGGCCAAATTGTGGAACTCAATTCGCCCACCTCCGTATTTCCCGATGAATTTGCCCCTCAGACCTTTAAAGAAAAGAAACTAAAAACCACAAAGAAGTCGGTCAAGTGCGAATAAAATTCGCTCGCCGAGGGTTACATGAATGTAAAAGAACAAACTGACAAAATTAATATACATAAAGGTGTGCTGTAGAGTTTTTATATTGCCAGACCATAGGCACATAAAAATGATTTTTTCCTCTTAAATGTCAGTAGCAATGTCACTTGAAAATTGATTCAAATTATACACAAAATGCTATATCTCGTTAAATATTAGCAATAGCAGTTTAGGCCGTTTAGGGTAACTTAAGAAAGATCCAGTTACACCAACTTGTAAATGGTTTATATTAGAAAATAAACATTATTAATTGAAATAATAAATCAAAAACTGTACATCGTCAAATATTTAAAAAATTGCAGCATTTCTTAAATAAGGTGCTCTTTCATATGACATCCCTTTAATTTGGGTCAAAAATGCTTTTTTTCGCCCTTCCTCACTCTCAACCCCTCAAAATAGAGAAAAATAATTATGTGACACTTCACTTTAGTTTAAGTTCAGAGTTTATCAAATTTCCTATCTCTGTGAGTTTTTGCATCGCAAAATTCTAAAAAAAATTACAAAGTTTTACAAATTAAGTGCTCTTTCATATGATATCTCACATATCTCACCTTAAATGGTGTTTCTCCCCTTTCTGATTCCCACCACCTTAATAAATACGATTATGAGTATTTTACACTTCGCTATATTTTTCATTCAAAAGTCACCACTGTTTCTATATTTTCAAAAACTTTTGAAGTTTTTTATTAAATAGGTTCGGAACTAGGTGGTAAAAAAAACATGGAAAAAACGTTATTATTCAAAAAGCTGTGTAGTGAAAAATTCTAAAATACATTTTTAATACTGAATTCAAGCCCTTTCTATCATACGATCCCTACTTGCCTCGGTAAAAAAAGCATTTTCTTAAAGGCCTTACATCGCAGCCCCGTAACACAAACGGAGACAACTTAATATTTTTTTTTGTATCCGCCATTTTTCAGAGGAAACATAAGTTTTATACGCACCTTAAATTTCAGGTCCATAGGATTTATAGTTTATAAGATAATCGATTTTAATACAAAAACTAATCGAAGTCTCACCAATAGCTCTCTCTCTCTCTCTCTCTCTGGCGTTTACATCCCATGCAGGGATTTTGCCGTCCGTGCAATCAGCTTCCAATCGTCTCGTTCCATGACCAGTTGACCCCAGTTTCGACATCCTATATCACGAAGGTCTTGGATGATGTCATCACGCCAGCGTTGTCTAGGTCTTCCTCTTCGACGAACACCAGCTGGTTGTTGTTGAGACGCTTTTTTAATCATTCTATCTAATGGTGCCCTTTCTACATGACCAAGCCATCTAATCCGGTTAGATTTAATGAATCCGATTACATCGCAGCCTCCAAGAAGCTGTCTGATTTCATGATTCATTCGGATTCTATACTGATTTTCAGCAACTTTACATGGACCATAAATTGTTCGTATGACTTTCCTCTCGAATGTTGATAGAATTCTACAATCGGAGGAAGTCAGTGTCCAGCTTTCGCTTCCAAAGGTAAGCACAGGTCGAATTAATGCTTTGTAAAGTGTGAGTTTGCACGACTGCGAAAGATGTTTAGATCGCAAAAGTTTTGAGTATGCGTAGAAAACTCTGTATGCGGCTGAGACACGAGCTTTAATATCTGCCTGCATGTCATTTGACGATGTTATTACAGACCCGAGGTATTTGAAGTTTTCTACACGTTCCACTTCATAGTCGCCAGTACTCAGATTGCCGGGAGGTATATTCCTGGATGTTGTTAAAAGTTTAGTCTTGCCGGTGTTAATGCATAATCCAAGTCGTTTAGCATTTCTTTCAAGCTGAGAGAGACTATCCTTGATATCGCTTGTTCTACGTCCGAGAAGCACAATATCATCTGCATAGCCAAGAATTTGACTAGATTTGTTAAATATACAGATTTGTGTCTCAATGCGGCTTTTTCTTATCGCGTACTCAAGCGCCAAATTAAATAGTACGGGTGCGAGTGCATCACCCTGTCGAACACCTGATGTTATATCAAAAGAGTCAGAAACTGACCCTTCGATTACTATTCTACAGTTTGATCCCGACGTTGTGAGTTTGCACAGAGAAACAAGTTTCTCTGGAATACCAAGGCATATGAGTGCGGACCAGAGGTTGTTGCGGATGATGCTATCATATGCTTGCTTGAAATCAACGTAGAGCTGGTGAATGCTGATGTTGTACTCCCAACATTTTTCCAGAATCATCCTTAAGGTAAAACATTGATCTGTGGTTGAACGGTTGGGACGAAAACCACACTGATAGTCGCCGATGATAGATTCGGCAAACGGGATGAGCCGAGCGAGTACGACATTAGCTAGTATTTTATATGCAGTGTTTAACAGTGCGATTCCACGATAATTTGCACACTTTAGGCGGTCACCTTTTTTATGTAGCGGAACAATGAGAGCTGTTTTCCATTCGGCAGGTAGTTCTTCTTGGTCCCAGATTGCAAGAATCAGATCTTATATACGTGAGACCAGAGCTGCTCCTCCATTCTTAAGTAGTTCTGCAGGGATTCCATCGATACCTGGTGATTTGCCATTTTTTAATTTTTTGATGGCAGCTTCCACTTCTTCTATTGTTGGGTAAGGGACAAAAATCTCCTCACTTGACGGAGCAATTGCTCGAATAGGATGAACTTCGTTCGTCCTATTCAGTAGGTCTTGAAAGTGGGATCGCCATACTTCCAGCACATCACGTTCACTTGTTGTAAGCTCGTTGTTTCCATTTTTGATGGCTGTAGATCTTGGGTGGAAATCTTTGGTCAGATTCCGCGCATTGGCAAAACACTCTTTCGAATTTCCATTAGCCGCATGTTGGTTGATGTTTTCGATACAGCTCTTCATGTGTTCGCGTTTCTTTTTCCGTAGGAGTTTTGCTGAGGCTTTTCTGGCGCATAGATAATCAGTTTGGGAGCTTCGGGTGTTTCTTGTTAACCATTTTTCTCGCAGTTTTTGTTTGTGCTCAATGCTTTCGCGGCACTCGTCATCAAACCATTCGTTACGTGATTTCGGTGGTCGTTTTCCGATTGTAGTTTGTGCTGCGGATATGATGGTTGATTGAAGCGTTTGCCATTCTTCTTGTATGTTTAATGGCATCTCAGATGGGATGTCATGCTCTTCTATGTTTTGCGTTACAATTTCCTGATATCTATTCAGTGTTTCCAGGTGTTTAAATGCTTCGACATTCCAGCGCACGGTCTTTTTTGCTTGCCTATTAAATGTAGATGATAATTTGCACTTATACTTAAAGATGACAAGCATATGATCGGTGTCCATATCAGCACCTCTGTATGATCGAACGTCAGTTACACTTGTAGAGTGTCTCTTAGAAATCATGACGTGATCGATTTGATTTTCAGTTCTTCCATCATTTGATTTCCACGTTGCTTTGTGGATTCTCTTATGAGGAAAGAAAGTGCTAGAAATTACTAGATTATACATCATAGCCAGTTCAGCTGTGCGAAAGCCGTTATTGTTACTAGCATGATGCAAGCTGTTAGGGCCGATATGTGTTTTAAGTTCTGCACTTCTACCAATTTGCGCATTGAAGTCACCTACCACGATTTTTATATCGTGCCGCGGGATGTTATCGATGACTTCTTCGAGTTCTAGAAAGAACAGGTCTTTAACGTCATCTGCTTTGTCTTCAGTAGGTGCATGAACATTGATGATCGTTACATTAAATTTTTGCGTGCGGATTCTCATTGTGCATATCCGCATATTAATTGGGCGAAAATCGATAACATGTTGATTCACGCGACGATGTGTGAGAAAGCCAACTCCAAATTCTCCTCCGTTTTCATGACCGCAATAGTAGAGAGTGTATCCCTTGGCTGTTTCGTGGATTCCACTCCCTGGCCATCTTAGTTCTTGTAACGCCACTATATCCAGTGTATAGCTATTGATTTGGTTTGTAAGTTTCAGTAGATCTCCTGGTCTTCTAAGGCTTAGCACGTTCAAGGTTCCCATTTTTAAATCGTAGTCCGGGTACAGTTTCCGAGGTCGTTCTAATAATGAATCCGAGATAATCCGAGGCCTGTGTACAGAATTCATGACAATAATTTTTTTACGGAAATGGGGTGTTAGCCCTTCGCCCAACTCAAATTTTCGTGAATGGGTTCGTTCTGCATCTTAAGGTCACCAGAAACAACCTTTTTACATGTTTATATAGCGAGCCGCTTGATCCAAGACAGACGCCCGCTACAAACCGCTCCTAACATGGAGAACAGACGCTTGCTACACGTTTATATAGCGAGCCGCTTGATCCAAGACAGACGCCCGCTCCAAGCCGCCCCTAACATGGAGAACAGACGCTTGAGTTGCATTGGTTTTGTGGCGCCAATGACTCGCCATGGTGCAGAATCATTGAGTATAAGCAGTATTTACTTTGCCCCTCTCAACTACACCAACCTAATTCTGTTAGCATTACCCAGGTAGCACGGCGTGGACGTAGAATTTCGGATTTCACTACCCTCTCACCAATAGCGTTCCGTATAAAAAACGGAACCCTAAAAACGACAACATATGATATATTTGTAAAAATTATATCATAAATTCATAAACGATAATATAATATACTGTATATACTGAAAGATATGAAGAATCAAAAATGGAAAGCATATAATAGTAAGCAAATAAATATGAATCTGGATGACCAACGTAAAACTTGGGCGTGCATCCAAACAAATATTTTTGAAAAGGGCAAATAAAACAAAAGGATGATTATAGAATTGGACAACCAAGTAATTGAAGATACACTACTAGTAGCGGAAGCTTTCAACACACATTTTACAACAATTGCAGCAAAACTGTCATCCAAGCTACCAGTTGTAATTGAAGTGTTTCCCCAGACTGAGGTCCCCACCAATCCGGAAAAAATGCTAAATGATACTAGTGTAGAAGAAATAACAATGATTGTAAAAAATCCACAGGATACGACGGAATTATGACCTCGATAATTAAAAACAATTTAGATATTTTATCGGGCACTATAACTAAAATTATTAATCTGTGGCGAACACTTATAAAATTTTTCAACAAATTTTTATTTCCAATCGCACATTCCTTGCTTTTGATTTAATTTTAAAAAAATCCATGAATGCGTTGAAAAACAATATAGTCAGTTTTTATAAAAAATTCATATGGCTGACAGTTAAAAAATTAGAATAACTAATTTAATTTAAAAGTTAATTTAAATAAATTGCATTACTGATCTATTAATATTTATATTATAACATATTGGAAGAAAGAATATGCCATACTTTCCGGATTATTAAACATATTATTCTTTAATATTGTTTTTGAATAAATGCTCGTATTTTGTTCTTATTAAAAATATGCTGCAGTATAAGAATTTACTTGAATAAATTTAGCAAGATATGAACTTGTTTACTATTTGTAAATAAATCTATGATGTGAATATTTGTTAATTATTATAAAGATAACACAATAAATGGAAATTTGATTCAGTGTGAAAATTTATTGTAACCATTTATATAAGAATTAAAAATGAACAAAAATATTTACTAGTTGCATTGTCGATCTAGAAGTCGAATAACTATTACATTCTACTGAAATCTTTTATTGCAACAATTTAATAAAAGTGGAATTTACATATGAACAGTGACAACAATTGAAATTAAATTAGATGAACTACATCAATCTATTAAACTCCATATAATTTTATTTAAATCAACTGGATTTGGAAGAAATCATTTCGTGTACAACTCAACAGCTACCGAAGATCTATTGCAACACATCTACAATCCGGATATTGATAACATCATTGAAACAATATCAGCTATAATTTGGTGACCATCCGACAGGGAACAAGCTTACAACGGATTCAAGTCAGCATTCAAGTATCAAATTTATTGTTTAATTTATTTTTTTTTTGTTTTTCGAAATTTAAAATAGTAGATTGTTTCATTTTGCTTAAACATTTTAAATTTTATAAATATATTTAGGGAAATTCTTTTTTGCTTCGGGCTACTGTCAATTTACAGTACTATAAATATTTTATTTCTAATATTTTTTATTTTTTTTTTTTTTTCTCGCTACAACACTTCTTTTTGTCTAGTTGCCATAGCTTTTAGGTCGAGGAAAATTGGTTGCAAGTTCCTTTAACATCGGCCATGGATAATTCTGACGACACTGTTGCACCACGAAAATATTCCTTTACGGAAGAAGAGCTCCTAGCTCTAGTTAATGAACGTGCTAGAGCCTTCATGGCCGAAGCTAATGAAGCTCAAGGAACATCTGCAACAAATGTTCAAAGACCTCAAAATGTTTTCCCATCTTGTTCTTCGGAACCAAAAAATCAAGAGGCAATTCAAATTAGCCCAATTTCTATTAAAGTTCCTCCTTTCTGGAAAGAACAACCAGACACCTGGTTTACAATTTTGGAAGAGCAATTCCGAATCTCAAAAATTAAAACGCAAGATGCCAAATACGGTCATGTTCTAGGCATCATTACACCAGATATTTCTTCCATAATCTGGGACGTCCTTACTGCACCTAAGGGAGCAAATCCGTATGACCAGGTGAAATCCGCCCTTCTTCATCGTCTCACCTCTAGCACCACAGATCGTATTAGAAATGTGCTTAGAGGAATGGATCTCGGCGATCGTAAGCCCTCACAACTTCTCAGGGAAATGTCCCGTGAGGCACAAAACGCTTTTTCTGAGGATGTACTCAAATTGCTCTGGGAAGAAAAACTTCCTGCCTCTGTGCGCACAGCACTAGCTGTGGTAAACCTTGATTTAACTACGACAGCCGAACTGGCTGATCGCGTCTACGCTGCTCAGATAGGAAATTCTATAATGGCAGTTACCTCTCCTGCAAATAATTATGCTAATGAAATAGCTTCTTTGACTGCGAAGTTCAATGAACTCCAGTCCTCTGTTCTCAACGCAATATCAACGAGTAATTTTAACAAAAGTAGAAGTAGGTCCAAGGACCGAAACTACAGTCGAGATCACACGCCTCGTCGATTCCGCTATCGCCCAAGATCTAGATCTAGGGTACAAATATTTGATGGTGAATGTTACTATCACCACAAATTCCAGCAAAACGCTGTGACCCAAAGTGCAAGCACTTTAAACCTAGCAGCCAAAATTCTTCTTTTCAATCAAAATTTTCAAAAAACTAAATGGCTCGTCACAAGTGGCGGCATGTGATAACAGCCAAACTCAGCTCCGTCTTCTTGTTTATGACCGAATTTCGCGAAAATCCTTTTTAGTCGATACTGGGGCCGAAGTGTCTGTTCTTCCAGCTACTGTGGAAGAAAAACTTTCTAAATTATCTGATTTCCCTCTCTATGCAGCGAACAACACTAAAGTCAGAACTTATGGTACACGATCCCACGAATTAAATATTGGTCTCAGACGATCGTTCTGTCAGATCTTTATTATCGCGGACGTTACCATGCCTATTCTTGGAGCTGACTTTTTAAATAAATATGGTCTCTTAGTGGATATCAAAAATCGACGACTTGTCGATCCACTTACCAACTTGTTCGCCATCGCTGAAATCTCCACTTCTCCAGTCCCCACTTTAACAACAATCGACAATTCTGTTGATCCTGCTGTCGTCAATATTCTAAGGAATTTTAAAAATTTAACTTCTGCAAGTGATCTTGCTTTACCAGTCAAACATAACATTACACACGTTATCGAAACTCGCGGTCCTCCCATTTCTTCAAAGTACCGTAGACTAGCTCCGGACAAATTGGCGATAGCCAAGACCGAATTTGACACCATGCTGGCTCAAGGTATTTGTCGACCTTCTAACAGCCCATGGTCATCCCCTCTCCACCTCGCCAAAAAGAAGAACGGCGAGTGGAGACCTTGCGGTGATTACCGTGCTCTTAATAATGTGACAACTCCTGATAAATATCCTATCCCTCATATTCAGGATTTTACTCAACAATTATATGAATGCAAAATTTTCTCAACTATTGATCTCGTTCGTGCTTATCATCAAATTCCTATTGATGAACACGACATTGCTAAAACAGCAATATCCACACCGTTCGGACTCTTCGAACTCGTTCGAATGACATTCGGATTGCGAAACTCTGCGCAATCATTTCAACGGTTCATGCATTCATTACTTCGAGACCTTGACTTTTGTTTCATCTATATTGATGACCTCCTTATTGCTTCTAAGACTTTTGAGGAACACCTCACACATCTTCGAACTGTTTTCGAGCGTCTTTCAAACGCAGGTCTCATCATCAACGTTGAAAAATGCAACTTCGCAAAAAACAACGTAGACTTTTTAGGACATCACATTGACTCGACTGGAATTAAGCCGACTTTAGAACGTGTCGATGCGATCAACAATTTCGATCGTCCAGAAACCGTTAGGCAACTCCGTCGTTTTCTAGGTATGATTAATTTCTACCGTCGCTTCATACCTCACGCTGGTGGCAATCAAGCCATCCTTAATAATTTTCTTAAAGGTTCTAAAAAGAATGACAAAAGAGTCATTCAATGGTCTGAAGACGCCATTCAAGCTTTCGACCTATGCAAGCGACAACTTGCCGAGGCAACTACTCTTGCCCATCCCTCGCACACTGCCCAACTTGCGGTAATGGTCGATGCTTCTGATAAGGCACTTGGCGCTGTAGTTCAACAAAATATTAACAACTGTTGGACTCCTCTCAGTTTCTTCTCTGTGCGACTTAATGAGTCGCAACAGAAATATAGTGCTTATGATCGAGAACTTCTAGCAGCTTACTCTGCTATCAAACACTTAAGATATCTCCTTGAAGGAAGAACCTTCACACTTTACACCGATCATAAGCCTCTTGTTTATGCTCTGTCGCAGAACCCTGCCAAAGCAAGTCCTCGTCAGTTCAGGCATTTAGATTTTATTAGTCAATTCACGATTGATATTCGACACATCTCTGGGATTGAAAACGTAGTTGCAGATACACTTTCTCGTATCGATCAACTATCAATACCAGAATGTATTAATTATAACGAAATTGCTGATGCTCAGTTCGATGACTGCGAACTAAAGGAATTAATGGACACTAGTCCCACACTTCAATTCCGATCTTTTCCGTTAACTTTTGGACAATCTTCGTCTAAAACAATTTTATGCGATACCTCTTCTGGTAACGCTCGCCCATTTATACCAAAGCAATTTCGTCAGTCTGTTTTCAATAGCAATAATTTATCCCATCCAGGGGTTAACAGTTCCGTCAAACTCCTTATGGATAAGGTCATTTGGCCATCCATTAAAAAGGACGTTAAACAAATGGCACAGAACTGCCTGGCTTCTAATTGGATCGCTCGTTTCGGAGTACCTTCAGTAATCGTAACTGATCAGGGCTCCCAATTCGAATCCAATCTCTTTTCTGAGTTGTCTAAACTCATAGGTTTCGAACGCAAACGCACTACTAGTTACAATCCTAAATGTAACGGTCTCATAGAACGTTGGCATCGGACACTCAAATCTGCTATCATGGCTTACGACAGGACAGACTGGACAAGGATATTACCTTCAATCCTACTTGGTTTACGAACCACTTTTCGTGAAGATTTCCAATCTTCATCTGCGGAACTTGTTTATGGAACGCAAATTCGTCTTCCTGGAGAATTTTTCAGCAATAATACCAAGTTAATTCCTCAATCTGATTTCGTTTCACAATTGAAACAACACTTCGATCACCTTCGTCCCATTAATGCATCAAGGCACTCTTCTGACAAAGTTTTCGTTTTCAAAGCCCTTGATTCTTGCTCACATGTCTTCTTACGCACTGACTTAGTACGTAAGTCGCTTCAGCCTCCATACGAAGGACCATACCTAGTCATTAGTCGCGATGAAAAGAACTTCGTCATTGATCGCAAAGGTCAACATATGCGAGTCTCAATCGACAGATTAAAACCTTGTTTTAGGTCAGAATCTGAAGATATCTCGACTCAACCTCCATTGTCTTCTAACAAAAATCTTAATCGCGCAGACGAAATACCGTCTTCTGCAGACAACGTCCAATCTTATTCTTCGGACATCTTCAAGTCTTTACCTTCCACTTCCACAGAAGTTGGGAAACACAACGCAAACGCCACTAAAACGGCTAAAAAGGTAAAATTTAATCTAACACCTCAAACGTTCACCTTTAACCCTTCCGCTGCAACAACCCGAGCAGGTCGAACTACCAGAACTCCTGCTCGCTTTCTTAATGCTACGGCATTTTAAATCTCCTTTCTTCTGTTTTCATATCGTCCCATCTGCGATGGCACTAGGGGGGGAGTGTTGTGGCGAACACTTATAAAATTTTTCAACAAATTTTTATTTCCAATCGCACATTCCTTGCTTTTGATTTAATTTTAAAAAAATCCATGAATGCGTTGAAAAACAATATAGTCAGTTTTTATAAAAAATTCATATGGCTGACAGTTAAAAAATTAGAACAACTAATTTAATTTAAAAGTTAATTTAAATAAATTGCATTACTGATCTATTAATATTTATATTATAACATATTGGAAGAAAGAATATGCCATACTTTCCGGATTATTAAACATATTATTCTTTAATATTGTTTTTGAATAAATGCTCGTATTTTGTTCTTATTAAAAATATGCTGCAGTATAAGAATTTACTTGAATAAATTTAGCAAGATATGAACTTGTTTACTATTTGTAAATAAATCTATGATGTGAATATTTGTTAATTATTATAAAGATAACACAATAAATGGAAATTTGATTCAGTGTGAAAATTTATTGTAACCATTTATATAAGAATTAAAAATGAACAAAAATATTTACTAGTTGCATTGTCGATCTAGAAGTCGAATAACTATTACATTCTACTGAAATCTTTTATTGCAACAATTTAATAAAAGTGGAATTTACATATGAACAGTGACAACAATTGAAATTAAATTAGATGAACTACATCAATCTATTAAACTCCATATAATTTTATTTAAATCAACTGGATTTGGAAGAAATCATTTCGTGTACAACTCAACAGCTACCGAAGATCTATTGCAACACATCTACAATCCGGATATTGATAACATCATTGAAACAATATCAGCTATAAATCAATCACTTCAAACTGGAATATGCCTTGATCAAATAAAAATAAGTAAAGTAATTCCAATTTATAAGGCCGGAGATAAAATGGATGTATGTAACTATCGACCAATATCCCTACTACCAATACTGTCAAAAATATTTGAAGCTGAAAAAACGCCTCTTAAACTATCTAACCAAACACAACATATTAAGTACTCAGCAATACGAGTTTCGTCCAAAATCAAAGACTGAAACGGCACTTTTTGATCTAGTTCACAAAATTCAATCATTCTGGCAACAAAAGAAGAAAGACGGTTTAGTGTTCTACGACCTAAAGGAAGCTTTTACTACAGTAGTTATAAACAAGCTAACAACTATATTAGGAAACATTGGTATTGGTAACACTGATCTTCAATGGTTTAAGAGTTACCTTGACCACCGGAAACAATTTGTAGAAATTAATAAAGTCCGAAGCTCTGAACAACCAATAACTAGTTCTGTGCCACAAGGCAGCATCCTGGGACCCATCCTGTTCCTAATATATTAATGACATAATGCACCTCAAAGCATTGATTCTCAAGCATGACGAATGCCAAACACCTGTAATCACAATCAACAACAGCAATATAGAAACAGTAAGCTGCCATACATTTCTAGTGGTATATCTAGACAGCAACCTCAGTTTCACAAATCATGTAGATTATATCTGTACCTCAGAGGTAAACTATCGTAACTGATATTCGGAAAATTTTTAATTCTTTTTTTCGGTATCTTTTTAATTGCATTTTTGAGTGGCAAAGTGTCCGATTTACACAGCTAGGTAGTGGAAACTAATTGTATATTAAAATGTATGTTAGAAGAAAATTCATTGTAACACAGTTTGCTATGTAATAATTTATAAGTGCTTCTCTGTAAAATTTTCCGAATATCAGTTACGATAGTTTACCTCTGAGGTACAGATATAAGACAAAAAACTGCAAAAATAGAAGGTATTTTCAAAAAATTAACTCATATTGCACTGTTTAAATACTTATGGACTGACGTTCAATTATAAAACCGATCAGATACAAATACTGCAAAATAAGACTATTAAAAACCTATTTGGATTCAACTGGCTAGAACCAACACACAGCATCCATAGAGAAGCGAAGATCCTACCAATTCGTCATACTCATATCAATAAAATAGTTATCCTAATACATAATGTTAAAAACAAATTTATACATACTTATACTAAACTAGGGATTGCAATCCCGGGATCCCGGGATCCCTGGATCCCGACCAATTTTTATGATCCCGCAATCCCGGGATTAATGAAAGAAAATCCCGGGATTACAGGATTGTCATATTTGCCGGTATTAATCATTGAAAACACAAAATCCTGTTATCCTGTTTTGTTGATTTGTATTTTTTTATTTTTGGTCATATGCAATGAGATCATATACCACTGGCAATAGCAATGAGAAAACTCTTATTAAGGTTTATATCTTAGGGGTGCTAGCGGATAAATTATATTCAGTCAACGCTAGTACCTTCAATCTTATTCCACTCTACCATGAAATATTGGCTTATGCACTTGTAGCTCATCAAGTTGTGCTTAGCTAGAAAAACAAAGCAACCCATTAGTTCGCGAGTTGACGAATGTCTCAATAACTAGCATAAAGGCAAGGAAAACCGAAACATTTTGAGTATTTAAGTATTTGCAGAATGGAAACTCTGCTTTTGTTGATGATACATCGAACATATTTACTGTTCCAAGTCGAAGCCCCATAAAAGTTTTGATTGAAGATAATTAAACGTTACATCAGCAGCAGCAGACGTGGCATGTGAAACAGGTGATCCAACTACTCACACTGCAACATAATCGAGCAGAGATCACAACGAAAATGTAACTAAGGATAAGGTGTCAGTCGATTTAGTAGAGAAAAGCAATTTGGAGGATGCACTGTAATGCAATTTAATTCACGCTTAATACCTATAAAAAAACTTTTTTGGTCAGAATGTAACAACATAAAATATTAAACTGGTCACCGCAATTGGTAGAGAAATGAAAATAAGCAAAGCCGTCATAGAGGACCCAATTTGCAATGAATGTATAATAATTTATTCACCATTCCACCAAGAAGTGTGGAATCAAAACGGGCTTTTTTAACCTTCGGAAATATTATTTCCAAATTAACAAACCGGTTTGACGATAAATAAGTTTGACGAATTATGTATTCTAAAATCTATTTCTTAAATCATTCGAAAGTAATAAGTAATTCTTTATGTAATATTATTAAAGTTTTATTTTGGTTCTTCAATTTTTGTTTTTTTAACTAACTAATTCAAATTAATGTTGTATATGTTTATCCTTTTCGACACTACAAAATGAATAATGTGTTTTTTATTTGAAAATTGTGTTTTTTCTTAAATATTTATGGTTTTCCATACAAATTTTAAATCCCGGGATCCCGGGAATCCCGGGATTTTAAATTCATGAATCCCGTAGTCCCTGAAATTGCACCACGGAATTGCAATCCCAATACTAAACTGTGTGAAAATAACTAATTTCACAACCATAATACAAGAAGCAGAAATGAAATCAGAAATGAAACTTTCAATTACACTGGGTGTCGCACCAAACCAATTTTTACCTGTGTGAAAATATACAACGCAGTCAGAGACGAATATAAACTATGTGATAAAAAAAACTTTTAAAAAAGTGACTGAAAAGTTAATATATATAAAATACTTCATTGAGATGGACAATCAAATAGAAAACCTATTCTCCGATTAAATATTGGAATTCTAGAAAAAAAAAACAAAAACATAATTTAAACTATGTAAATAAATAATTTTAACTTTAATTAAAACCTTAATAACAAGAACTAAAAAGAAAAGTATATTATTAATTACTTCGGTTTGAAAGACCTCAGTATTACATTTATGAGCTAAAAGTGAAATTCTTACCCCCACTATTTTTGGCATTTCTCGACGTTTTAGAACCTGCTGATTCTAAAATAGCAAAAAAAAAATGTATGGCTGTCTGCTGGCCAGCCGTCCGTCACCACCGACGAAATCTAGAAAACGGTTGAAGGGATTTGAAAAATATTGAATTCTAAAAATAGGTACACTCAATGGGAAGAGCCGAAAGGACGATGTGTTCGATAACTGTACCGGAAGTGTGCAAAAAATCGTCAAGTGTGTCAAACCAAACTTTGCTTAAAAAACGTTCATTTTAAGTGATAATGAGTAGGAACAAAAAATGTGGAGAAATCTGGATGGTCGGGATTGGAATGTGAGATCAAGAACTAGATTATTGCATTATAATTTTGTCAAAAAAATGTTGTCAAGTGTGTCAAAAGAAAGATTTTTATTTATTTTTTTACCCAATTTTTTGAAAAAACATAAAATTAATTATTTGTTTGAAATGAATTTTTATTATTATTATTGAGAATTATGGTATTATAAGTTTGTCAAAAAAATGTTGTCAAGTGTGTCAAAAGAAAGATTTTTATTTATTTTTTTACCCAATTTTTTGAAAAAACATAAAATTAATTATTTGTTTGAAATGAATTTTTATTATTATTATTGAGAATTATGGCATTATAAGTTTGTCAAAAAAATGTTGTCAAGTGTGTCGAAAGAAAGATTTTTATTTATTTTTTTACCCAATTTTTTCGAAAAAAATTAAATTAATTATTGGTTTGAAATGAAATTGCATTATTATTATTGAGAATTATGGCATTATAAGTTTGTCAAAAAAATGTTGTCAAGTATGTCAAAAAAAAGATTTTTATTTACTTGTTTACCCAATTTTTTGGAAAAAAATAAAACTAATAATTTGTATGACATGAAACTTTATTATTATTATAGAGAATTATGGCATTATAAGTTTGTCAAAAAAATAATGTCAAGTGTGTCAAAAAATGATTTCATTTATTTTTTTAGCCAATTTTTTGGAAAACAAAATGTAGCTGTTTTTATGACGTAAATGTAATTGAACATGGAAATTTTTGAATTTGTTATAGTTTTTTAAATATTTTTGGAATTTTGAAAAGTTTGTATTTTTGATTTTGTAATAATTTTTGCAATATTTTTAGAATTTTGGAAAAAGTTTTTATTTTTGATTTTGTAAGAATTTTTGGAACATTTTTAGAATTTTTGGTTTTTTTATAATTTCTGGAATTTTGAAAAAAGTTTCAATTTTTGATTTTGTAATGATTTTGGCAATATTTTTAGAATTTTGGAAAAGTTTGAATTTTTGGAATATTATTGGAATTTAGAAAAGTTTAAATATTTGATTTTATTCTAATTTTTGGAATTTTGAAAAAAGTTTGATTTTATTTAATTTTTGCAATATTTTTGGAATTTTGAAAGATATGAATTTGTGATTTTGTAATATTTTCCCGAAACGCTAAGTGGAGAGGTTTTTGAGTAGTTTGCCTGAGTGTATCATCTTGTCACTAAATTATGTTAATTTATGATCTGTTATAATTTTCCGGCATTGTATTGATGTTTCGTGTTAGTTTTGTAATAAATTTCTTAGCAGAAATAAAAAAATACTTGTACTTTAACAAAGAGTTATGTTTGATATACATCGCTGCCCAAAACTAAAAACCATGTTCTCATAAAAGTTTTTTTCCGAAAACTATATCAAAATCCTTAACCCAGACCGAAGTCTTGATATCTCAGAGCTGTGAGATTTCAGCCACTCCATATTTACCAATTAAACTCTAAGCTATCTCTCTTAATTTTTAATTTAAAACTATAAATAAATTTTATTTTTATTTTTGTTTACTTTGTGTATAGCTCTTAAACCAAATTTTGTATTGAGAATAATAAAGAAATCAATTTAAAAAAAAAAAAGAAAAAAAAATTTTTGATTTTCGGATTTTCGGACTCGGCAGCACTATTGAATGAATTGAACTATACTGGAAAAAAAATTTCTACCAATTACTCTTGACTAATTTCCCCACAGTATATTAAAATTTCACATTGGTTTCTGCTGGCTTTTCTACCTAAAAAGAGGTGAAAAGTCAATCAGGTACCTTATACGTTATTTCATATTTCATATACTATATTTCATTCTGCATGGAAGTACGATTAAGTCTAATACTAATTATTATTGAAATAACGCATGATATTCTTACACATTTTTATTTATATGAACCGGCATATTATGTAGTCATGAATGATGCTTATACAATATTTTATATTTACCATTTCGTGTGGCGATCGTAATGTATGCAAAATATACGACATGATTTTACCCAAGATATTATTCTGTAGGAATTGGAATATCGTACATGCATTTAGGCTGTTTCAATAGTTAACCAAATTCAAATTTGCATGTACGTTATTTAACAATATATTAATTTTCACCCCCAGTCATGCAATAACTGGAAAATGTTAAAACGCCACTCTATAGACATCCTTATGGGGAGTGCAAGGGCACCCATTATATAGTAACAACGTATAAATGGCAACCGTTATTTAATTATTAAAGCGACGATATTTTGATTTCTATTAGGAGAAAAGACTATTTATGTAAAAAAAATAATCTGAAATAATTTATTTATGGTTGTATCAAAAATCAATAAAATTACATAAACTTACTTCTAATTTCATCTTGAAATCCTTCATAAATTTCCGATGGATCAAAACGATGATCATTGATAAACAACTTTTTTGACAAAATTAAATTTCTTAAGAATTCAGTTAAATCATTTTGCGCTGGAGCAGCACATTGTAATATAATCTCTATTGGCTTTGAGCAATATCTAAAATATTAAAAGACAATGAATTCACTCTTATTACATGTTTTATTTCTGATAAAAAATAATATTTACCTTAAAACCGTTACAATATCACTAGCTGTCTCTGCTTTCGAACAGAGTGAGTTTTCTAAGTATTCTAACTCTCCGCCAAGCCGACCAAGCGCGCAACCTGCACTATGTAACGGGCCCGCTAATCCTAATATCTTTGGTTTTACTTTACATTTCTTATAATACGTTTCAAAAATGTCGTTAATCTCATATTTTCCATAGTTTAGATGACAATCTTCAATCACCATTAAATTAACTTGATTTAAATCAATATAACTGCAAGACAAGGCACTCAAACACAAATCAAAACTCAATATTAATACATGATGATCATGAACAATTGTATCCCAATCAATATTATTTATCTTAATTTTATTTAAATCGATAACTTTTAAATCAGATAAATGATATATTAAGTTAAATGATGACTCGGCTTCTAAATTGTTTGACAAATATAATGTGGTTTTCTTATTTTTTCTCAAATCAATTCCTAATTCAAGAACTAATTTTAACGCAATAAACTCCTTAGAAGAATTGTGTCCAAGACATATAATTATATTTTTCTCACGTGCAGCTGCTAATAACTCTACCTGATAATCTCTTGGTGTAAATGCTGTTGTTAAAACATTATCACACCAAAAATGTGCCATTTGAAGTAAATTTTATTTTTGTATTAAAATATTTATAAGAATATTCATCAACATAACCCAAAAGTTTGATGAATTTTCTGTTGATTTTTTAAATGTCAAAACTCAGTTTTTTTTTGAGTTTTCAATTTGCATGAACATATATATATATACATACGGAACTATTTTATATTTTACAAATAACAAAAACATTAATTTGGGCTTGCTAGCATAAAGTTGTACATTTCCAATGAATTCAAATTAATAATTCCTCGACATTTATTTTATTAAACAAACTTTGATGAGAGATTGTACGATTTTAAAATTTTGACAATAAAATGTAGCGGCTTTCTAAAGAAACACATTAGCGGCGCTACAAGAATGAAATGGAGGATACCCAGTTAAAAATCCAATACCGATAACATCCGTTATTGATGTTGTTATCGACCAGCAGAACAAAGAAAAACTATGAATTGTTATCTGGGTGCGCTTATCTGGGTAAGCAAAAGTCAGACATTTTGTCAAATTTCAAAAGTGATGACTGTGTTGTGAATTGTGATTTATATAAATGATGTGATAATTATTATATTATAAAATTAAGGTGTATTATAAAATTAATATTGTTAGATAAAACAAAAATCTTAACAGTCATATGTTAATATTTTTTATATATAAGAAATATGTGCATAATTTTTTAATATTTATATTATATAGTGCCTCAATAACCTAAAATTAAATTTATATATACATATTTCAATTTCATAAAAATATATAATTGTTGATTTTTTTAAATATAAATTCAATATAAGTTTAAATGTAAATATGTAACCGTTTTTTAAAATAAAATATATGAAAATAAAATTAATATGAAATTAAAACCACCCCGATTTTTATTTATATTTTGTATTGAAACCAAATAATGGTTTCAATTCAATAACCTTTTCAATAACAGTTATTGACAACGACATTGGTAACAGATAATTGATTGCGTTATCGATAATAGCTAGCTTGTATGTTATTGACAGTTTTCATCGATAATGTGGTGCCACAGTTTTGAACAAAAATTATCGATGATATTTCATCATGATGTACATAACACGTTATCGATATATAGATGTTGCATTATCGAGTGTTTATCAATAACTGATCGATAACACTTCTAACTGGGATATAAAGAAAATATTACCAGCAGTTACATCGATATTGAAATCTACTTTCGGCGATATACAACAATAACTACACTAAAAATGACAGTTGACGCTTAATAATTCTCCGAAAATCACTTATTAACGATGTTTTTATTTCTATCGGCTGTAGAAATCGTGCAAAATAATATTTGGAAAAATCATATCATCAATTAAATTAATTTAATAATAAGCAACATATTTAGGTTGTTGTTGTTGAAGCGACAGTTTAGTGCTACATAGTCTTTCGGCTCCAAGTCCAAATTAGGGAACTCTGATACTACCCTTGGGTGGTACCACAGATCTTCCGTCGTCAGGTCGGTTGGCTTCCTTGGACATTTAAACAGGTGGTTACAGCATCATGTGGAGTGCCCTCAGATGCGATTATAGCATCAATAGGTGGTTACAGCATCAGGTGGCGTGCCCTCACATGCGGGACACTTGTCAACAATTTTCTTGTCAATTCCACATGTAGTTATTTAAGATGCGTGGCCAACCGAATATTAACTGTTCTATTCCAGAAAACACATTTAAATCATTGTGACATCAAAATGACATCACGCTAAGTCACATCTTATGTAAGATCTGGGTCATATATAAGTATGTATGTATATGTATGTCATTATTTCACACCTATTTACGTAAGAACACGACATAACAATAATGACAACTATGACATAAATGTGATGTCTGTAGAGATATTCGTGACGTTGTTATGATATAAGGTTGATCTCATATAGTAATATAAAAATTTTTTTGTGACGCATCCTTTTTTACTTAAAAAAACAAAATATAATAAAAAAATACTTACCCGTCAGTCATTTATTGCGCACTACTTCCCCACTATTCTATAGCCGGCTAGGAAGTAATAACTAACTACGCAAAATTTTTCAAACTATACAATTTAAATGATAGACCTCTAGTGAAATTTAACAAAATCATAATAAGGTCATACTAAGTCCAAATAATGACATCATATCAAAGTCAAATTTAAGATCAGTGTGATGTCATGAAAGCATCATATAAATGATACCAGGGGTACGTTCCGAAACTTTACTATAGTTGACTATATTTGTTCTATATTTTTTCAATCGGAGTTAGACGAAGAATGTGGTCTCCTACATTTAAAAAAAAAAAAAACAAAAGCGAAAAATAATCGAAAATAGGAAAATAAGTGTTAATAAGTAGCTAATAAGTGTTATAGTGTTTATAAAAATAAAAGTATTGAAGAACGAACGCGTACAATTATATTATTGGTGAGATTGTTCTTTTTTAAAAAATTATTTGGTATTTTGTGTTTACTATAACCAAGACGTAAGCAGGTAAAATTTTACCTTTTTATTGCTTTAATGTAATAAATTTATTTATTATTTTAAAGCATAAATTTGTTTTATATTGCTTGGCAACAGAAAACCAAAAATTTCGTTTTAGTTGTTAGTGATCTTTTTTGGATTGATTGAGATTTTTTTTTGTGAAGTTTTTTGACATGATCTAGCTCCTCCCACCTCGGACTTATTTTAGGAGTTGAAAAATATCAGTTAGTTGATTATGAAATGTCTTTTTTTGACAAAAGTTAGGAATTTCGAATTTAACCCTTTATTTGTACTCTTCAATTTTGTTAGTGTCTTTTGTGTCCCTATTTTTTTTGCTTTTCTCTTATCGTGCTACTGTTGCATGAAATCTGCTATCGTGTTTTTGTGACAGAGATACCCAGTTTCTTTTGTACTGTGTAGTGTTGAAATTTAGGCCTGGCCGAATTTCAGTAGCCATGCTTGCAATGTCAAAGGGTAAGTCTTTGTCTCAACAAAATGGCCACAGAGTGAACCAACAGCTTAGCATTGACTTCACCAACATAAGAGGTCTCAATTCGAATCTAAACGAGGTTCATCACTACATCGAAAAAAATAAACCTGACATATTGTTTCTTACTGAAACAATTGTTAGTGGCAAAGCATCGAAGTTGGATCTCGATAAATACCGGATACCTAGTTAAGAATTGGAACATTCCTTTTATAACAAGCATGGTGTCTGTGTATTTGTTCGAGATTCACTTTCATGTATGAGAATTAAGGCCTACGAGTTGAACTCTAAGCACCATAATTCTATAGCACTGAAGATCTCAGGTGTTGATGAAACTATGTTTATAATAGGGTTATACAGATCCCCCAATTCTCCCCCAGGATGACCCTTTTTCGATCAAATATCTGCTAATCTAGACAAGATAACCACGGACTACCCCAAAGCAAGACTGGCCATTCTTGGAGACTTTAATATTCATAATAAAGACTGGCTTAAGTATTCATCGCGCACTGACGACGTAGGAAGACAAGCCGAACTGATACTCGCAGATTATCACGGTTTGACGCAAATGATAGAATGTACCACTAGAATCGCAGACAATTCACATCATAACAATAATTTGCTGGATCTGTTTTTGACAAACGAACCAGATACTACGAAGACAAAAGTTGAACAACCCCTCGGAACATCGGACCATTTACTAATATCAGCAATAGTGCAATTTACATCACAGACACAAATTAAAGCAAATCCGTCGCGTTTGAGCCTTGGTTCACGCGGGATGTTGATGAGGCAGTGAGGAATAAACGCAAAGCATTTAAGACATATAACGCTAATAAAACACCTGAAACCCATAGCGCCTATAAGAAAGCCAGAAATATTAGTAAATTCATAATAGACCTGGACAAAGAAGCGTTTATCCAGAAGAAAGCAAAGAAATTCGCCGAGCACCCATCTGGCTCACGTAGTTTCTTTCAGGCAGTTAAATCAATCCAGAGCAATTTTACTCGATCCTCTATTCCAACCTTAGTTCTGAATGACATTCCCGTGAGCGACTCGAAAGAGAAGGCGGATCTTTTGGGTCGTATATTCGCAGAAAACTCAAACATAGTTGAACCTCCCCATTCTCCTATACTCATTCCCCCAGTTGTAACGAAAATGAAACCAATTATTTTTCGTTGCAATATTGTACGGAAAATGCTTCTTTCTATCAATATCAACAAATCTGCTGGGCCCGACGGTATTCCACCCCTCATTCTTAAAAACTTTGCTAGGCAACTAGCTCCAATTTTAACACAAATTTTCTATTTATCTTATAAAAGCGGAATATTTCCCGACTCTTGGAAGCTGGCCAGCGTTCAACCCATATCAAAGAAAGGCAGTAAGATAGATCCTAACAATTATAGACCAATTGCAATTCTGTCGGTTTTAGCTAAAATATTTGAAAAATATGTTAACTACAATTTAATAGATTATTTGGAGGTGTCGCGAATTATTGATGATAAACAGTATGGTTTTCGTAGAAGGCATGCAACAAGTGATCTGTTAGCCTACGTATCCCATCTCTGGAACAAATCGCTGGAACACCATGGTGAAACATTCAGTATTTCACTTGACATTTCTAAAGCATTTGATAAAGTGTGGCTTAAAAATCTTACAGCTATATTAAAATCTTATGGCATAGACCATCTTACTGTCTCATGGATTCATAGTTTTCTTACGGGTCGCCAATTTCATGTTAATTTAGATAGTATCACATCCAATATTTTCACAACCAATGCTGAGGTTCCCCAAGGTTCTGCACTCTCACCAACCTTGTTTCTTCTATACATTAATGACTTACTTATTTCCACAGTGCACCCAATCCATAGTTTTGCTGATGATAGCACATTGCATGCATCACATGCATCTCCTAAATTTCGATCTCATACTGCAGTTACCACTGATAGAGAGCTGCCAATTGATCCTATCAACAAAGATCTGGAGCGTATAATGGAATGGGGAGATCGTAATCTTGTTTCATTTAATCCAACCAAAACCAAACTATGCCGTCTTTCACGAATAGAGCAACATAAAAATTTCCCTATTAAAATAAACCACGGGGAATTGCGTGAGGTTGAATCAGTTAGACTTCTTGGAGTGGATATTCAAAATAACCTGAAATGGAATAAACATGTGTTCAACGTCGCTAAATCTGCAATGCAAAAATTAGGATTCTTGAGTCGATGTAAAAAATATTTCAATCCCGAGCAAATTTTGCTAATCTTCAAGTCCTTTATTCGTCCATGTATGGAGTACTGCTGTCATGTTTGGGCAGGTGTTTGTCAGTCAACAATAAAATGCCTAGACTCTGTACAGAGAAAAGCAATACGGTTGATTGGTAATACCGAACTAACGGACCAGCTTGATTCACTCCAGCACAGAAGAAATGTGGCTGAATTGTCGATCTACTATAAATATAACTTTAGCGAATTCTCCTCTAAGGAAATTCAGAATATCCTTTCATCGTGTGCGCAGTATAATCGACAAACAAGAGCTGCTGAGTTATCCCATCCGTTTGTTGTACAAATACCTCGTTGTAGAACTGTGTCCTTTCAGAACGACTATTTTAATAGAGTGGCCAAATTGTGGAACTCGCCTCCCTCTGTATTTCCCGATGAATTTTCCCCTCAGGCATTTAAAGAAAATGTCCATAATCATTTAAAACAATTAGTATAGTTATCCCTTTATCCCCATTCCTTCCGTTTTCCTCATCTCCTTCCTTTATAGTTGACATGGTATCTTCGGATATTCAAAGAGTCTAAATAATGAATATTTCATATTTAGTGTGCTAAACATGTCTAACTAATTAATAATAAAAAAAAAAATATTTAATGCACCAATCAAATCACCGTATTAAAATATTTAATAACTATAGTTAAATAATTTCTGAACGACGATCGTTAAGTAAAATATTTAATACACAAATACTGATACAATCTGTTAAAATCGTATGTCAGAATAATTCTTTCATAAAATAAAAGCGAAAAAATTAAAAACTAAGATAGAAATTACTAACCATGTTATAGAAAACTTGCATTTCATTCAGAATTTGAAAAATATATATGCTGCAATTTCAAAATAAATTGAACTGTCAATTTGAAATCGTTAAATTTTAAATAATGCTTATGCATATGTGTATTTAATTTGTAACTCTACTCGAGAGCAGATTTAATTTTAAAATAAATGTGGGCGGGGACTAGTGTGTTTCTGAACGCAAACAGCTGTCAAATAGTTAAATATTTACTTTACTATTTCGTTTCTGAACGACCGGATTTAAATGTTATTTAAATAAAGTTAACTATAGTAAAGTTTCGGAACGTACCCCAGGTTATAAAGCGATTTTTCTGTTCCGGTGTTTACCGCAATGGCGCTGCAAAAGGGGAATAGAAGAAAAAATCACAAAAATTATATATGGAATTACATACAAACCTCAATATGAATAATTTTAAAAGTTTTGTATGAAAATTCTCATTTTTCCACAATTAAACAATTTTATTTTGCTTACGAAGTATTATTGACTATATATAAGGGTAATATATAATATATTATTCTTAAGTCGCTCAAAAAAGCAACATAAAAATTGCCAAAATTTCCCATACAAAGTTGTAATAAAAATTTAACCTATTTTCGTATTTGTTTTACGAACAGAAGAAAATAAAATATTTTTTATTAATATACAGTCAATAATAGTTCATAAACAAATTTAAATGATTTAATTGTAGTAAAATGAGAAATTTCATAGATAATTTTTAAAATTATTCAAGTTGTGTTTTGTATGAAATCCCATATAAAATTTTTTGAATTTATTCTTTCATCCCCTTTTTGCAGCGCCATTGCGGTAAACACCGGAACAGAAAAATCACTCTATGTGTGTGTTTTTTTTCTACATCGGAGAAGATCGGAGAGATATTTTAAACGTCAAAAAAATTATCTGTGTTTTTTTGCATTTTCGGATATATCTGATATATCTGTTCCGTGTTTTTTTTCATTCTCGGATATATCTCAGATCATATATTTTCTCTCTGAAAACTTTTACAGATATTACAGATATTTTTTTTTACCGACTGGAAGCCATCTTTTAAGGGATAAATTTAAAAAATTGTAGGTAAAGTTTCGATTAAAAACAAATTTAGATAAATTATTTAATAAAATTTAAATTTATTTAATAATTTTTTTTATTTTTTTTGGCGGAAAAAACTCAGAGAATATATTTTATATCTGACAGTTAATTATCGGAGGAAAAAATTATACGATATATCTGATACAGATTTTATTTTATCGCTCCGATCGCTCCGATATAGAAAAAAAACACACCCAATATAGAGCGTGTTCGGTACAATTGTATATGAAACAAAAAATCACGTTATTAAACGTCAAAGTTGCTTGCTACTAATTTCACTTCGTTGAATATTACGTCAAACCGGATCGAACAGCCAAAAAAACAAAATGTATTTATAAGTCAAACTTTAGACGTTACTTTTATTACAATTAATTTGTTCACAAACGATAACTTTATCCCGAAAACACAAAACCAAGTTTATCAAGAATAGTTATCACAAAAATGTAAGTGTAGTGGATTAATTGAAATAAACAGATTATGTTTATATTCCAAACTTGTCAGGATGTAGCGAATAAAACATACACGGCACATATATATATATATATAACTTTATTTAAATATAAAATATTAAACTTTATAAAACACGTCTTATTACTTCGGCGGATATGACAGCAGAGACAAACTGTGTTGCCTGTTACTTTATTATTTCTACCCAATATACCGTATCGGTATATTCATGTTTACCCTATTAACAGTTTTTTATTCTTTATTAAATCATTTCAATATTTAAGCTTACAGCTCGGCCTACCTGACCATCTAGCGACTCGATAGATAAGTTCAAAACTTAGAATTATACAATATCAATAACATTATAAAATTGAATTTAAATCAATTTAAATTTTACGTTATACAAACCAAAATATTAATTATTACCTCAATATTTTGTCGTTAATATTTCTGTTCTCTTTTACTATATTAGTTTACTATTTAATACTTAATACAAATACAAAGGAAAATTATTATTTAAATTTTTTTTTTTCATAAACAGATTCATTCTTAAAATTCTCCTTCTAAATACTCAATATCTTCATATGTTTCGTATTCAGAATCTTCTAAATATTCAATATCTTCATATTCGAAATTATTAGTCTCGTCCAAATTAAACTCTATTTCATTCTCTCCTATACAATTTTCCTTTTCTTCTACGTATTTTTTCATATTACGGCAATCAAATATCCCTTCAAATTTATTTCTTCCGACTTGATATCCTTCTATATCCCTAACTACGTACCTATCTAAATCTAAAACTTTAGTAACTACATACGGTCCTTTAAACTTCTCTCCTAATTTTCCACCATGAAAATTTTTTATCATTACTAATTCTCCTTCTTTGTAACTAACTTTCTTTTTACATTTTTCATCATACTTCATCTTATTATAATTTTGTAATTTCTTTATATTCTCACTAGCTCTGTTTCTAGCTACTTCTAATTCGTATGACTTCTCATTATTATTCAATTCCTCCATAAAAAGCAATATACTCGGCTCAATTACGTTTTTCTGAACAACGCCAAATAACAACTTCGCTGGAACATCTCCCACCGATCTATTCAACGTATTATTTAAAAGATATTCGGCTTCACACAAAACGTTATCCCAATCCATTTTCTTTTCGTCCGATAATTTAGCTAGTAATGGTATCAACGTTCTATTGTAACGTTCGATTTGTCCATTTGCCTGTGGACATGCTGTAGCAATTAAGTTATGCGTAATTCCATAATCTTTAACAAATGATTTAAATGAATTTGAGGTGAAAGCTGCACCTCTATCAGTTACAATTTTAACCGGCACCGAATAATTTAAAAAATATGATTTTAATTTACTTAACACTTCTCGAGTATTTGTGGTTTTCGTCGCGTACAATTTAATAAATTTGGTAAAACCATCGATAATTCCCAGTATAAAATAATTTTTACCCCTTGTGAAATCTAGAGGTCCTACGTGATCTAAATGGAGAACTCTAAATGGCTTATCTCCCTTTTCTATAATTCTTAACAATTCATTATCTTTTTTAAACTTAGGGTTATAAACAATACACTGGATACAATTTTTAATATGTTTCCCTACTTTTTCTCTCATTTTCGGAAAATAAAAATTTCTTTTAATTAACTCGGCTACCTTATCCACACCAAAATGCCCAAAATCATTATGAAATTTATATAAAACTGACTCAATCATATTGTCCGGAATATATAATAACAATTTATCACCTTCCGTCTTATATAAAATATTATCACGAATTTCGTAACCCTTTATATTGTCTTCTTCAATTTTACTCCTTGTTAATTTTAATTTCTCATCTCTAATCTGATTAACATAAATACATTTTAAAAAATTACTTTGCTCATTGTCCGAATCAACAACATAGATATTAACTCTCGACAATGCGTCTACATGCTTCATACGGTCACTACTTCGGTGTTCTATTGTATAACTAAACTCATCAATAAACATAGCCCATCTGGCAATTTTGGAATTCAAGTCTTTTTTTTCTAAAGTATACCGTAAAGCATTGCAATCGGTAACTAAAACAAAATCCATTCCGAATAAATACGGCCTAAATCTTTGCAACGAATAAACTATCGCTAACGTTTCTAACTGAAAAGAATGTAACTTACTTTCGGCTTCTGTACTCTTACGGCTATAGTACATAACAGGATGAAATTTACCATCCTTTTGCTTTTGTAGCAAGATGCCACCAAAACCTGATGAAGATGCATCAGTATGCAGCTGCGTCTCGGCTGTTGAGGAATAAATGCTTAAAATCGGTTCGGAAATTAAACAATTCTTTAATTGTTCAAAAGCTTCTAAATGTTTTTCATTAAAAATAAATTCTTTATCCTTCTTTAAAATGTCATACAACGGCGCTGCAATTGTATTAAAATTTAATACGAATTTACGGAAATAGCTGATTAAACCTATAAATCTTTGAAGACTTTTTTGATCGTTCGGCACAGGATAAAACTTAATAGCTTCCATATGTCTCTTAGTAAGTGTTATCTGATTTAAAGATAAACTATATCCTAAATATTCTATACTCGTTTTTAAAAACTGACATTTTTGTAAATTTAACTTAATGTGATTATCTGACATAACCAAAAATAATTTTTTCATTATTTTCAAATGTTCTTCTATCGTTTTACTACTGATTAAAATGTCATCTATAAATATTATGACTGATGAATCTTTGATAAAATCTTTAAAAACCCGATAAATATACCTTACAAATGCTGGCGGTGAATTGGTAAAACCAAACGGTAGTTTATTAAATTCATATAAACCGTCTTCTGTAACAAAGGCAGTATATTTTTTTGATGATTCGGCTATATCTACATGGTAAAACCCGTTTCTTAAGTCTAAAGTCGTAAAATATTTTTTGTCATATAATTTTGACAACTGATCTTCTATGACTGGAAGAGGAAAATGATCTCGCTCAACCAATTGATTTAACGGCTTGTAATTAACACACATACGTAACGAGTTATTTTTTTTTTTCGTCAATACTACGCGGCTCGAATAGCACGATTCGCTTTCCCTAATAACTCCCTTACTTAATAAATCCTGAACAATTTTATTCAATTCGTCTCTTTCGTACACACTCAATCTTCTCGGTCTCGCACTGTACATCTGATCCTTTTTCAATTTAATTTCAACTTCTAAAGTCACTTTCGGTTTATCCGGTTGCATTTTATTTTTATAATTATCGTTATATATTTGAATAACTTGGTCACTCATTTCGACTGTTTCTCTAGAATCTCCGATATCTAATTTGTCGGTATCCTTTTCAAATTCACTATATTCACAAACTTCTTGCATTAAATTGGCATCATAAACTGTATTTTTCTCTACGCAATTTATGTCTCTATCTTTAAAAACTAATTTATTATTATACGGTGAAAACGATTCTACATTAACGTCTAAACTCAACTCCCTACTGTTTTCACCTCTGTTTCCTGAAACTATTTTCACTGTCGTTAACCCATTTTCCTTCAAAAAATCTATACCTAATATGATATCAGGAACCATTGTATTCGGAGGAACAACAAGAATTGAACCTGGATAAGACTTTTTATCGATTATAATATTAGCTGTAAATGTTCCAATAATATTTAAAAATGAATTATTTATACCATGAGCTTTAAATTTATAATTATTCAATGAAATATCTCTTAAATTTAATTTGTTACATTTAATAAAACTCACCCTGCTTCCCACATCTATTAATGCATTTAATTTTAAATTTTGTTTTCCCACAGATAAATGAATTATTTTCATTCCATCGGCATCTACTTCAATTATGGCAGGATCATCCGTCTCACTCTCATTATCACTTTGGTTGACATAATACGATCGATGAAATTTCTTATTATTTTTTGCAAAACAATTATCTTCGGTATGTCCGGCTTTTCCACAGAATTTACATCTTGGTTTGATTGGTGGTTGTTTGCAGTCAATGGATTTGTGATCCATTCCATCACAATTAAAACACTTTATTCTATCTTTACACTGAAAACCTCGATGTCCATATTGGTTGCAATTTACACATTTAACTTGATTTGGTTGTGATTGAGGTTTATATTCTCGGCTAGAATTCGGTTGTATATTATTTTTTATTGTCGTAATTTTAATCTGCTGATTACTTTCAATCCAATTGAGGTTATCAATTATTGCTTGTACACTATTGAAAGGTGTATTTGCAATGTTTTCGTATATTTTTTCATTTGACAATCCTCGGATCACGTATCGTATAATCGCTTTTTCACTTAAATCTCCTATACTTCCGGCTGCAAAAACTCTCATTGCGTAGTGCTCGTAGGATTCTTCATGATTTTTTTTCATTTTACTCATCTCAAAATGAAGTTCGGTTTCATCAATGCACTTTGTAAACTTAGCTACTATTTTTCTTTTAAACTGATTCCAATTTGTAATACTTTCATCTACGGCAGAGTACCATAACTTCGGAATATCCTTTAACCGCTGCACGGCATATAACAACATGGCTGTGTCACTCCATTTATATATATCTTGATAATGCTCGATTTTTGCAATCCATTTTTCGACTCGGATTGTTTTATTATCAAATTCCGGTATTAATAACTTTACCTCTTCTGGATGTAAACGATTCTGCTCCATTCTTACAGGAGTTTCAAATTTATCGTCGTCATTGTTCCTTTTCGGCGGCATGTTGAATCTTTTATCGGCAATTTAACCCAAAAATAATGGTGAATATTCAATATATCGGCTGTATTGAATACGTTTTCGGCACAAATAAATTATTATTTATCTCTAATAACACGATGACGATGGATTTCTACGGCACAGATTTCCAAAGCACGTTATTAATAATTCGGCATATATATTCCCAAAGATAATGGTGAATATTCAATATATCGGCGGTAATGAATATTCTTTCGGCACAAATAAATTATTATTTATTTTTAACAACACGATGGCGATGGATTTCTACGGCACAGATTTCCAAAGCACGTTATTAATAATTCGGCATATATATATTACGGATACATACATATATTTATCTAATCCAATTTAATCATATCCCACTTCTGAAATTTTGTAGTGGATTAATTGAAATAAACAGATTATGTTTATATTCCAAACTTGTCAGGATGTAGCGAATAAAACATACACGGCACATATATATATATATATAACTTTATTTAAATATAAAATATTAAACTTTATAAAACACGTCTTATTACTTCGGCGGATATGACAGCAGAGACAAACTGTGTTGCCTGTTACTTTATTATTTCTACCCAATATACCGTATCGGTATATTCATGTTTACCCTATTAACAGTTTTTTATTCTTTATTAAATCATTTCAATATTTAAGCTTACATAAGCATAAATAAAACAAAACCAAAAGCGTAAAGAACCAAATAAAATAGTTTTATTGACACCTAAATTCAAAATATTTTGACATTTAAACGCAAGAAAAAAATTGATTTTTTTCGTGAGAAATAGCCGCGTTTATACTATTTTTAGTACAGAAAAATCATGATTTTTTTTATCAGAATGTATGTACCGAACACTAGGAATGTCAGAACGATCCGAGTGTCAGTTTTATGTCAAATTTACGTAACAACTACATCACATATATATGACCTCTGTGTGATGTCATATTTACGTCTTGTGTTCATTGGGATGATGGTTCGAATGGTGCGTGGTAGTTTGAGATCTTCGACAACAATTTGTGGTGGCTTTCTATTGAGAACTCGAACAAAGTTCTTTATTGTTTCTTCAACAATTTTAGTATGAATACTTTTTAAGCCCGTTTTATACGTAGGCTCGTTACAGATATGACGATGTTACAGATATGACTTAATCGTTTCTAACATCTTTTAAGAAGCACTACGCAGTCCACCTTATGTCTTTAAGTGGATTAGTTATGAATAAGGTGTCATTCCAGGGATGTTGTTCTTTATTACAGGCCCATACACATTGTTGGGTGAGCATTTCGTTATGTTCACAGAACGGCAATATAAGTTACATTCCTCGTACAGGTGATCTCGGTGGGCTCTCGGTTCTGTGTTATTTGTAACTTATTCCAGTGAGTGTCAGCGACTTGAGGTGTCCATATGGGTGCAGCGTAATTTCAAAAAGGGTCGATTTCTATTGTTATTATTGTTGTTATTATTATTATTATTGAGTTTTTATTCTTACCCAGGAAATTACGTCATCTGGTGCATTCGAAGTCACCTGTTGAGCATGATTGTTGAATTTAAGTAGTGGATCGAATGTTATCCCCAACAGTTTCGGATTTTTTACCTTAAGAATGAGTATGTTGTCAATGCAGATGTTAATAGCATTTTCGATTGAGAGCCAGTTCATAACTAGTTATTTTTTTTCAATACAAAACAATTATTTCCCCTCCAAATCATGTTCGATTGAAGCAAAATAAAAAAACTAGTTCTGAACTAGTTGTGCATTTTTTCCCCTTTTGAAGAACTAGTTTTATTTTCAGTTATTTTTGAGTTTTACTCATACTATGACAAAAAGTATACACAACAAACGCTAAATCAAAACGTTATACTTATAACGCAGCATCATATAAATAATTTTATTTTATTTTTAGTTATTTAACATATATATTATGAAATTAGTTTTTTTTCGCAAAATGTATTGTTTTTTTATTGCTTTTCAAACATTCCAAAATAAAAGAATTAATAAAATAACCAATTCAATTTACTCATGCAATAACACTGAATGTTAGCATGTTCGATTGAAGAAAAGAACTCGTTAAGAACTAGTTATTAACTAGTTCTTCAATCGAAAACGACATAAGTGTTGTATTTACCTTCTTCGTCCACGGTTATCACTTATCAGTATTATTTTTATATAATTATATATATATGTATTTTTGTTTATAAATTTTATTTAATATTCTATACATGTATATATTTATATTTTATATACATACATTTTTATTTTTGTTCTATGTATATGTAAATTTCTATTTGTGTTTATATATATTTTTATAATTTACGAATTTATAATCTATTAATTGTATAATTTTTCTATATATTTTCAAAGCAAGAATTGGACTTTGCCATATTTGCCATCATTTCTCGGCAAGATTACTTTTACTTAGGCGCCAGCCAATTTTTTTTTTTTTTTTTAGTGCACTTTTATAAGCAAATTACAAAATTATGTTTTGAAAATCAGCCCCGGGGACCAAGATATAAATAGGCCTTTGAAAAAAAAAATATCGTATAAAAATACACTTTTTTTACCAAATGTTGCAATTTAAATGTTATTTTTGATATACGATTTCAAAGAATCAACATGAATAACTTATGTGGAGTTCTTTCAGGTTTTTGATGCACATCAATTTTTAACTTGTCTGAAAGAACGGACAAACCACATGATTTTCATTATTGTTGTATTGGTAAAAAAACAAAATATCTTCGATTTAAATTTACATTAAAATAATTGTGTAAACATAAAATATTTATTCACTTTACGCAGAATTTATGTTTAATTTTATAAAATTCACCTAATAATCACAAAAAACTATCCACAAATAGTAAATTCAAAAACTGGCGTCACGTTTGTTATTGTTTTTATACGTGTGTGTTTGTATTAGTTTTTGCTGGAAGACGAATTTATCAAAAAATCTCAATTTCATAAAATTGATGTACATCAGAAAAAACATCAAAAATTTGGTCTGAAAGAACACGACCAATTGATTTACATCAATTTTTTTTTATGTACATCACTTTTTTTGGTCTGAAAGAACTCCACATTAAAAAAAATAATTATAACCTTAGGGACCCACGTTATGACCATTTGAGGCAAGATTACTTGAGCTTAGGCGCAAGCGGATTTTTTTTTGTTATTTTTATCGTAAATTAAGAAAATTAAGTAAAAGGGACCGTTTTGATCTGTTTATCTTATAAGCACATAGGAAATAAAGCAAAAATTAAAAAACAGAAAAAATTCTTGTCAAAACAGTGTAATTTTGTATGGATTTTGCTTTTTTCAAAGGCCTGTATCTTGGACCCCGGGGCTGATATACAACTCGTTTTGGTTTTATTCGCTTCAGTGAGTGATTCTATATCGAATAAAAAAAAATCTTGGCGCCTAAGTAGAAGTAATATCCCCTCATTTGTCTAATAAATAAAGAAATAAAATAAATATTTTCAGAGTTCCTTTGCCATATTAGAAAAATAAAAAAATTGTTGCAACTGCCGGTGAAAATTTTTGTAATGTGGCAATGGCTTTACATAAACAGCAACGCTGACTATTGTATATGTTCAATTCAAGCATTTAGGTCGCTGTCAATATAAAAAAAAGTAAATAAATAGTAGAAAAATTTGGATATCAAGATCTTGCATTTTAGACTAAATTAAAATAAATTATGTCATATTTGCAAGGGGATATAGTAAATTTAAATGTTGGAGGAACCAAGTAATATAACAATTTCTGTTTTAAAGTATTCAGTCAAATAATGTATCGATTTTGCTTTCGTTAAATATATTAGGTTACGCCTGCAGTGAATTTGAAACAATTTATTTCCAATATAAGAACTGAATCTAAAAAATTATGGTGCAAATTATGAAATTTTTGGCAAGATTACTTTATCTTAGGCCCCGGCCAATTTTATTTTATTTTTTTTAAGAGCACTTTTATAAACATTACAAAAAAATTTTTTGAAAATCAGTCCTGGGGACCAAGATATAGGCCTTTGAAAAATAAAATATCGTATAAAAGTAACTTTTTTTTACCGAATGTTGCAATCCAAATGACGTTTAATGTTATTTTTGATATATAATTTTAAAGAATCAACATGAATAACTTAAAAAAAAATAATTATAACCTTAGAGGCCCACGTTATGACCATTTGAGGCAAGATTACTTTAAACTTAGGCGCGAGTGGATTTTTTTTTTTATTATTTTTATCGTAAATTAAGAAAATTTTGTAAAAGGGACAGTTTTGATCGTTTATCTTATAAGTACATAGGAAATGAAGCAAAAATAAGTAAAAAAATAAAAAAAATTTGTCAAAACCAGTGCAATTTTGTATGGATTTTGCTTTTTTCAAAGGGCTGTATCTTGGACCCCGGGGCTCCGATACAACTCGTTTTGGTTTTATTCGCTTCAGTGAATGATTCTCTATCAAATAAAAAAATTTTTTGGGGCCTAAGAAAAAGTAATATCCCAAAATTTTTTGCAATCCATACAATTTTCGACCGATCTAGTTTCGAACCAATAAGAAAATTTTAAACTTTAAAAAAGTTTATCATTCTCATCAGGGTGGTTATTTTGTAGCGTTATCTCACTAGGTGAGATAAAAAGTGAGATAAAATATTTGTCTTTGATCGATTGTATTAGATAAAAGAAATCATTTAAACATAATTTTTTTATCTCACTATTTATCTCACCTAGTGAGATAACGCTACAAAATAACCACCCTGGGCTAGGTAGCCGACTACCTAGATCTAGTCGGCTAGCCCTAATGAGAATGATAATCTTTTTAAAGTTTAAAATTTTCTTATTGGTTCGAAACTAGATCGGTCGAAAATTGTATCGATTGCAAAAAATTTCATAATTTGCATCATAATTTTTTAGATTCAGTTCTTATATTCATGATGAGAGATTTTCCATCGGAGTGATGTTATATCACAACTAATTTACTGAATTAATTTATTTCCAGTCAAATATATTTACTGATTGTTTTTTATTATTTAGATTTTCAACATCAAGACAAACATTAACTTGGATTCCTGAAACATTTTTTACAGGATTACTTAGTGGAAGAATTGCAAGTTTGCAGGACGAGACAGGATCTATTTTTATTGATCGAGATCCTATATTATTTGCAGTTATATTGAATTATTTGAGAACCCGTGATATTGATGTAAAACAATGTGATATTCGGGGCTTGAGACATGAAGCCGAATATTATAATATATCTCCATTGGTTAAACGATTAATGTTGTGTGAAGATCTGGGACACTCATCATGTGGAGATTTATTGTTTTATTGCTACCTTCCACCTCCAAATATCCCCATTAACGAACTTATTCAGCCTTTAACTTCACTCTCATACAATATTAATACAAACCAACAAAATTTGAATAACGAAAAAGCAACAAACCTATTAACTTCATCGAATGGATCAGCAAACGCACGACCTGGTTCTATGGTACGCGTACCTGAAAGTAAAAATGCACAACTATCCACAAGCACGGGAGCAGCAACAACTCCATCATCTTCAACTACATCTCGTCCTACTGGACATTCACGTAATTCCTCTTTGGATATGAGAGTAACGTATACTAATAATAGCGGTGGCGGGCGGAATTCACAAGAGATAAGATCTTGGACCCCTTCGGTTGTTGGAAATGGTCACTCAAGGACTACCTCAATAGATCTTAGACATTCACGTAATTCATCTGCCGATTTAAACAAGTTGATACGAAATGATGTAAGTCTTGTTTTTGGAGCCCATACGTATGGAGGATGGTCTGATCCATTGCGAGTTCAAGTTTTAAAAGCACATCATAACTGGATTGCTGTGGCATACGCACATTTTGTAACATGTTATCGATTAAAGGACTCCTTTGGCTGGCAATTGGTATTTACCTCTCCGTATATTGAATCTACTATTGAACGTATTGCTATAAATGCTAAAATGAATGTATCAGCAAGTTCTGGTGAACAACTACATAATAAAATGGTTGCTATATCTTATGGCAGTCAAATTCGTTTATGGGGAGTTGCTGAGGATGGATCTAAAACTGACGTTGGAATTTTCAATTTAAACGTTCGTGTGGAATATTTATTTTTTATAGGAAGTCAATTAGTGGCACTCTCCTCTTCAGGAAAGATCGGTGTTTGGCATGCTATGACGCAGCATTGGCAAATTCAAGATTTGGTACCTATTCTATCATTCGATACAGCCGGCTCGTTTTTGCTGTTGGGTTGCAATAATGGTTCCATTTATTACATTGGTAAGTAGGGAGTATCCTATTCCCAATAGAAGTTTGGATTTAAAAACTTTAGCCCTTTCAGATATGCAAAAATTTCCTCTTCGTATGAAAGACAATGATCTACTTGTCACTGAATTGTACAAAGATCCATCAAATGAACATATTACAGCGATTTCAGTTTATTTAACGCCAAAAACAACAAGTAAGTTTTTTGTTTACGGGATACCGATCCTAAATGTTAATTAAATACCAGAAAATACACCGTATAGGGTCAATTGTTAATAGGCCTCTATCTTGATTGGACGAGTGTGAGGAGGGGTATAATAGATGTTTACCCTGTCGACTAATGCAACAATGGCAGCAAATTAAGAAACATCACGATTAAGAGTCAAAATGTATAACACACAGCTAAATTGCGCTTATAAATCTTTTACATTTGAAAAGTTACACAAAACTTATTAAGGCATTTGTGTAGTGCTTATAGTCCAGTAACTTTGTCGCCTGAGTGTATGGGGTAGTATGCGTCAAATCCGGTAGTTCTGATTTTTTGCAGACTTGTTTATGATGTTGGCCTAATGAATAATCCAAGTTTGTGACCTCGAGCGCCGAACGCAACTTCGTCAAAAATCGCAAAAACCGCGAAAAAATCGTTATTCAAATTTTGGCGATTATAGCCCTAAAAGGCTAGTTTTTTCTTTAACCTTTCTGATGCCGTTTTTAAAGTAGACTAAATTTTCTACAATATGATACTAGAACTGTCTCTGTAGACCCAATAGTTTCCGAGATTAAGCCTTTCAAAGTTTATCACTTTTTTTCGAACTTCGCAATTGCTTGCAATATACCTTTGTAGAGTTTTCTACATCCCTGTCCTAATAATTGTATTAATAGATATATGTGTGTGGTGGCCGATGAGAAAAGAAGATTATGTAACTGTACCTGATCATTTTTGTAGTTGCAGTAGCAGATATCCCAGAAGGTGACGATCTCTCCGATGTAGAAATGGAGGATGACTTGTGGGCACACGACGTCGACGATTCATCACCATCCTCTGATGGGGATATGCCATCCCAATACGTCCATCCATATACGGACGCACCTCAAGCGGAACCTTCCAAGAGGGCTAAATTAATTTAATTTTTTGATGTAGTCCAGTAACTTTGTCGCCTGAGAGTATGGGGTCTAATCCGGTAGTTCTCATAGTATGCGTCAATTCCGGTAGTTCTGATTTTTTGCAGACTTGTTTATGATGTTGACCTAATGAATAATCCAAGTTTGTGACCTCGAGCGCTGAACGCAACTTTGTCAAAAATCGAAAAAACCGCGAAAAAATCGTTTTTTTTTTTTTTTTTCTTCAAATTTTGGCGATTATAACCCTAAAGGACTAGTTTTTTCTTTAAAATTTTTTTGGATGTTTTTAAAGTAGACTAAACTTGCTACAATATGATACCAAAACTGTCTCTGTAGACCCAACAGTTTCCGAGATTAAGCCTTTCAAAGTTTATCATTTTTTTCGAACTTCGCAATTTTTTGCAATTTATACCTTTGTAGAGTTTTGTACATCCCTGTCCTAATAATTGTATTAATAAATACATGTGTGTGTGGTGGCCAATGAGAAATAGTAGATTGTATTACTAGTGCGAATGTGTTTTCCAAACAAGAGTTAGTTTGCAGCATGACAATACAATACCTACAATAACTCGCGTTTGGAAAACGCATTCGCACTAGTTATACACACCATTTTTTGTAACAAATGCATAAAATTTATAAATATTGATTTAATTGTTAATTTAATCATTTATTTCCTTTTGCTGAACAACTGTTTGGAGAATATCAGTGTGGTTTCCGGCGGGGCCGAGGTACTACCGATGCACTTTTCTCGATAAGGATGATTTTGGAAAAGTACCGAGAGTTCAACATACCTGTGCACACTGTTCACACTTCTCATTTTCTTTTTTAACATCCCATCATAAAAGTACAGGGCTTCGATAGTATATTCAGGGTCACAGTTTATTTAGAACGACAGAATTGCAAAAAATTGTGAAGTTCGAAAAAAATGATAAACTTTGAAAGGCTAAATCTCGGAAACTAGTGGGTCTGCAGAGACAGTTCTAGTATCATATTGTAGCAAATTTAGTTTACTTTAAAAACGGCCTAAGAAAGGTTAAAGAAAAAACTAGTCCTTTAGGGTTATAATCGCCAAAATTTGAAAAAATAACGATTTTTTCGCGGTTTTTGCGATTTTTGACGAAGTTGCGTTCGGCGCTCGAGGTCACAAACTTGGATTATTCATTAGGCCAACATCATAAACAAGTCTGCAAAAAATCAGAACTACCGGATTTGACGCATACGGTAATGTATAAAGTTACTGGACTATTATAACAAACTAAAAATATTAATATCAAATCAACCAATGTACCTATGTTCATAGTTCAATTGATACAACATTACTTTAAAACAGTTATTTATATATCATTGCATTTTCGAAATCCTCGGCGGGGAACTGGATTCGTTCTTGGCGGACTTGTTTTATTTAATGCTTTTTCGAAATAAAAAAATTCATTATATATTTTATTTTTCAAGGTTTATGCGGTAATTGGATTGAAATAGCATACGGAACAAGATCGGGTTCTGTTCGTGTAATAGTTCAACATCCTGAAACAGTTGGACATGGGCCCCAATTATTTCAAACATTTACTGTTCATCAAAGTCCTGTTACTAAAGTAACATTATCAGAAAAATATTTGGTTTCTGTTTGTAGTGAATATAATCATGTACGGACATGGCAAGTAACAAGATTTCGTGGTATGATATCAACGCAACCTGGCACAACACCAGAAGCATCGTTTAAAGTATAATTATGCCGACGCCTTAATTATGTGGTTTCAAATATATTTTTTCTTTATATTTTCAGATAGTTTCACTAGAAGCAACTGATATCAGTTATAGTTACTCCGCTGGTAATGATTTTGGTCCATTCGGCGAACAAGATGATGAACAAGTTTTTGTTCAAAAGGTTATTCCGGACACAAATCAATTATATGTACGCTTAGCTTCAAATGGTGATCGTGTGTGTGTTATTAAATCAATCGATGGTACAACAATAACTTCGTTCTGTGTTCATGAATGTGAAGGATCCTCTAGAATTGGATCGCGCCCCCGTCGGTTTATATTATCTGGACATAGTAATGGATCAATACAAATGTGGGATCTAACAACTGCGCTTGAATTACTGCAAAAACATGATTCTCAAACCTCTGTTGTATCACATCATTTAATAGGAGGTCCCACTCCTGAGGAACTATTACGATTATTAGATCAATGTGACTTAAGTAACAGCCATTGCTCAACACCATGTATGTCACCCTGCCCAAGTACTATACCAACAGCAACAATTGCACGTGTGAAAGCAGCCAATGTTGCATTTTTAAATCAAGCACCAGGCGGAAATGAATAAAATTTGTTTGTTTTGGCTGTTTTTACATTTTCGTGTTATTTTCCTGTGTTCTCTACTCATTAAATTTATAATTAATATAAAATATAATTCAAAAACTCTTTAAGTCTACACTTTGTTAAAGCATTTTAAATTTTATTATATTTAAGTTTTCCTATTTTATACACTACTAATTTAACTAGAATACCAATTATAAACTATATTTTTTTATGAATAAAAATCATTAATTTTTAATTGTTTAAGCTCATTCTATATTCAAATCAAATTTTTTAGATTGACTAACAGTTTTTCTTACTGTATACAATTTCGAAGGATGTTAACGTTTGCCACATTATACCCTCATTTTTCGATTTAATTTTCTGCTCCGCGAAAACGAAAATCGTTCAAAGCTTACAGTTGTGACGAAGGGAATTTCAGAAACACTATTTTCGTGTCAAAGATTTATCATCCTCCCTTCGTCGCAAGTCTAATAAATTCCAGACAACTTTTAATTTTATAATTTTGATCCATCATGACATTATACCTATTTTTCAAAAATTTGCCCATGTTTCGTTTTTGCACATTGTACAAAAACATTAATAACTATATTAAAATTTTCACATGTTTTGCTTTCTGTAAATTTTACAGAAAACAATTAATTTAAAATTCTGGATTAGCATAAGTTGTAATCCAATTCCACTTTATTTAATTCTCATTTTTCTTTCTTTTCTACTTAAGTCTGAAATTCAGCCTTTCGTTTTTTTGTTGTAATTAAACAAGTTTTCGTTTATTTGTGGGAAAGTTCCCACAAATTGATTAAATTCTGGAATTAATTTTTTTCGGGCTCGGATAACACCAAGGTGTTGACTTGAGTTAGAAAAGTTTTGGTCGGGACTCGGATCCTAATTGTCGACCAAGATGGTCGTGACAATTGGTCGTAGAATTTTATTTTTAGTACCGTAATTAAATTTTATTTCGGGTATTTTGTTTTTGTCTTTATTTTGTGGTTATTTTTTTTTGGTGTTGTTAATTAAAGTCAGTTGATTGTTGGTGAATATATCGTTTTTGACAAAAAAAAAATAATAATAATTTGTTGTGGAAATTGCATTGAATATTGAAAATTTTACGAATATATTTATTTTTGAAAAAAAATCATTTGGTTACAATCATATAAAATAAAATAATGAAAATTCTTGTGAATATATCGTTTTTAAATAATAAAAATTATTTGTTGTGAAAATTGCATAAAACAATATTGAATATTGAAGATTTTAAGAATATATTTATTTTTGAAAATATAATCATTTGGTTTAAAATCTTATGAAATAAAATAATGAAAATTCTTGTGAATATATCGTTTTAAAATAATATTGAATGTTGAAAATTTTTAGAATATATTCATTTTTGAAAAAAAAATCATTTGGTTGAAAATCTAAAATTCTTATAAATATATCGTTTTTAAAAATATAAATCATGTGTTGTGAAAATTTTATAAAAATAAAATTGAATAGTGAAAACCAAGGTAAACGATCTGTTTGTTTTTGTTAATTGGAAATTATAAGTTGGAGAATATCGTGACATTTGGTGATTGGATGCTGGACGTCCCCTGGAATAAGATTAGGTAAGTCCATCTTTACTGTTTGCTTGGTTTGTGATGTTGTTTTAAATGCCAGTTACTTTTATTTTATATTGTTTGTATGGTTTTAATTATAAAGATGATCTAGCTGGTAAAGGGGTTTCAAGGCTGTTTCCTGTTAAACCGGTCACCTTGAATCCTTATTTAAATGTCTTGACTAGAATTCGTGTAGGTTGAAGGGAAAGCATGGTCTGCCGGACGTAAAAGGGATGTAGGGATGGCAATTTAAGGTTTTTTTTTTTAGTGCTCCTTTTTCCCTTTAAACCGCTCTTTACTAGGGCTACCTGGTTGCCGGATAAAACCTACGACCCCAAATGACTGAGTGAAGTCGAGAGCGGTATCCGGATCCACAGCCAGGTGGTCAAATCTTTAACGTTGGCCAGGGCAATCTTTACTCCTTTTTGGGGGCTCAGGTTGCACTGCGATAATCGTTTCAGTGGCGCCCAAACTTAATGGCTCAGTTAGTCCATGAACCGAACAAAAGTTAGGATCATGTGTTTAGTCCATAGGTCTGTTGACGGGGTTTCCTACCATTCATGACTGTGCATCCATTTAAACACTGTCTAGTGGGATGCCAAACGTGTATGGTGGGTGTAGTATTTATTTGCGATGTTCTTGGCATTCCGTTATGACTAGGGATGTGACTTAAAACGTTTTTATGTTGATTCTACGTTATTATGTTGCATTAAAGTTTATAAAAACTTTAATTTAATTTATTTATTTCAAAATTTATTATATTTGTGGGTATTTTTTTTTAAATTAATAAAGTTTGTGAAATATAATATTTAATTAACTAATAATCGATTGTCTATATAGGATGTCACATCCCTAATCTTAACCATATCTAGATTGACCTGAGAGCATCTCATAAATTAGTGTATTTTTGGCGTTGTTGCTCCATTGTCTGAATCGCTTTGAGATCTTATATCGCGGGCATATCCGGGTTATCAGTGGAGTTTATTTGGTGTTTGGTGTTTTTGTTTAGTTATAAGTTCGTCTACCGTTGAAAGTGTTTGTTAGTTTGGATCGCGAACACTTCCGGGTATTTTTTGTGTGTTTAGTTTTAATTATTTTGCTGTCGTTTAAGTCATAAATTTGTAAGTCGTTGACCTTGGTTGTCAGGTTGTAAAACTTGTTTTACCGCAATCAAATCCGGCTGTTTTCTTATGGTATCGTGTTGGTCGTTTGTTTTTGTTATGTTTAATTTAAGTTATGACTTATGATTCTGTTGAATTTGTCTGTTAGATCATTGTAACCTCTCAAAGACTATCCTTTAAAGAAACTTACAATGTTCTGTCGCGAGTAATTCCAGCTGTTGGCTGTCGACTTAGTTGTTAGTTAAACGGAACATTGTGAGTCTCTAATCGATTCTTCTCATTGAGCGTCCAGCAGTATTGCTAAATCCGCTTTGCGTTTGACCTTAGCTAAAAGCTGTTGCCGATCATCAAGAGAATCTCATATTCCTAATCTCTTCCTTCTATATCCCGTATTCCTTGTTCAAACCAAAGATATGGCATTAGAGTGACAACGCTGAAAAGCTAAAAAGATGTTTTAATTGTTTTTTTCGGTATCGTAATTGTTTCGGTCTCAATTATAATTTTTTTTTTAATCTTTGTTATTATTTTTTTTTTCTCAAAGTTTTTTTTAGAAACTGGATCAGTGAAAACCCCGAGTTCAAGGTGAACTAGACCTATTGCATTTTAGTTCAATTTCTGGAGTTTCTATAACCAGCAACTGGTGTAATGGTAATAACAGAAATTAGAACTCTTTCGTATATTAGTTTTTTTTTGTCGGCTTCT
>OY856187.1:259958025-260057330 GCA_963693315.1 Diogma glabrata | reverse complement strand
TATATATATATATATATATATATATATATATATATATATATATATATATATATATATATATATATATATATATATATATATATATATATATATATATATATATATATATATATATATATATATATATATATATATATATATATATATGTATATATATATATATATATATATATATATATCTATAAATATATATATATATACTATATATATATATATATATGTATATTTTATTATATAGATTTTATACGTCTTAAACCCGACAAGGTAGGAATTTTTATTGAAAGAGATAATTAATTTCCTTAACCTCACTATTTGTGATTTTCGAAAGCTAGTAGGTATATTCCATACTATCCTAAGTCACGTGTGCAGTTATTATTGATTGTTGCCCAATCAATATGAAATCAATTTTACGACATAAATGTCAAGTAAATTAGTGAATCGTATGAATTTTTCAATTCGAAATCAGTTTTTGGGTTTATCTGAATAAACCTTATAGTTATTTGTTAATAAAAACAACTTTTATCTCTGAACGTGTTTCGGTTGGGATTCGAACTTAGAACCTCATCAGTACCAACTAAGTTTGAATCTTTTGGTAGACACGCTGTCAACTGCCCCTCGGCGTCGACATTAGAAACATTTTTAATTACGATGTTGTAATTTCTTTTTTTCTTAGTGAAAAACTTTTTTTGTCATACTTCACTGGCTACAGAGTTAGTATTTTTTATTATATAGATTTTATACGTCTTAAACCCGACAAGGTAGGAATTTTTATTGAAAGAGATAATTAATTTCCTTAACCTCACTATTTGTGATTTTCGAAAGCTAGTAGGTATATTCCATACTATCCTAAGTCACGTGTGCAGTTATTATTGATTGTTGCCAATCAATATGAAATCAATTTTACGACATAAATGTCAAGTAAATTAGTGAATCGTATGAATTTTTCAATTCGAAATCAGTTTTTGGGTTTATCTGAATAAACCTTATAGTTATTTGTTAATAAAAACAACTTTTATCTCTGAACGTGTTTCGGTTGGGATTCGAACTTAGAACCTCATCAGTACCAACTAAGTTTGAATCTTTTGGTAGACACGCTGTCAACTGCCCCTCGGCGTCGACATTAGAAACATTTTTAATTACGATGTTGTAATTTCTTTTTTTCTTAGTGAAAAACTTTTTTTGTCATACTTCACTGGCTACAGAGTTAGTATTTTTTATTATATAGATTTTATACGTCTTAAACCCGACAAGGTAGGAATTTTTATTGAAAGAGATAATTAATTTCCTTAACCTCACTATTTGTGATTTTCGAAAGCTAGTAGGTATATTCCATACTATCCTAAGTCACGTGTGCAGTTATTATTGATTGTTGCCAATCAATATGAAATCAATTTTACGACATAAATGTCAAGTAAATTAGTGAATCGTATCAATTTTTCAATTCGAAATCAGTTTTTGGGTTTATCTGAATAAACCTTATAGTTATTTGTTAATAAAAACAACTTTTATCTCTGAACGTGTTTCGGTTGGGATTCGAACTTAGAACCTCATCAGTACCAACTAAGTTTGAATCTTTTGGTAGACACGCTGTCAACTGCCCCTCGGCGTCGACATTAGAAACATTTTTAATTACGATGTTGTAATTTCTTTTTTTCTTAGTGAAAAACTTTAGCCGGGCGATCTGGCAAGCTTAATATATATATATATATATATATATATATATATATATATATATATATATATATATATATATATATATATATATATATATATATATATATACATATATATATATATATATATATATATATATATATATATATATATATATATATATATATATATATATATATATATATATATATATATATATATATATATATATATATATATATATATATATATATATATATATATATATATATATATATATATATATATATATATATATATATATATATATGTATATATATATATATACATATATATATATATATATATATATATATATATATATATATATATATATATATATATATATATATATATATATATATATATATATATATATATATATATATATTATATATAAATATATATATACACCCAATTCTGTTTTTACACGGTCTTTTTTTAGACGGTTTTGATATAACACGGTCTAGAAAAAAAATTTAAATTCGTTTTTACACGGTTTTATTTGAAATAGCACGGTTTAAATTTTGAAGGAAATTCGTATATTTTTTTCTATATACAAAATTAGGCATGTTTAGTGTTAATTATAATAAATTCGATTCGATATTCGGTGTTTGCGAAGTAAACATCAAATTATCAAGTTATAATCAAATTTTTTCAATATTAAAATTTTTAACTGTGTTTTATTTTTTGTTTGGATTTGTTGTTAGTTATAAATTCAAATCAAATTAAAGTTAAACATTGAAATATAAATTGATTGTTTTGTGATTATTGTGTGTGGATGCTCACAAATAAAAGAACTATAAGTCGCCAGATGCGTAGCCTCCCTAGGAGCTCGCTCAGCAGCATTAAACAGATGAGTCAAGGCATTAAAATGAGTGACATCCCAACAGTAAACAGGTATGCAGGTTTACCGCCTAACGTTAATTTATGAAAATATGCAAAAACATCGCAAACTAGTTCTCCGTATGGTGAAAGTTCTAGAAAACCTGTAGAAAAAATTCCTCCAATAATTACAAAATCTTCCTCAACGGAGATTCATAAAACTATGAAGGAACTAAATATTTCAAAATATAATATACAAATAATGTCAATTGGCATAAAAATACTTACATATAGCCTATCAGACTATAACAAAATTTTTACTAAATTAAAAGAACATAACAATGGTATGTTCTCATATACGCTTGAGGAAAATCGTTTTGTTAAATTTGTACTATGTGGGCTCCATGATATGGATACAAATGAAGTTAAGAAAAGCCTCGAGAATAGTGGCCTGAGTCCTGTTAATGTTTGGAAAACTATTCCTAAAAAATATAGTCGAAACAGTGAAGATGCCCTTTATTTTGTTGCTTTCAAAAAGGGATCAATGTCTCTGAACCAATTAAAAAATATTAGATTTGTTAATAACACAATGTGCAGATGGGAAATTTGTCGATCCACCAGCAAAGGTCCTCTCCAATGTTATAAATGTAAAATGTATGGTCATGGGGCGAACGCATGCTACATGAAGCCAAAATGTAATTTCTGTGGTGGAGATGAACATATTGATGATATGGAGTGTCCTTTACAAAACGATATTACTAAACATGTTTGCTGTAATTGTAGTGGAAATCATACATCTAACTCTATAATTTGTCCAGAAAGAGAAAAATACATTCAAATAAAAAATCATCTGAATCTAAAAAATAAGTTGAGTCGACCTTCAAATCAACCAACGTTTTCATTTCAACAACAGGATTTTCCTATTATTCCTTCAATACCTCATCAAAACAACAATAAAAATTTTAATAATAATAATAATAATAATAATTTTGTTAACAAAAAAATGCAGTTCAGTACAGTGGTTCAAACAAATGCAATCAATCATGAAAATTCAATTAATATTAATTCATATAGCACAAATGATTTGTTTGCACCACATGAGTTATTACAAATTCTCAAAGAACTTGTTTCAGGACTTCGGGGGTGCCATTCCAAAGAAGAACAATTTGATGTTATGGCTAATATTGCTATTAAATATGTCTGTTATCCATAATTCTTTAAAAATTTGTGTGTGGAACGCGTACGGTATAAAAAATAAAAAATTTGAGGTAATTCAGTTTTTAGATAATTTTAATATTGATATATTACTTATTAGTGAAACGCATTTAAAGCCTTCTATTTTATTTTCGATTCCTAATTTTCGATTTTATCGTAATGATAGAGAAAATATTCGCAGGGGTGGTGTTGGTATTCTTATAAAAGATTGCATTAAACATTCGCTTCTTCCTGACCTTAAATTAAATTGTATAGAATCCCTGGGTATTAATATAATAAGTAGTGATAATAATCAACTTAAAATATTTTCTGTATATTGTTCATATTCGAATTCTGAGCATCTCAGAAATGATTTTATAAAAATTTGTAGTGGTAATATTCCTTACCTAATTGGTGGTGATTTAAATTGTAAGCATCCTAACTGGTTTTAGAACTAACCGCGGTGGTCGAACTTTATATGATTATTCTATTAACTCTGATTGTGTTGTTATCGCTCCCCAAGATCCTACCCACTATAGTCCTGCTGGAGTCCCTAGTATTATTGAGATATTTTTAACAAACAACCCTCAGTTGATATCCGAAGTTAACACCATTCAAGCACTCTGCTCCGATCATCTGCCAGTCCTCTGTTCAATAGTATTTAATAATCAACTAGATCATTGCCATCGTAAATACTTTAACTATAAAAATGCTAATTGGAGCATTTATCAGAATCATATTTCATCTGAAATTGAAAATTTCAATTTAAGTTCAATTCATACTATTTCAGATGTCAACGTTGCAGTCGATTTTTTGACAGCATCCATTTCTTCAGCTCGTGATCTATCCGTACCGCTTGTGCCTGTTCTTCCAACTGATAAATTGTTATTATCTGATCAAGTGTTAAGTTTTATCAGACACCGAAATTCGCTTAGAAGATCTTACCTCAGAAGTCGCCTTGCTCACATTAAAACCTCAATAAACTTGCTAAATAGAATTATTAAATATCATATAAATATTCTTTATAATCAAAAATGGCAAACGAAGCTTGAATGCTTGGATAATGGTTCAAGAAACTTCTGGAAAATAACTAAACATTTTAAAAACCATCGCAAGTCCATTCCACCATTAGTTACTCCCAACACTGGAAATCGAATTTTCTTAAATACAGAAAAAGCACAAGTATTGGCTGATGTCTTCCTTGACCCTCATCAAATTCCAAACTCCAATATTGTAATTGAAGAACAAGTGAATGACTTTTGCACTAATTTCAATAATTTGGATAACAATGCTCCAATTTCTGAAATTCACCCTTCTGAAATTTCTGATATTTTGAAATTCCTTCCAAGGCTCAAAGCTCCAGGTGTAGATAATATTCCATTTATTTTACTTAAAAATCTTCCTGAAAGTGGAATCCATTTTCTTAAGATAATGTTCGAGTGCTGCTTGAAGCTAGGTTATTTCCCAATTCAATGGAAAAAAGCTAAAATTACTCCTGTTTTAAAGACTGGCAAAGACCCCACTCTTGCTACAAGCTACAGACCTATTAGTCTTCTTTGTACATTGGGAAAACTCTTTGAGCAGATTATCAAAAGAAGAATGGAAGAGTTCATAACTGACAATCAAATAATTATAAATGAGCAATTTGGTTTTAGATCTGGGCACTCTACAGTTCATCAAATCCATCGTGTAGTCAATCATATTAAATCTAATAGATCTTCGCTAAAATCTACTGGAATGATATTATTAGACCTTGAACGAGCCTTTGATAAAGTTTGGCAAGACGCAGTCTGCTATAAATTATTTATATATGGATTTCCAATATTTTTAATTAAAATCATAAAATCGTTCTTAACTGATAGAACATTTTTTGTCCAGATTTTTGATTCCATGTCCTCTATACTTAGCATTCCAGCTGGGGTTCCTCAAGGTGCCGTATTGAGTCCTTTGCTTTTTTGTTTATTCATCAATGATATTCCAAGAGATAGTGAATGTAAATTATCATTATTTGCTGATGACACTGCAATATTTGTGTCAGATGAGCTGGCGGTATCTATTATCAATAAGCTTCAATTATACCTCACTAAAATTCTCGAATTTTTTAAAAACTGGAAACTTAGTATTAACATATCAAAATGTGAAGCTATTTATTTTACTAGGTGCAGAGCATCCCGTAAACTTCCACAATAACCCTTTCTGATTCAAAACTCTTCTTTGGAATGGAAACCTTCAACTAAATATCTAGGAATTTATTTGGATAAATCATTAACATTTAAGACACACGTCACTCAAATACAACAAAAATGTAATGCACTGTTCAAAAGTCTATATCCTCTACTCAACAGAAATAGTAAACTGAATAGTCATAATAAGACACTAATTTACAAGTGTGTGAATCTTAATATCATACTTTATGGTGCGCCAATTTGGTGGGATATTGCTTTGTGTCATAAAAAGAAATTTCAAATTATTCAAAACAAATTTCTAAAAACTATATATAAACGCCCTAGACGTTATAGCACTTTAAGACTGCACAACGAATTAAATATAAAGCTTGTCAATGTAGTTGCTAGAGAAGCTAATGATAGATACATAAATAAATTAAATCATATTGAAAATGAATTGATAAACGCCATTAGCTTTACCACCGCTTAATTTTTGCAACGTAGCTTTTAAGTTTAGATTTAAGTAGGTTAGGTAAATATAAGTTTTTTATTAGTTACTAAGCAGACTGAACTGCATTTGAAAATATAAACATTCTTTTTCACTTATTTTTCGCAATACTCATACTAATTAATTTCATCTGTTGTAAAGCTTACTATTAAAAGCTGATCTCAGTAAACTATTAAATGTATACAACTGTATTATAAAATTTAAAGTCAATAAAGGATTATTATTATTATTATTTATAATAAATTATAAATTAACGTCTCTTAATATCTGAAGATACCATGTCCAACTAGGGATTAGGATTAAGTTTGAATAAATTAAATTTCTTGAAGTTTATGAACGTTATCTTTAAAATTTTGAGGATTAAAGCTATCAGGGAAAACCCTTGCTGGTGAGACATTCCATAGATGAGAGACTCTGCTGAAAAAATCACGCTGAAAAGCAACCCTTCTGATCCTTTTTACATGAAGTGTAAAAGGATGGGCTACAAAATTTACTCTGGTGTTACGCGATAGGTTGCTAGTTCAAGTAAAATTGATTTTATCTCAGTCGAAGTTTGTTCATCCACAATGTATTAATAGAAAATTCTCAGATCAGCAACATTTCTCCTGTGTTGCAAGGAATTTAACTCATTAATAAGAGTTGAGTTGCTAAATAGTTTAACAGCTCTGCGCTGAACAAACTCAACTTACTTCATACTACTAAAATCAGATACACCCCATATGTGAAAACAATACTCCATGCAGGGAGTATAAATGATTTATATATTAAAAGAAGCTGTTCGCTATTGAAAAACTTACGAAATCGTTCCAAAGACCTAAATTTTTGAACAGCGTTCTTAGCTAGGTTAAAAATATGAGAATTTCATTTTATATTGTTTTGAACTTCTATTCCTAGAAGTATGTATGTACAGTTGATCAATTTTCTTTGAAGATTTTTTAACGCTAATCTTAAAGATTGGAGGAAGAAAATTATTTTATCTTATTATACTCTTAATGATACTCTGGTGTAACGTGTCAAGTTTGCAGGCTTAGGTAAAATCGATTTGATTTAGATAGAAGCCCGTTTATCCATAATGTAAAATACCGTCAAATCAGCGACATGCCAGGAATCAAGCTGACTAGTAAGATTTGAATTGCTGATCAATTTAACAGCCCTCTGTTGTATAAATTCAATCAAGACCTGTATGGTACACTCCATATGTGACAACAATAATCCATGTAGGGCGATCGTCTTTCGGCGAAAACCGCATTGTCTTTAAGTATTTTGACCAGTTAACAAAGAACCTCATATTTTTAAAATAATGTTTTTTTCAAATATTTTAGTTACAATCGATTAGTTTGATATGGGTTTGTAATTTGTTGTATCCGTTTTCGTACCTTTTTTGGAACTTGCTGTGCCTACACTAGCCATTTCCCAAAAAAACTAATATTTCAAATTATATATATGTCGTTGGAACAGCATGTTTGATTGAGCGTGTGAAACGTACGTTATCGCTTAAACATCTGAAAAGCATATGATCGAATCTGGCATGCCAACTTCATGTAGACGTAAAGCATATTCAAAAATGCCTCACCGATCAAAACATTTCGGTATCCATCGATAGTTTTTCTTCTGAATCTAAATTAATTATTACTGGTATTCTCCAAGGCTCAGTTTTATTCCCCACTCTATTTTTAATTTATATCAACGGCCTGTTGAAAATTATCAGTAACACGACAAATAGTTTTGCGGATGATACACAGTACATTGCACAGGTCATTTGTTCCCTTATCTTCAAAGGTAAAATGAATGAAAAAATAAATCTCGCCCGGAGAAATGTTGTTATCAATATAAACGAAGACCTTGAAGGAGAAAAGGACCGAGGACCGAGAAAAAGTCGCCGATTGGGGTAAAAAAATTTATTCAATTCTAATTCCACCAAAATGCAGTTATTGATTGTTTTCAGATCATAGACCGAGTTCCCCAATGATACTTCCATTAGTATCTATGACGAACAAATAGCATCCTAAATAGATGGTAAAAATATTTCACTGCGTATAATTTACTCCACATTTATAAGTTCTACATTCGTCCATGTATGGAATGAAAGTTTTATTTCAGTGTAAAGAAGTTTTTCTGAGAGAAAATGAAAAAGGCTTTCAAATTGTTGAATTCCAGTGAATTACAATAATTACTTTGATCTTAATCACGCACCAAATCTCTCAAAATTTTATTTATTACGCCCAAAAGTGTAAAAGTTTTGTTTATTTAACTTTTTGCCCGCCGCATATTGCCGCTATCTCATAAGAAAGGGAATTCAGGGAAACTCGTTGTGAAAATATTCAATTGTCATTTTTATTGCAACTTATTTATTTTAATATGGAAAAAATTTTCAAAATCTCGTTTTAATTCTATTTATTTATTCAAATGTGTAATGGATAGTCTGGCCTGAGGTCGGAACGCAGTGTGTTACAGCCGCAGTTTCCTTAGTTGTTGTTCCTTATATTAATCTGTACCACTTGTAATAGATTCTCATCCCTTCGTCATCAATAGTCATATTTCATGTGGTTTCCTTAACCCGTAGTTCCTTATTTTTCCTAGACCCCATTTAAATTTTCAATAGTTGGACCGACCATATGTGAGAAAACCAAAAGATTTTTGCACTGATTACGCTGGTTTGATATGTTAATTAATCTAATATAAGATTGGTTGGTTTTAATTAATTAATAATTATCTTTAAAGATCATCCATATTTTTATTTTACAACGCCCTAAAAATGACGTGCGCTATGGTTACATTCAATATACTATTAAAGTTTGAATTCTCTAAACATCAACCGTAATTAAACAACTAATTTTTTTTTGAACCCTAAGTCGGCTGTGCGTATTTTTCCAGTCATCAACATTCAACGATTTAATATCTCGTTTTTGTTAAACATTCTATTGTCTTATTTTCTTTCAAAATGATTTTTCCGTTTCACTATAATGTGATTCTGGATTATAGTTTTGCATTTGATTCATTTTGAATTCAATGGTGAATGTTGTTGATGTGTCGGAAATATTTTGTGTTACAACCTTGTCGTTGTGCAATAGTATCAAATAACGAACGGTTTTGTGTAATTTTGAAAAATTCCCAACAATTGAAAACTTGATGGAAATTAATTTCCAAAACACCGTATTCGAGTTTTTTCGAGACAGAATTTTTGGCTATATAATACGGCTCTGTCAATTATTAAAGTCTCTTATGTCTTGAAAATTTTCTCATGAATGTCAAAATTGAAGATTGAAATTTTGCATTCATGCACTTTCATCTTATATTTAAGTTTAATATAAGTAGAAAATTTTTAATTAGACAAAGTTTTTTGTTAGTTCAATTAGTGCTAATTTTTTTTATTAGTAAAATTCGCGTAGTGTTCAATTTAGTAAAAGTTTATATGTTTTGTGTCGTAGTATAAAAAAACCAAAAAAGAAATTTTTACAAAAATATCTATAAATTGCCAATTAGAAAAAAATTATTTATATGCTTGTGCCGTTCAATATAAATTCTCAAAGAAAGAGAATTGTACGCATTTGTTTGTGATGTAAAAACAAAAAAATTCTGACCTTGTCGGTCATAGGCTCTTAGTTTATTACATTTGCGTGGTGATGGTTATGGTCACATAGTCATTCCGTCCGGTTGACTTTTAAAAATAATTCAATTAGTGCAAATTATTTTAAATGTTCCGTCCGGTTAGTGTAATTTAGGAAAAAAATATTATATGTTTCGTGTTGTGAAAAAAATTTAAAAAAGGAAAAAATATACCAAAGAAAAGAAAATATTTGTTTGTGTTGTGCCCACTAAAATAATGTGCCGTAAAATCAACAAGCAAAAAAATTGCATTAAATCTACGTAGTACAAAATATTATAATCAATATTAAATTTGGTGAGTGCCAATATTTCCATTAGTTGAATTTGTTTGTATTTAGTATCACTGAGTTAGTCCAATTTAGTCAAAAATTTATATGTGCAAGTTAAAACAAATTGATATGTTTTGTGACGTAACGAAAACTGTACGCGCGCTATCATCCTAATGTTAATTATTTTTGACATAAATGTTTTAGTGATAATTAAATGGAATTATTGTGACTAACTATTAAAATATATATTTTTTTTGTGGAATATATTTTGTATCCACGTATTTCTCTTAAAATTTAAGTAGAACAATTGTTTGTACTAATTAAAAGTTTTTAACTCAGTTGAATGAGTCCTATTTTTTTGTAAAACTTAAATTATTTCGACTGCCGAAGATTTAAGAAGGTACGATAAATATTATAAATTCGAACTACTCTATTATGTAAAAGAAAGATGTATCTTATTTATTAGTTGTGTATTTGTTTAAATAGACAATCGAATTGTAACAAAATATGATTACAGTTATTATGCTAAATGAACGTATGCTGTATTTTATTTTCTATTGAACGTCGTGGAATTGGATAACTTGCGTTATGATAACATAAAAAAAATGGTTTATTTTTATTTGTGATTCTGAAATTTACCAAATTTAAATGGCAGTACTATTTTGAAGTTGGATGTTGATGTGAATAAATTAATAATATGATGCAAGATCCAAATTATAAAAAAGGCCGGAATATGACGTCCTTCAACGATGAGGCCACAATATCATCATCCGCCGTATCAATATTTTGGCGGTTACTACTGTAGGTTAGTGCAACTCAGCATTGGCATCAGGTTTTTGGCTGTTGCTATCGTCTATTATACCTGTTTCGACACACCAATAATACAAAATTTTCATTTAATCACTGCCGTATCGCTTCATTATCATTGTTACAACTTGGTTACAGTTATACTTCAACGAATAATTTAACGGGTGTGGCTACAATTGATTACCTTTGGGATTTCAACGCATACGTCAACCATTACTTTTGCCGTATTGCTTCACTATCATTGATACAAAATTATTACAGATATACTGCAACGAATAGGTTAACTGGTGTTGGTGCCATTTACTACAAGTTTTGGATTTCAACGCATACGTCAACAATTATGTTTTGCCGTATTGCGTTCCCATCATTGATACAAATTGTCACCGTTCGATTTCAATAAATAGTTTGGCTAGCGTTGGTACACTTATTTTTGATTTCAACGCATCCTGCCACAACTACATTTCAACGCATTCGGCTTAATTGATTGCAAGTTTATTTAACGTTTCTATGTACCATTTTTTTTTTCTCACAACGTTATCATTGTGTTCAACGTTTTATTCAACAAAATCCTTCAACGCTGATGCTTGCAAGTTTACGGAATGGTTCTACTTGTCATTTGCTGCAACAACGTCATCCATTAACGTTTCTACGTAACGTTTATTCAATAAAATTGTTTAATGATTGCAAATTTATTCAACATTTCTACACAACCATTTATTCATTGTTTATAAGAACAACATTACTTACCGCTGATGATTGCTAGTTTATTGAACGTTTCTACTCATCATTTTTATTCAACAATATTATCGGTTAACGTTTCTAATTAACGTTTCATTCAACAAAATTACTTACCGCTGATGATTGCTAGTTTATTGAACGTTTCTACTCATCATTTTTTTATTCAACAATATTATCATTTAACGTTTCTAATTAACGTTTTACTCAACAACATTACTTACCGCTGATGATTACTAGTTTATTGAACGTTTCTACTCATCATATTTATTCAACAATATTATCATTTAACGTTTCTAATTAACGTTTCATTCAACAAAATTACTTACCGCTGATGATTGCTAGTTTATTGAACGTTTCTACTCATCATATTTATTCAACAATGTTATCATTTAACGTTTCTAATTAACGTTTTACTCAACAACATTACTTACCGCTGATGATTACTAGTTTATTGAACGTTTCTACTCATCCTATTTATTCAACAATATTATCATTTAACGTTTCTAATTAACGTTTTACTCAACAACATTACTTACCGCTGATGATTACTAGTTTAGTGAACGTTTCTACTCATCATATTTATTCAACAATATTATCATTTAACGTTTCTAATTAACGTTTTACTCAACAACATTACTTACCGCTGATGATTGCTGGTTTATTGAACGTTTCTACTCATCATTTTTATTCAACAATATTATCGGTTAACGTTTCGAATTAACGTTTCATTCAACAAAATTACTTACCGCTGATGATTGCTAGTTTATTGAACGTTTCTACTCATCATATTTATTCAACAATGTTATCATTTAACGTTTCTAATTAACGTTTTACTCAACAACATTACTTACCGCTGATGATTACTAGTTTATTGAATGTTTCTACTCATCATTTTTCTTCAACAATATTATCAGATAACGTTTCTAATCAACGCTTTATCCATCGAAATTCTCCAACGTGACCAGCGTACCAATGGAAGGCTGATGGAATCGGAATAGGAGGTCAGGAATTAATCGTGGGGTGAGTACACTCAGTTTGTTTTTTTTTTATTTTTTTTAATTAAGGTGGGGGGTGTGAATGGGTGTAAAAGGGCGTGTCAGAGATTGAATCGGGACATGCTAGTCGTCGAATGTGTGGGTGAATGTGTGACGTGTGAGTGTGTGGGCGTCTGAGAGTGAATGTAGGGGTTGGGCGTGGTGATCGTGGATCTTTCGCCCATGGCGTCGCCAGAGTCTCCATTTTTCCACTTGTATTTCTTTCCATTTCTGCAGATTTTCGTAAATAGCGTACATTTCTGTATTTGTGCTGAAGTAGCAGGTATTACTCTATCAAACCCGCGATGGCTGAGTCTTAGTCGTGATGGCTTTAAACTACTCAAGGTACGCTTCCTGCTATGCCACTCTCATTGGTTCGCCACTGAGAAAGCGCTTCATTACAAATTGGCGCCCAACGTGGGGCTTCTCTAAGGGTTTCTACAGTGATGTAGGACCCTGGAGGAGTCCCTCCATGTTTACACAAAATTTGAAAAATTTTTTTTTGAAAATTTTTTTTCATGTTAACTTTCAAGTTGCACCCAACAATAGTAAGAGACTCTGGCGGCGTGGAAGCAGTTCCCTGCTTCACACGCGCAGGAGCGAAGGAAGTCTGAGATTCCTCAGACTTTCCTTCGATGGGGTTTTGCGTCCCCACGCCTCCAGCTACAACTCTCCTTTTTGTATTTTGATAACGCAAGGGTGAGAATGGTTCTTCGGAATCATTCTCAATGGGCTTTACAAACCCACGGACCCTAGTAACGGCTGGGTTTCTTACTGGCACGGGGAATGCCGGGGGTGACCAGGTGCCAGGATTAGATATTTGTGAAATGGCGTATACGCCTATCACATCCATCCTGGTCATCTGGCCATGCTCTGGGTTCGCTGTGACAGTGAGATTCTCAGCTGGGCTAACTGCTCCATAACGTTAGAGTCCCCTCCCTGGAGCGTTAGCACCCTATGGTCTGAGTTGTCCGGTTCTCGCGAATGATACTGGGGAACATCTTCTAAAGCAGTTCGATATCAACTGCTGAGGGAAGATGTTCGCCCAGCCTTCATGTCGCGAGTTAATTGGATTAACTCAGATCATAGCACCTCGCCCGTATGTGTTGGTGGTGTGGATCGCAGTTGGCAGGTGTTGATGATCGAATGGTGGTCCAGAGGATTTATCTTCTGGCCATCCCGTCAGCACTTGTCAGCTGGGTGAGATCCCATCAGCACATACCCCTTCTTATTCCTTTCCCACCCTACCTTTTCCCATCCTTTTACCTCCGCTCTTCTTCCCTTCTCCTTTCTGTTTTCCCATCCTTTAACGTAGCATAATTTTACTTTTCTTTGGTCCCAAACAAACAAAAACATCTTAAAACAACAACAAATAATGAAAGACCGGCGATCACCCCTTCCAGCCCCATGTGTGGTGAACTTCCCCCAGGATTGGTCCGTCTGTCCTCCGTCCACAAATAAATAAATAACAAAAAAAAAAGGAAAATAAATATTTATTATTGTGTAAATAGCAAATAAATAAATATAATAATAAATAAATAAATAGAATAACCAATAAATAAATATAATAATCGTGGGATGCCAGCACAAAAAAAAAATAAATATTAAACAAATAGATTATACATCAAGAATACGTATTTAAACCAAATATAGGAATTAATAATATATCAAATAAGGAAAACGAAGAGTATTCAACTCAAATAAATAAGCATCAAGAATAAGAAAATTATAACGGAAAACCAAAAATTTTATTCACCAATTTAAAGCTAACCTGGATAGAAGACTACAATTCGATTAATATTAGGTATAGATTGTTAGATTTAATCTTGTTTGTATATTTTCGTTTAAGGCATGATAGGCTAAGTTTTTTTTTGTATTTTTGATAAATTTTGAAACACATTTGCTTGTCGAACCGGTAGGCTTGCCGCTCTCCATATTCTTTTTTTGTTATTCGTTAACTTTCGAGTACCGGGAACCGCTGGATTTGCCCGAAATCGGATCCAGACTTTTTCGATATTTCCACCGCTTTCAATAGTATAGCATACGCACTTGCTCTCAATATTTCATTTATTTATTTTTAATTTTTTTATTGTAATCCACCGTCAGCAATAGCATAGTTTATTGATTTTCTCTTCCCCCTCCACCTTCTCGCAATTGGTCAGATAACGCGCAGCTGTTTGAGGTTTGAATAACGGAAATTCCATATAGCTCTTTGAATTCTGCTTTAATATATTTGAAGTAAATATTGTAATAAAATAATTTTATTTTTATTAATAATTAAATTGTTTATTTGGCTTCAGCGCTCGCATTGATAGTGTATCAATTTTCTTTTCGCTCTCCATATACTTGCCTTTATTGGTCTGGTCCTGTGCGGCGGTTTGAGTATTCATAATGTCTGCCACTGATAAGATTGACGTTCTGGATAGGTTCAAATTTCAACAAAAAAAAAAAAAAAAAATGTCAGTTCAAAAGATCAAGTTGTTGATTTTGTTACGATGTGGAAAAGTTAAAATATGATAAAATTTATGATGCTAATGATAGTAGAAATGAATCAATCGATTCACCAAATTCTCAAATAATTGACAACCAGAAATTCTGTCAGTGGCAAGTATATTGAATCACCTATGAATGAATTTAAGAAAATAATTGATAGATCTATTGCCGACAATATACTCAGACATCGTCTACCCTTGTATTCGCAGATAACCTAATTTCAGGCCAGGTAAAATACTGGCTTGTTTAGATATTGAGATTCCTCCAGGGGGTGAGGTTTGGAGATTGTGGTTACCCGAGGAATGCACTGACGAGTGTATTGCAAGGGCCCACAGTCCACCAGCTTCATCTCATGGGGGTTTCGCAAAAACAAAAATATTGTATTCTGTCGTAATATTATTTTGAGCGATGCAGATAAACTGCAGACAATTATCTGTAGCGCTCTCACAAAGATTTGCGAAGCCAAAGTTTGAAAGTTGGTAGGTAGCGCTGCTTATCAGCTGGAAGACCTGGCTTCCCAAACGAAGAGGTGTCTACCATTCGAAGGACAGTCTAGCTTAAGGTCTGAATGGTATATGTTTATTGTTGATTCGCCATCTCTCATTTATATTGAAAATACAAATATTTCAAGCAAATATTATCCTCTGGACATTTCTCGGCTACTTGACCATCAATAGGTTGAACCTCTAATAATTTGCGAGGACGTTCTTGGACTTTCGCTAACGGCTTTTCACGATCATGGTTTCATCTTTACATTCAGCTTTTAAGTAACGAATTGTATTTTTTTTGAAGATTTATTTGTGTATGATATTGAATGGAATCATCACGGATTCTGCTCAGTTCTATTTCGCTGCAGTTTTTCATTCCTGAGGACATGCTTCTGGTTGCAGACGTTTTTTTTTTTTTTCGGAATCATTCGGTTTGGGTTCTAAATTTCTAATTTTAAAATTTAAATTATGTAATAGCCCGGCTAGCTTAGTCAATAGAGCATGAGACTAGTGAGCTCAGGTGTAGGGTTCGAGCCTGATTAATATAAGAACAGGAGTCTTGGTGTATGTATCATTAAAAAAGTAGGTCAATTGTTACTTCATTCTCAAGTTTGGTAGTAAATTGGTTTGGGTTATTTTTCTCTGTGACTTTAGAGTCTCGGGATCCCCCAGATCTGCCCGAAATTGGGTCTGGAAGATTTTAATTATCCACCGCTTGCAATAGAGTAGAATACTGATTTTATCGATACCCCTTCCAAAAGTTTTTTTTGTATATTCTTAGATACTTTGTTACTTTGTTTCTGCTGGGACTGAGTTTGTAATACTGATCGCATTGATTGCTAATCTGTGGTACGTCGAGGTGCTTCACCAAGCTAATATGTATATACAAGGTCTATTGGCGACCAGCCTATGCCTTTTTCAACTTCTTTTTGGTCGTAGGTGTTCGTCCAAAAAGCACTTGTTCTGTAATGGATAGTCTGGCCTGAGGTCGGAACGCAGTGTGTTACAGCCGCAGTTTCCTTAGTTGTTGTTCCTTATATTAATCTGTACCACTTGTAATAGATTCTCATCCCTTCGTCATCAATAGTCATATTTCATGTGGTTTCCTTAACCCGTAGTTCCTTATTTTTCCTAGACCCCATTTAAATTTTCAATAGTTGGACCGACCATATGTGAGAAAACCAAAAGATTTTTGCACTGATTACGCTGGTTTGATATGTTAATTAATCTAATATAAGATTGGTTGGTTTTAATTAATTAATAATTATCTTTAAAGATCATCCATATTTTTATTTTACAACGCCCTAAAAATGACGTGCGCTATGGTTACATTCAATATACTATTAAAGTTTGAATTCTCTAAACATCAACCGTAATTAAACAACTAATTTTTTTTGAACCCTAAGTCGGCTGTGCGTATTTTTCCAGTCATCAACATTCAACGATTTAATATCTCGTTTTTGTTAAACATTCTATTGTCTTATTTTCTTTCAAAATGATTTTTCCGTTTCACTATAATGTGATTCTGGATTATAGTTTTGCATTTGATTCATTTTGAATTCAATGGTGAATGTTGTTGATGTGTCGGAAATATTTTGTGTTACAACCTTGTCGTTGTGCAATAGTATCAAATAACGAACGGTTTTGTGTAATTTTGAAAAATTCCCAACAATTGAAAACTTGATGGAAATTAATTTCCAAAACACCGTATTCGAGTTTTTTCGAGACAGAATTTTTGGCTATATAATACGGCTCTGTCAATTATTAAAGTCTCTTATGTCTTGAAAATTTTCTCATGAATGTCAAAATTGAAGATTGAAATTTTGCATTCATGCACTTTCATCTTATATTTAAGTTTAATATAAGTAGAAAATTTTTAATTAGACAAAGTTTTTTGTTAGTTCAATTAGTGCTAATTTTTTTTATTAGTAAAATTCGCGTAGTGTTCAATTTAGTAAAAGTTTATATGTTTTGTGTCGTAGTATAAAAAAACCAAAAAAGAAATTTTTACAAAAATATCTATAAATTGCCAATTAGAAAAAAATTATTTATATGCTTGTGCCGTTCAATATAAATTCTCAAAGAAAGAGAATTGTACGCATTTGTTTGTGATGTAAAAACAAAAAAATTCTGACCTTGTCGGTCATAGGCTCTTAGTTTATTACATTTGCGTGGTGATGGTTATGGTCACATAGTCATTCCGTCCGGTTGACTTTTAAAAATAATTCAATTAGTGCAAATTATTTTAAATGTTCCGTCCGGTTAGTGTAATTTAGGAAAAAAATATTATATGTTTCGTGTTGTGAAAAAAATTTAAAAAAGGAAAAAATATACCAAAGAAAAGAAAATATTTGTTTGTGTTGTGCCCACTAAAATAATGTGCCGTAAAATCAACAAGCAAAAAAATTGCATTAAATCTACGTAGTACAAAATATTATAATCAATATTAAATTTGGTGAGTGCCAATATTTCCATTAGTTGAATTTGTTTGTATTTAGTATCACTGAGTTAGTCCAATTTAGTCAAAAATTTATATGTGCAAGTTAAAACAAATTGATATGTTTTGTGACGTAACGAAAACTGTACGCGCGCTATCATCCTAATGTTAATTATTTTTGACATAAATGTTTTAGTGATAATTAAATGGAATTATTGTGACTAACTATTAAAATATATATTTTTTTTGTGGAATATATTTTGTATCCACGTATTTCTCTTAAAATTTAAGTAGAACAATTGTTTGTACTAATTAAAAGTTTTTAACTCAGTTGAATGAGTCCTATTTTTTTGTAAAACTTAAATTATTTCGACTGCCGAAGATTTAAGAAGGTACGATAAATATTATAAATTCGAACTACTCTATTATGTAAAAGAAAGATGTATCTTATTTATTAGTTGTGTATTTGTTTAAATAGACAATCGAATTGTAACAAAATATGATTACAGTTATTATGCTAAATGAACGTATGCTGTATTTTATTTTCTATTGAACGTCGTGGAATTGGATAACTTGCGTTATGATAACATAAAAAAAATGGTTTATTTTTATTTGTGATTCTGAAATTTACCAAATTTAAATGGCAGTACTATTTTGAAGTTGGATGTTGATGTGAATAAATTAATAATATGATGCAAGATCCAAATTATAAAAAAGGCCGGAATATGACGTCCTTCAACGATGAGGCCACAATATCATCATCCGCCGTATCAATATTTTGGCGGTTACTACTGTAGGTTAGTGCAACTCAGCATTGGCATCAGGTTTTTGGCTGTTGCTATCGTCTATTATACCTGTTTCGACACACCAATAATACAAAATTTTCATTTAATCACTGCCGTATCGCTTCATTATCATTGTTACAACTTGGTTACAGTTATACTTCAACGAATAATTTAACGGGTGTGGCTACAATTGATTACCTTTGGGATTTCAACGCATACGTCAACCATTACTTTTGCCGTATTGCTTCACTATCATTGATACAAAATTATTACAGATATACTGCAACGAATAGGTTAACTGGTGTTGGTGCCATTTACTACAAGTTTTGGATTTCAACGCATACGTCAACAATTATGTTTTGCCGTATTGCGTTCCCATCATTGATACAAATTGTCACCGTTCGATTTCAATAAATAGTTTGGCTAGCGTTGGTACACTTATTTTTGATTTCAACGCATCCTGCCACAACTACATTTCAACGCATTCGGCTTAATTGATTGCAAGTTTATTTAACGTTTCTATGTACCATTTTTTTTTTCTCACAACGTTATCATTGTGTTCAACGTTTTATTCAACAAAATCCTTCAACGCTGATGCTTGCAAGTTTACGGAATGGTTCTACTTGTCATTTGCTGCAACAACGTCATCCATTAACGTTTCTACGTAACGTTTATTCAATAAAATTGTTTAATGATTGCAAATTTATTCAACATTTCTACACAACCATTTATTCATTGTTTATAAGAACAACATTACTTACCGCTGATGATTGCTAGTTTATTGAACGTTTCTACTCATCATTTTTATTCAACAATATTATCGGTTAACGTTTCTAATTAACGTTTCATTCAACAAAATTACTTACCGCTGATGATTGCTAGTTTATTGAACGTTTCTACTCATCATTTTTTTATTCAACAATATTATCATTTAACGTTTCTAATTAACGTTTTACTCAACAACATTACTTACCGCTGATGATTACTAGTTTATTGAACGTTTCTACTCATCATATTTATTCAACAATATTATCATTTAACGTTTCTAATTAACGTTTCATTCAACAAAATTACTTACCGCTGATGATTGCTAGTTTATTGAACGTTTCTACTCATCATATTTATTCAACAATGTTATCATTTAACGTTTCTAATTAACGTTTTACTCAACAACATTACTTACCGCTGATGATTACTAGTTTATTGAACGTTTCTACTCATCCTATTTATTCAACAATATTATCATTTAACGTTTCTAATTAACGTTTTACTCAACAACATTACTTACCGCTGATGATTACTAGTTTAGTGAACGTTTCTACTCATCATATTTATTCAACAATATTATCATTTAACGTTTCTAATTAACGTTTTACTCAACAACATTACTTACCGCTGATGATTGCTGGTTTATTGAACGTTTCTACTCATCATTTTTATTCAACAATATTATCGGTTAACGTTTCGAATTAACGTTTCATTCAACAAAATTACTTACCGCTGATGATTGCTAGTTTATTGAACGTTTCTACTCATCATATTTATTCAACAATGTTATCATTTAACGTTTCTAATTAACGTTTTACTCAACAACATTACTTACCGCTGATGATTACTAGTTTATTGAATGTTTCTACTCATCATTTTTCTTCAACAATATTATCAGATAACGTTTCTAATCAACGCTTTATCCATCGAAATTCTCCAACGTGACCAGCGTACCAATGGAAGGCTGATGGAATCGGAATAGGAGGTCAGGAATTAATCGTGGGGTGAGTACACTCAGTTTGTTTTTTTTTATTTTTTTTAATTAAGGTGGGGGGTGTGAATGGGTGTAAAAGGGCGTGTCAGAGATTGAATCGGGACATGCTAGTCGTCGAATGTGTGGGTGAATGTGTGACGTGTGAGTGTGTGGGCGTCTGAGAGTGAATGTAGGGGTTGGGCGTGGTGATCGTGGATCTTTCGCCCATGGCGTCGCCAGAGTCTCCATTTTTCCACTTGTATTTCTTTCCATTTCTGCAGATTTTCGTAAATAGCGTACATTTCTGTATTTGTGCTGAAGTAGCAGGTATTACTCTATCAAACCCGCGATGGCTGAGTCTTAGTCGTGATGGCTTTAAACTACTCAAGGTACGCTTCCTGCTATGCCACTCTCATTGGTTCGCCACTGAGAAAGCGCTTCATTACAAATGTTTATGAGTACTCTATATGTTTTGTTTTTCCGTCTAGTGCGTACACGAATAAATCAGAAGGTTTTCCTAACGCGTCCGCCACATACAGTTGTCAATGTGAGAAGCACGGGTTCTCCAAATCTAGTCCACATACTTGCAGTAACTGTCCTTGTGCTTTGTTGATCGTCATTGCAAATTCGAGTTGCACTGGAAACTAAACGTTTGAATTCAAATGCCATATCTGTTGGGATAATAGCCCGTCATTGGAACAGCATGCTTGATTGAGGTGGTGAAACGTACGTTATTGCATTAGACATCTGAAAAGGATATGATCGAATCTGGCATGCCAACTTCATGTAGACGTAAAGCATATTCAAAATTGTCTCACCGATCAAAACATTTCGGTATCCATCGATAGTTTTTCTTCTGAGTCTAAATTAATTATTACTGGTGTTCTCCAAGGCACAGTTTTATTCCCCACTCTATTTTTAATTTATATCAATGACCTGTTGAAAATTATCAGTAACACGACATATAGTTTTGCAAATGACATACAGTACATTGCACAGGTCATTCGTTCCCCTATCTTCAAAGGTAAAATGAATGAAAAAATAAATCTCGCCCGGAGAAACGTTGTTATAAATGTAAACGAGGACCTTGAAGGAGAAAAGGAGGACTGAGAATAAAGTCGCCGATTGGGGTAAAAAAATTTATTCAATTCTAATTCCACCAAAAAAACAGCTATTGATTGTTTTCAGATCATAGACCGAGTTCCCCAATGATACTTCCATTAGTATCTATGACGAACAAATAGCATCCTAAATAGATGGTAAAAATATTTCATTCCGTATAATTTACTCCACATTTATAAGTTCTACATTCGTCCATGTATGGAATATCGTTGTCAAGTCTTGTGTGGTGCATCTATTTCGATCTAGGCTCTAGGCTAAATTTAACATCAAATCTTGATTTCCTACAACATTGTCGCACTGTTGCTGATCTCTGATTTAATTTTTGTTTTTTTATTAAATGAACTGTGCATACATGCACAAAAAATTTAATTTGGCTTTTATATAGACTCTTAATAGTTTTTTTGTACAAATCATTTTATTTTACCTATTTTTTACAGAAATAAAGGGTATGGAACCAATTTCCTTTTTTTCTATGTGCTGCATGTCTTTTTATGCACGGTTTTTTTTTACACGTCTTTTCCTGGAACGTATCTACTGTGTAAAAACAGAATTGGGTGTATATATATATATATATATATATATATATATATATATATATATATATATATACATATATATATATATATATATATATATATATATATATATATATATATATATATATATATATATATATATATATATATACATATATATATATATATATATATATATATATATATATATATATATATATATATATATATATATATATATATATATATATACAGAAAAATCTAGACGATTACAGAAAGATCTAGACGATTACGGTCACTTCCAGGAAAATAAAATCAACAAAACACAACAGAAAGTGAATGAAATGAATAGTTTTGTTGTTGTTTTACATGTTCTTAGAATTAAGGTCTACACAAAACAAATGATTTTATGAATCAAATCAACGTAACGTAAAATAATCGAATATTCTAATATTTTCTCAAGGTTTCTAAAAAGTGACCGCGAAATTTCTAGAGATTAAGCAGAATGTATATAAGGAAATTACCTCTTGTAGTTTTTAATTAGTTTTATTTTAAACCTGCGATTGTGAAGTTAAAATTATAAAAGTGATCTTTAAATTAGTTTTTGTGTAAAGTTATAAGTGTAATAAAGTTATAGGTGTTTTGAGTAGAAATATTTTGTGTATTATTTTGAACGTGGTGTACTGGAAATTTCTACAATAAACCGTTGGAGTTTCTGAAGCTGTTGAAGGAATATTCTAGTTCGGAATATTGTTGCTGTATTGTTCCTACTGTTGTGGAACAATTAAGGGTTGAATACTTAATAAAACCTGGTGTGTTTGCTAACTAATCAGTGATCGAACTCGGAAGAGATTGGGAATTGCGTTTATCGAATTGTGGGTAAGGCCAATTCGAAGTAAGGTTGGAAAAACGTAATAATATATATATATATATATATATATATATATATATATATATATATATATATATATATATATATATATATATATATATATATATATATATATATATATATATATATATATATATATATATATATATATATATATATATATATATATATATATATATATATATATATATATATATATATATATATATATATATATATATATATATATATATATATATATATATATAAATATATATATATATATATATATATATATATATATATATATATATATATATATATATATATATATATATATATATATATATATATCTATATATATCTATATATATATATATATATATATATATATATATATATATATATATATATATATATATATATATATATATATATATATATATTGTTACGAGTACAGAAAAATCTAGACGATTACAGAAAGATCTAAACGATTACGGTCACTTCCAGGAAAATAAAATCAACAAAACACAACAGAAAGTGAATGAAATGAATAGTGTTGTTGTTGTTGTACATATTCTTAGAATTAAGGTCTATTTGTTTTATGATTTTATGAATCAAATCAACATAACGTAAAATAATCGAGTATTCTAATATTTTCTCAAGGTTTCTGGAAAGTGATGTCGAATTATCTAGAAGTGTTGCAGAAGGTATATAAGAAAATTACCTCTTGTAGTTTTTAATTAGTTTATTTTAAACCTGCGATAGTGAAGTGAAAATTGTAAAAGTGATATTTAAATTAGTTTTTGTGAATAAAGTTTTAAGTTTTATTGAGAAGAAATATTTTGTGTATTATTTTAAACGTGGTGTTACTGGAAATTTCTACAATAAACCGTTGGAGTTTCTGAAGCTGTTTAAAAAATATTCTAGTTAGGAATATTGTTTGCTGTATTGTTTTCCTGTTGTTGTGAAACAATTAAGGTGTTGAATACTTAATAAAACCTGGTGTTTGTGCTTACTAATCAGTGACCGAACTCAGAAAGGGATTGGGAATTACGTTTATCGAACTGTGAGTTAGGCCAATTCGAAGGAAGGTTGAGAAAAATGTAACAATATATATATATATATATATATATATATATATATATATATATATATATATATATATATATATATATATATATATATATATATATATATATATATATATATATATATATATATATATATATATGTATATATATATATATATATATATATATATATATATATATATATATATATATATATATATATATATATATATATATATATACATATATATATATATATATATATATATATATATATATATATATATATATATATATATATATATATGGGATTAGCAACTGCCATATGCTACCTAAATGTAGATTTTGCTCTCTAAACCACGGTACAGAGGAATGCCCAGTCAAAGAGGATTCTACAAAACATATCTGCGCAAACTGCCAAGGTCAACATGCAGCCAACTCAGTCATATGTCCACATCGTTTGGACTACTTGAAATTAAAACAGCAGCTTAATGTAAGAAATTTTGCTTCACAAAAAATATATAATAAAAATTATTTAGATTTAACTAAAACTAACACCTCGTACCCAGAATTACAATCATCTATTTTATCCCCAACACAAACAGCAACATTCACTAATACACGTACATTCGCCGAAGTTTTAGCTAACAGTAATCCACCATTTCATTCACATTCATATAATTCTCTTCATTCTGATGAGAATAAAAATAAATTGTTTACAACAACGGAATTGTTTAAAATATTTAATGAGATTATATCAATTTTAAAAAATTGTCATTCTAAGGAAGATCAAATTAATGCCATAGCAGAGTTTGCATTTAAATATGTCGGGCGTCCGTAAAAGTAATCTAATAATCGCTACATGGAATTGTAGGAGTGTTAAATCGAAAAAAATTGAACTCATTCAATTTTTAAACAAATATGAAGTAGATATAATGCTACTAACCGAAACACACCTAAAATTTCAAGATTCATTTGCTATACAAAATTTTAATTTATATAGACGAGATCGCGAATCACAACAAAAAGGAGGAGTAGCAATATTGATAAAAAAATCTATTTCCCACTCACTACTACCTGACTTAAATTTAAAATCTATTGAATGCATCGGTATTTTAGTTAAAAACGGAAGTAATAATTTAAAAGTGTTTGCTTGTTATTGCCCAAAATCCAACGATAAGAACCTCAGAACAGATTTGGTGAGGATCTCAAATAGAAATGATGCATATATTGCTGGCGGTGATTTTAACTGTCACCACAATATGTGGAACTGCCACAGAAACAACAAGGGTGGTCGTACCTTACAACAATTGTCGGTAAATTTGAACAGCTGCGTCATAATAGCTCCCAGCTCTCCAACTCATTTAAGTCCAATTGGAAGGTTTAGCACAATAGACATCTTTCTGACAAATAACGTATTCCCTGTTACTAAGATTGAATGCCTTAATGAATTGAATTCTGACCATCTCCCTGTTGTAACCACAATCAATTTTACAACATTCCTTCAGTATGAGGCTCAGAAAAAATTTGATTATAAAAAATCAAACTGGCCACTTTACAAAGAAATAATAAATAATAGATTAGAATCTCAGAACCTGAATAATGACCTAAATTCAATCCACGACATTGATGAAAATCTTAATTTTGTTGTACAATTAATTACATCTGCCCGAGATATATCCGTTCCTTTAGTGCGTCATACAAATAATGATAAATTAATTTTAAATAACGAGACAAAAGCGCTAATCAGTTTAAGAAACACCAGAAGAAGACAATGGCAAAGACTAAGGTATCCATTTTTGAAGGAAATGGTAAACGATTTAAACCAAAAAATCCAAAATAAAATTTACGAAACCCTGAACGATAATTGGCAAAGTAAACTAGAAAACTTAAAAAAGGGATCAAAACCATACTGGAAAGTCACAAAAAATATAAAAACTAAATACAAACCTATTCCTCCAATCAAAGTTAATGAAAATGATGACGTATTAATTTTTAATAACAAAGAAAAATGTAATTTAATGGCTCAAAATTTTCATAACACCCATCTCCACACCAGCTGTAACACAAACTTAAATAATAACGTTGAGGTGCAATATTCAATCAATGAGATTGACAACTTAAACGGAATTGAGCTGATAACAGATAACCCAATAACAACAAATGAAATTAAAAATATCTTAAAATTTATAAAACCTTTTAAAGCCTCGGGTATTGACGATATCCATAATGTTCTGCTGAAAAAACTTCCTGATTCTGCTGTTTCATTCATTACCAGCCTCTTTAACAAATGTTTGAAATTCGGTTACTTCCCACAAAAGTTAAAGTTGGCCAAAATCATTCCAGTCCTGAAACCTGGAAAAGATCCTACGCTTAGCTCGAGTTATCGACCAATTAGTTTGTTGTGTACATTAGGAAAGCTATTTGAATACTCAATCAAAAACAGAATTATGCAATTTGTGGAAGACAAGGCTATTCTCATAAACGAGCAATTTGGATTTCGATGTGGACACTATACAGTTCACCAGATACAAAGAGTTATTAACCATGTTCAATTAAAACGCAAAAAGCTGCAGTCTACGGGCATGGTCCTCATTGATCTAGAAAGAGCCTTTGAAACAGTTTGGATTGAAGGACTTTTACACAAATTAAAAGAATATGGGTTTCCAATGTATCTATTAAAAATACTTAGATCATATCTGCAAGATCGTTCATTTTATGTTGAAATCCTAAAAGAAAAGTCAAATAGTTTTAATGTCCCAGCTGGTGTTCCTCAAGGATCTATATTGGGTCCAATTTTATTCAATTTATTTATTAACGATTTCCAAAAAGTGTCTTATTGTGAATTAGCTCTTTTCGCAGACGATACGGCTATTTATGCAAGTGATGAACTGTCATGTAACATCATTAACAGGCTAAATAGCTATCTTATTATCATTCATAAATATTTTCATAAATGGAAATTGAAAATAAATATACCTAAATGTCATGCAATCTATTTCACCCGATGTAGAGCTTTAAGAAAGCTACCTCAAAGTAATGTTACAATCGATGGTACTGCCTTACTATGGGAACCTATTGTCAAATATTTAGGAATATATCTAGACTCAAAATTAACTTTAAAACCCCATATTTTTAATACACTTAGCAAATGCGATAAATTGTTTTTCTTGTTCTATCAAATTTTAAATAAAAAAAGCAAAATGAATTTTGAAAACAAGTTATTAGTCTACAAAGTTATGATTTTGCCCGTTATAATGTATGGTAGTCCGATTTGGTGGCAGTCGGCAGTAACATATAAAAAAAAATTACAAATCGAACAGAACAAATTTCTTAAATTAATTTTAAAAGTTCCTAAAAGATACAGCACACATTTATTACACATACAAACACACATGAACTTAATCACAGATATTGCTACAGTACAAAGAAACAATTATCTTAGAAAACTGCCTTTTATAGATAATATGCTTGTAAATAGTTTAGAAACTTAAGAGCAGTTGGCTCAATAAAGGTGGAAATTTAGTATTTACTAGCTAAATTTTACTTCAATTGAGCTTAGTCTAAGTTATAGTTTAGTTATTATAGTTAGGTTAAGTATAGTCTTTTGCCAAATCATAGATGCGTTAATTGCCAGTTAGTTATAAGAAACCTGTAATAGTTATTTTAATTAAGTTCAGCTGTTGTAAAATATCTTATTTATATTAAACTCAGCAATATACATATCCTGTAATAAAACAAATTAAATTGTTGACTAAAAAATAAATTAAATTAAAATTATAAACCGAACAGATTTGGAAAAAGTCTGACCGACCCATTTTTGATTTGGCTGAAAATTTTTTTAAGGGTTTTTTGATCGAAAATAAAAGATATACGTGTTCGAGGATTTTTTTTTGAGTTTACTGTTAGAAATAAATTAATTTATCGAGCGCGAGACGAGAAAAATTTTTATAAATTTTTGTCGTCTGGCGCTGGAAGAATTAACTTGTTTGTAACAGTAAAACTCGTTTTTTCATTAATTAAATTTTCGTTTCTTATTGAAAATTGAACGTAGAATACGACGATTACACTAAACACTCTTTATTTATTTTAGATAATGGCTAAAAATTGATTTTAAAATTTTGTTTGTTTATAACAATAGGAATTTGTTAATAATTTTTATAAATAACAGTTTTTTTTAAATTGCATCTATATTCTTTAAAATAAAACAGACAAAAACTGTCTATCTCTACCAGAACCGAAGTTATGAATCTTTGAAAACAAGTCTACAAGCCAAAAACCACAAAATTCTCGAAATTTAGAACCGCTCTATTTTCCCTAAACAAAAAAAAGAAGAAAAAATCCTCAAACAAGTATATCGTTATGTTTATATAGATCCCGTAAAAAAATTTTCAGCTGAATCAAAAATGTCTTAGTCACATTTTGTCCTAATCTGTTCGGTATGTAAAAGAATGACCCATATATAGATTTTTTGTCGTCCTGCACTCGATAAATTAATTTATTTCTAACAGTAAATATCATTTCTCTATTAAAAAAAAATACTTTTTTTATAGGAAATTGAACGTTGATACGATGATTATATTAAAAATTAATTTCATGGGTGGGGGCAATGGTTAAAATTTAATTTTAACATTTTATTTGTTTATAACAATAGGTATTTGTTAATAGTTTTAGTTGAAAATATTTATTTTTAAAAACTCCATCTTTTAACTTTCAAATAAAAAAAAGAAAAATTTATAACTTCGGTTTTATAGAAGATAAACTATAAAACCGAAGTTATGAATTTTTGAAAATAAGTCTTCAAGCCAAAAATCACGAAATTCTCGAAATTTAAGACAGCTCTATTTTCCAAAAAAAAAAAATCCTCGTACACGTATATCTTTTTTTTTTCGATAAAAAACCCCTAAAAAAATTTCAGCCAAATCAAAAATGGGTCGGTCAGATTTTTTCCAAATCTGTTCGGTTTACAAAAGAATTACCCACATATGTAAAATACACTGATTACACTCTTAAACTAACTAATTTCACTATATAGGATTTCGAAAGCTATAATATTCACAAATAAATGTTTTTGACAGATTAAATGTTTTTGACATACACAAATTGATGCGATTTCGCGGCAAACACTTAAGAAATTTGTTCCCAATCTAGTCGGAATACACTTTTGGGAACTAGTGAATAAAATATAGGGAAAATTTAGTATGGGAAAAAACTGCAATAAAATAAATTATTCCCTATTCCCCGGAGAATTCGGGTACAGGTTAAGCGGCTAGAGCCTAAAAAGTCGAATAATCTAGGGCGCTATAGCTTCTGTTTGAAACATAATGTTTAAATAAAGTTGATAAATATTGAATATTTAAACCTTTTTTTATTGGAATTATTGGAATCAGGCTACAGGGGTCTGCACAGGGTGCCCCTCAATTTTTTGTTATTTTGTAATGTGATTAAAATAACAGAAACACCTAATAAAGCGTTCGATATCGTCCAAATAGATAGTTATAGGATAAGGACCTTTACCTATAACTATTAATGATAAAAGATATGCATTAACCGCTCAATGTGAATTAACCAACTACGTAATCACTAATTATCGTTCCAATACCAAACAAAGAGGCAAATACAATAGCAAAAACTTTAATAGAAAGAATTATTTTAGGTTTTGGACCAATGAAAACAATAAAATCTGATCAAGGGACAGAATATTGTAATTCAATCAAAAACATACGCGATACTCTAAGAACTAAACAATATCCACTGCCTATCAGCAAGAACGTTGGGAAAAATAGAGAGAAATCACAGGGAAATAAATGTATTCTTAAGAAATAACATTAATTTAGAAACCAATGATTGGGATGATTGGTTGCCCATTAGGGTGTTCCTTAGCTATATGGGAAAAAAAAATTATGATATATTTTTGGTCTCACCCCCTAAATCGGTGTGTATTCATATAAAAATGAACTGCAAGAAATTTTAGGTCAATCAAATAAAGTTAACCCGTGCCGACTTGAAGTTGAACTTTGGCTTAAGAGTTATTCTATATGAAATCATCGAAAAAAAAGAAAAATTGTTGCTGCACTGTTTTAGATGTTACTCAAACTTTGTGGAAATGTTCTTTAGGGTTCAAAAAATTAAAATCCACAAGGATTTAATTTTCGCACGCGCCACTTCCGGTCCACACAAAATAAAGCACTTGAAAAGTCGTATTTTTGTATTTTGCGGTTTTAGCTGTTAAACTTTTTCTAATAAAGATATTGATTCGATCAAGGTGGCATTATAAAGCTGAAAGATTGTAATTTCTAAAACAAAAATAAAAATGTAAGAAACTGTAATCTGTAAGTAAGAAGCAGTAAGCTGTAAGAAACAAATGGTTGGCTTCTCTTTAAACGCCTTTACACCCGCGTCAAGAGGAAATAACAAAACAAACCTTAAAGTTTTTTAAAGTTAAAGGTACGAACTAAATATCCTGCTAATTTCAAATTTTTGTCTTTTACCAAACACGTCCAAATTGTAGCCTAAAACATGCAAATTGCTGAAATTTCAAAATTTCAAGTAAAGAGTTTTTGCATTATGAGTTGACTGAACGAGTCGATTTTAATTTTTTATACTATAACAATATGTGCACTTTGATATTTGAGATCATTTAGACTTTTATATTCAACAGCGCAGACGCTGGTGTCAATTGAAAATCACAAGAAATCAATAAAATATACGTATTTTCAACACTCTTTCAATTTTTAAATATATAAATTTTGTCAATTTTTATTTTTGTTTTAAAAACTACAATCTTTCAGCTTTATAATGCCACCTTGATCGAATCAATATCTTTATTAGAAAAAGTTTAACAGCTAAAACCGCAAAACACAAAAGTATGACTTTTCAAGTGCTTTATTTTGTGTGGACCGGAAGTGGCAAGTGCGAAAATTAAATCCTTGTGGATTTTGATTTTTTGAACCCTAAAGAACATTTCCACAAAGTTTGAGTAACATCTAAAACAGTGCAGCAACAATTTTTTTTGTCGATGATTTCATATAGAATAACTCTTAAGCCAAAGTTCAACTTCAAGTCGGCACGGGTTAACTTTATTTGATTGACCTAAAATTTCTTGCAGTTCATTTTTATATGTATACACACCGATTTAGGGGGTGAGACCAAATATATTTTGAAATTGAAAATTAAGGAACACCCTATTGCCCATATATGCATTTTCGTATAATACTACTCCAAATTTAACCCATCTCTACACACCGTTTGAGTTAATATTCGGTAATAGAGCTAATTCAATGGAAGAAATTTTTAATGATAAAGTTGACCCTCTTTATAACCCTGATGATTATGTAAAACATTTAAAATTCAAACTACAAGTAGCCTTAAAATAAGCCAAAACATTAATAGAACAAGAAAAGATAAGAAAAGTTTATTACGATAAAAACATAAACCCACAAGTATCAATTACAGAAAAAATGTATTTTTAACAAACGAAAATAGACATAAGCTAGAATCCTTTTATACAGGACTATATATTGTAAAAAAGAACCTTCCATTGAGGATCCCATAAAAAAAAAGAAAAAATCGTTCATAAGAATCGATTAAAGAAAAATTAAGAATTAATCAGATTTAGCTAAATATAAAAAATATTAAATTTAAGAATGCTTTGCTTTCAGTTAGTAATTATTTTTAAACTTATAATTAAATATTTCCATTTTCAGAGTTAGTTAATTATTATTAAAAAAAACAAGAATTTCAGTAATTTGATAATTTTTTTTTAAATGTTTACCTTATGGATTATTATTTAATTTAAGAATTTAAATAACACTATTAATTAAACAAAACCTTCAGCTATTCCAAAAAAAAGAAAGGGTAGAGTACGTAGTCTCCAAGTACAATGGGTCTGTTTTAGGTAGATTTCATAGAAAAATCTACCTATTGCAATGTGCCTGATGTCGGAATTTCGGAAAAAATTTTGATGCCAGACGACTATATATGATAAGCGGAGACGGAAAAACAAAAAACAAAAAAAATTATATATATATATATATATATATATATATATATATATATATATATATATATATATATATATATATATATATATATATATATATATATATATATATATATATATATATATATATATATATATATATATATATATATATATAATTTTTTTTGTTTTTTGTTTTTCCGTCTCCGCTTATCATATATAGTCGTCTGGCATCAAAATTTTTTCCGAAATTCCGACATCAGGCACATTGCAATAGGTAGATTTTTCTATGAAATCTACCTAAAACAGACCCATTGTACTTGGAGACTACGTACTCTACCCTTTCTTTTTTTTGGAATAGCTGAAGGTTTTGTTTAATTAATAGTGTTATTTAAATTCTTAAATTAAATAATAATCCATAAGGTAAACATTTAAAAAAAAATTATCAAATTACTGAAATTCTTGTTTTTTTTAATAATAATTAACTAACTCTGAAAATGGAAATATTTAATTATAAGTTTAAAAATAATTACTAACTGAAAGCAAAGCATTCTTAAATTTAATATTTTTTATATTTAGCTAAATCTGATTAATTCTTAATTTTTCTTTAATCGATTCTTATGAACGATTTTTTCTTTTTTTTTATGGGATCCTCAATGGAAGGTTCTTTTTTACAATATATAGTCCTGTATAAAAGGATTCTAGCTTATGTCTATTTTCGTTTGTTAAAAATACATTTTTTCTGTAATTGATACTTGTGGGTTTATGTTTTTATCGTAATAAACTTTTCTTATCTTTTCTTGTTCTATTAATGTTTTGGCTTATTTTAAGGCTACTTGTAGTTTGAATTTTAAATGTTTTACATAATCATCAGGGTTATAAAGAGGGTCAACTTTATCATTAAAAATTTCTTCCATTGAATTAGTTCTATTACCGAATATTAACTCAAACGGTGTGTAGAGATGGGTTAAATTTGGAGTAGTATTATACGAAAATGCATATATGGGCAATAGGGTGTTCCTTAATTTTCAATTTCAAAATATATTTGGTCTCACCCCCTAAATCGGTGTGTATACATATAAAAATGAACTGCAAGAAATTTTAGGTCAATCAAATAAAGTTAACCCGTGCCGACTTGAAGTTGAACTTTGGCTTAAGAGTTATTCTATATGAAATCATCGACAAAAAAAATTGTTGCTGCACTGTTTTAGATGTTACTCAAACTTTGTGGAAATGTTCTTTAGGGTTCAAAAAATCAAAATCCACAAGGATTTAATTTTCGCACGTGCCACTTCCGGTGCACACAAAATAAAGCACTTGAAAAGTCATACTTTTGTGTTTTGCGGTTTTAGCTGTTAAACTTTTTCTAATAAAGATATTGATTCGATCAAGGTGGCATTATAAAGCTGAAAGATTGTAGTTTTTAAAACAAAAATAAAAATTGACAAAATTTATATATTTAAAAATTGAAAGAGTGTTGAAAATACGTATATTTTATTGATTTCTTGTGATTTTCAATTGACACCAGCGTCTGCGCTGTTGAATATAAAAGTCTAAATGATCTCAAATATCAAAGTGCACATATTGTTATAGTATAAAAAATTAAAATCGACTCGTTCAGTCAACTCATAATGCAAAAACTCTTTACTTGAAATTTTGAAATTTCAGCAATTTGCATGTTTTAGGCTACAATTTGGACGTGTTTGGTAAAAGACAAAAATTTGAAATTAGCAGGATATTTAGTTCGTACCTTTAACTTTAAAAAACTTTAAGGTTTGTTTTGTTATTTCCTCTTGACGCGGGTGTAAAGGCGTTTAAAGAGAAGCCAACCATTTGTTTCTTACAGCTTACTGCTTCTTACTTACAGATTACAGTTTCTTACATTTTTATTTTTGTTTTAGAAATTACAATCTTTCAGCTTTATAATGCCACCTTGATCGAATCAATATCTTTATTAGAAAAAGTTTAACAGCTAAAACCGCAAAATACAAAAATACGACTTTTCAAGTGCTTTATTTTGTGTGGACCGGAAGTGGCGCGTGCGAAAATTAAATCCTTGTGGATTTTAATTTTTTGAACCCTAAAGAACATTTCCACAAAGTTTGAGTAACATCTAAAACAGTGCAGCAACAATTTTTCTTTTTTTTCGATGATTTCATATAGAATAACTCTTAAGCCAAAGTTCAACTTCAAGTCGGCACGGGTTAACTTTATTTGATTGACCTAAAATTTCTTGCAGTTCATTTTTATATGAATACACACCGATTTAGGGGGTGAGACCAAAAATATATCATAATTTTTTTTTCCCATATAGCTAAGGAACACCCTAATGGGCAACCAATCATCCCAATCATTGGTTTCTAAATTAATGTTATTTCTTAAGAATACATTTATTTCCCTGTGATTTCTCTCTATTTTTCCCAACGTTCTTGCTGATAGGCAGTGGATATTGTTTAGTTCTTAGAGTATCGCGTATGTTTTTGATTGAATTACAATATTCTGTCCCTTGATCAGATTTTATTGTTTTCATTGGTCCAAAACCTAAAATAATTCTTTCTATTAAAGTTTTTGCTATTGTATTTGCCTCTTTGTTTGGTATTGGAACGATAATTAGTGATTACGTAGTTGGTTAATTCACATTGAGCGGTTAATGCATATCTTTTATCATTAATAGTTATAGGTAAAGGTCCTTATCCTATAACTATCTATTTGGACGATATCGAACGCTTTATTAGGTGTTTCTGTTATTTTAATCACATTACAAAATAACAAAAAATTGAGGGGCACCCTGTGCAGACCCCTGTAGCCTGATTCCAATAATTCCAATAAAAAAAGGTTTAAATATTCAATATTTATCAACTTTATTTAAACATTATGTTTCAAACAGAAGCTATAGCGCCCTAGATTATTCGACTTTTTAGGCTCTAGCCGCTTAACCTGTACCCGAATTCTCCGGGGAATAGGGAATAATTTATTTTATTGCAGTTTTTTCCCATACCAAATTTTCCCTATATTTTATTCACTAGTTCCCAAAAGTGTATTCCGACTAGATTGGGAACAAATTTCTTAAGTGTTTGCCGCGAAATCGCATCAATTTGTGTATGTCAAAAACATTTAATCTGTCAAAAACATTTATTTGTGAATATTATAGCTTTCGAAATCCTATATAGTGAAATTAGTTAGTTTAAGAGTGTAATCAGTGTATTTTACATATGTGGGTAATTCTTTTGTAAACCGAACAGATTTGGAAAAAATCTGACCGACCCATTTTTGATTTGGCTGAAATTTTTTTAGGGGTTTTTTATCGAAAAAAAAAAGATATACGTGTACGAGGATTTTTTTTTTTTGGAAAATAGAGCTGTCTTAAATTTCGAGAATTTCGTGATTTTTGACTTGAAGACTTATTTTCAAAAATTCATAACTTCGGTTTTATAGTTTATCTTCTATAAAACCGAAGTTATAAATTTTTCTTTTTTTTATTTGAAAGTTAAAAGATGGAGTTTTTAAAAATAAATATTTTCAACTAAAACTATTAACAAATACCTATTGTTATAAACAAATAAAATGTTAAAATTAAATTTTAACCATTGCCCCCACCCATGAAATTAATTTTTAATATAATCATCGTATCAACGTTCAATTTCCTATAAAAAAAGTATTTTTTTTTAATAGAGAAATGATATTTACTGTTAGAAATAAATTAATTTATCGAGTGCAGGACGACAAAAAATCTATATATGGGTCATTCTTTTACATACCGAACAGATTAGGACAAAATGTGACTAAGACATTTTTGATTCAGCTGAAAATTTTTTTACGGGATCTATATAAACATAACGATATACTTGTTTGAGGATTTTTTCTTCTTTTTTTTGTTTAGGGAAAATAGAGCGGTTCTAAATTTCGAGAATTTTGTGGTTTTTGGCTTGTAGACTTGTTTTCAAAGATTCATAACTTCGGTTCTGGTAGAGATAGACAGTTTTTGTCTGTTTTATTTTAAAGAATAGAGATGCAATTTAAAAAAAACTGTTATTTATAAAAATTATTAACAAATTCCTATTGTTATAAACAAACAAAATTTTAAAATCAATTTTTAGCCATTATCTAAAATAAATAAAGAGTGTTTAGTGTAATCGTCGTATTCTACGTTCAATTTTCAATAAGAAACGAAAATTTAATTAATGAAAAAATGAGTTTTACTGTTACAAACAAGTTAATTCTTCCAGCGCCAGACGACAAAAATTTATAAAAATTTTTCTCGTCTCGCGCTCGATAAATTAATTTATTTCTAACAGTAAACTCAAAAAAAAATCCTCGAACACGTATATCTTTTATTTTCGATCAAAAAACCCTTAAAAAAATTTTCAGCCAAATCAAAAATGGGTCGGTCAGACTTTTTCCAAATCTGTTCGGTTTATAATTTTAATTTAATTTATTTATTAGTCAACAATTTAATTTGTTTTATTACAGGATATGTATATTGCTGAGTTTAATATAAATAAGATATTTTACAACAGCTGAACTTAATTAAAATAACTATTACAGGTTTCTTATAACTAACTGGCAATTAACGCATCTATGATTTGGCAAAAGACTATACTTAACCTAACTATAATAACTAAACTATAACTTAGACTAAGCTCAATTGAAGTAAAATTTAGCTAGTAAATACTAAATTTCCACCTTTATTGAGCCAACTGCTCTTAAGTTTCTAAACTATTTACAAGCATATTATCTATAAAAGGCAGTTTTCTAAGATAATTGTTTCTTTGTACTGTAGCAATATCTGTGATTAAGTTCATGTGTGTTTGTATGTGTAATAAATGTGTGCTGTATCTTTTAGGAACTTTTAAAATTAATTTAAGAAATTTGTTCTGTTCGATTTGTAATTTTTTTTTATATGTTACCGCCGACTGCCACCAAATCGGACTACCATACATTATAACGGGCAAAATCATAACTTTGTAGACTAATAACTTGTTTTCAAAATTCATTTTGCTTTTTTTATTTAAAATTTGATAGAACAAGAAAAACAATTTATCGCATTTGCTAAGTGTATTAAAAATATGGGGTTTTAAAGTTAATTTTGAGTCTAGATATATTCCTAAATATTTGACAATAGGTTCCCATAGTAAGGCAGTACCATCGATTGTAACATTACTTTGAGGTAGCTTTCTTAAAGCTCTACATCGGGTGAAATAGATTGCATGACATTTAGGTATATTTATTTTCAATCTCCATTTATGAAAATATTTATGAATGATAATAAGATAGCTATTTAGCCTGTTAATGATGTTACATGACAGTTCATCACTTGCATAAATAGCCGTATCGTCTGCGAAAAGAGCTAATTCACAATAAGACACTTTTGGGAAATCGTTAATAAATAAATTGAATAAAATTGGACCCAATATAGATCCTTGAGGAACACCAGCTGGGACATTAAAACTATTTGACTTTTCTTTTAGGATTTCAACATAAAATGAACGATCTTGCAGATATGATCTAAGTATTTTTAATAGATACATTGGAAACCCATATTCTTTTAATTTGTGTAAAAGTCCTTCAATCCAAACTGTTTCAAAGGCTCTTTCTAGATCAATGAGGACCATGCCCGTAGACTGCAGCTTTTTGCGTTTTAATTGAACATGGTTAATAACTCTTTGTATCTGGTGAACTGTATAGTGTCCACATCGAAATCCAAATTGCTCGTTTATGAGAATAGCCTTGTCTTCCACAAATTGCATAATTCTGTTTTTGATTGAGTATTCAAATAGCTTTCCTAATGTACACAACAAACTAATTGGTCGATAACTCGAGCTAAGCGTAGGATCTTTTCCAGGTTTCAGGACTGGAATGATTTTGGCCAACTTTAACTTTTGTGGGAAGTAACCGAATTTCAAACATTTGTTAAAGAGGCTGGTAATGAATGAAACAGCAGAATCAGGAAGTTTTTTCAGCAGAACATTATGGATATCGTCAATACCCGAGGCTTTAAAAGGTTTTATAAATTTTAAGATATTTTTAATTTCATTTGTTGTTATTGGTTTATCTGTTATCAGCTCAATTCCGTTTAAGTTGTCAATCTCATTGATTGAATATTGCACCTCAACGTTATTATTTAAGTTTGTGTTACAGCTGGTGTGGAGATGGGTGTTATGAAAATTTTGAGCCATTAAATTACATTTTTCTTTGTTATTAAAAATTAATACGTCATCATTTTCATTAACTTTGATTGGAGGAATAGGTTTGTATTTAGTTTTTATATTTTTTGTGACTTTCCAGTATGGTTTTGATCCCTTTTTTAAGTTTTCTAGTTTACTTTGCCAATTATCGTTCAGGGTTTCGTAAATTTTATTTTGGATTTTTTGGTTTAAATCGTTTACCATTTCCTTCAAAAATGGATACCTTAGTCTTTGCCATTGTCTTCTTCTGGTGTTTCTTAAACTGATTAGCACTTTTGTCTCGTTATTTAAAATTAATTTATCATTATTTGTATGACGCACTAAAGGAACGGATATATCTCGGGCAGATGTAATTAATTGTACAACAAAATTAAGATTTTCATCAATGTCGTGGATTGAATTTAGGTCATTATTCAGGTTCTGAGATTCTAATCTATTATTTATTATTTCTTTGTAAAGTGGCCAGTTTGATTTTTTATAATCAAATTTTTTCTGAGCCTCATACTGAAGGAATGTTGTAAAATTGATTGTGGTTACAACAGGGAGATGGTCAGAATTCAATTCATTAAGGCATTCAATCTTAGTAACAGGGAATACGTTATTTGTCAGAAAGATGTCTATTGTGCTAAACCTTCCAATTGGACTTAAATGAGTTGGAGAGCTGGGAGCTATTATGACGCAGCTGTTCAAATTTACCGACAATTGTTGTAAGGTACGACCACCCTTGTTGTTTCTGTGGCAGTTCCACATATTGTGGTTACAGTTAAAATCACCGCCAGCAATATATGCATCATTTCTATTTGAGATCCTCACCAAATCTGTTCTGAGGTTCTTATCGTTGGATTTTGGGCAATAACAAGCAAACACTTTTAAATTATTACTTCCGTTTTTAACTAAAATACCGATGCATTCAATAGATTTTAAATTTAAATCAGGTAGTAGTGAGTGGGAAATAGATTTTTTTATCAATATTGCTACTCCTCCTTTTTGTTGTGATTCGCGATCTCGTCTATATAAATTAAAATTTTGTATAGCAAATGAATCTTGAAATTTTAGGTGTGTTTCGGTTAGTAGCATTATATCTACTTCATATTTGTTTAAAAATTGAATGAGTTCAATTTTTTTCGATTTAACACTCCTACAATTCCATGTAGCGATTATTAGATTACTTTTACGGACGCCCGACATATTTAAATGCAAACTCTGCTATGGCATTAATTTGATCTTCCTTAGAATGACAATTTTTTAAAATTGATATAATCTCATTAAATATTTTAAACAATTCCGTTGTTGTAAACAATTTATTTTTATTCTCATCAGAATGAAGAGAATTATATGAATGTGAATGAAATGGTGGATTACTGTTAGCTAAAACTTCGGCGAATGTACGTGTATTAGTGAATGTTGCTGTTTGTGTTGGGGATAAAATAGATGATTGTAATTCTGGGTACGAGGTGTTAGTTTTAGTTAAATCTAAATAATTTTTATTATATATTTTTTGTGAAGCAAAATTTCTTACATTAAGCTGCTGTTTTAATTTCAAGTAGTCCAAACGATGTGGACATATGACTGAGTTGGCTGCATGTTGACCTTGGCAGTTTGCGCAGATATGTTTTGTAGAATCCTCCTTGACTGGGCATTCCTCTGTACCGTGGTTTAGAGAGCAAAATCTACATTTAGGTAGCATATGGCAGTTGCTAATCCCATGACCAAACATACTACATCTTAAGCATACTGGTGGACCTTTGCTGTTAGACAGATTAACGTGTTCCCATTTGCAAACAGTGTGATAAATGTATTTGCATTCATTTAGTTTGTTGAGTGTCACTGACCCTTTCTTAAAGGTGATAAAATAAATACAATCATCAGAAAATCGTGACTTTTTAGGTTTCGTCTGGTTAATTTTTAATGGTTGTAAGCCTTGTTGTTTTAATTCTTCTTCGATTATCTTGTTATCAACAGAAGGAAGTCCAAATAAAACAAAACGAATTGTTTTATTCTCATCAAGTGCATGTGTAAAATATTGACTATCGATCTTGTTTAATTCATTTTTCAATGTTGTATAATTGCTCATCGAATAGCAGTAAATTTTTTTGCCAATCGACATATTTTTAATATTAAAATTGTTTATTTTCAATTTTTTCATCAATTCATTAATTTGAATATAATTTAATGTGCATACAATCGGAGGTATTTTTATTTTTTTTTGAATAGATGACGAAGCCATACCTGTATTGGTGTTGTTATTTTGTTGAACAAGTGGATTAAACTGATTTCTAACAGGAACCGTATACATCTTGGATTTTTTTTCGAGATTTGATTCATCGATATCTTCTGCTGGTCTCTTATTACACAGGTTATCTGAACATGCCAAGGGCATGCGCACACTTATTTTTAACCACTATACGCAATAGATTTAATATAAAACCACAGACTAATTTAATTTTGATAATATTTTATTATTTTTGATTAAAAGTTTATTTAATTTTAATTTTTATTTTGCTACTGATTTACAACCGTACACGATGAAAACCAAATTGCGAGTCCCGTTCGGTTTATAAAAGAATTGCCCATGTATATATTTAGTAAAAGATTGATATATATTTAGTACAAATATATTTAGTAAAAGTTAATACACATAAAGCTAAATTTAAACGAGATAAAATAAAATTAATTTGATCATTAAATCTCCCTATATTTCGAATATCTTGTTTATTTTTTATAATATGAATAATAGATCCCGTACATAAAAATAATAACGATTTAAATAAACATGAGTTTTTAAACGCAAACAGCTAATTCATAAAATCCTAATGTAGTTGTTGTTTTAGCGACGGGTGTGCTGATAATCTTCCGACTCCATGTCTAGGTTCAGGAACTCTGCTATTGTTATTGTAGCGACGTTGGTTAAGTGCTACTTGTTCGATTCTGTTTTTAATTTAGAAGCTCTGCTACGGTCATTGGACAGTATCACAGATCCTTCTTCGTTAGGTCCGTTGCATTGTCTGGACATGTAAATAGGTGCTCAACATCATGTGGAGTGCCTTCAAGTTGAAATACTGTCGATCTGTGAAAAAGCTTTGCCGATAAATCCACCAAACCATTTCATTTTTTTTTTTTTTTTTAAGGCGTTCATGCTCCATGTAGGAGCGTTGCCAGGTTGATCAGCTTTGAATATTCACCACGGTCATTCGCAACAGCGACATAATTACCATGGCAGCCGATTTTTTTTAAGGTCGTTTATTACGTCAGTCTCCCATTGTAGCCGTGGTCTACCTCGCGGTCGCCCACTCCCTGGGGTACTAACGTACATTTTTCTAATCATTCCAGACTGTGAATCGGCTCGTAGAACATGCCCAAACCAAGCAATCCTATTAGAACGGATACAACCTATTATATCAGGACCCTCAAGAAGGTCTCTGATCTCAAAGTTATACTGTGTTTTATACTCTCCATCGTCTGTCTTAAGTGGACCAAAAATGTAGCGTAGGATCTTACGCTCAAATACAGATAAATGCGATTCGTCATTTTGTGTAAGGGTCCACGTTTGTGACCCATACATCACAACCGGTCTAATCAATGTCTTGTATAACTTGACCCAGCCAGCACACTTAGTGAAATTTAGGTGAACCATTTCGGGATTTGGTTAAATTTAAGTGAAAGTTTGGTTAAATATGTGGAAAAAGGTAATAGATGACTGTTTCAGCTAATTAGTGTACATGTATTTCTAGTCGAAAATTATAGTTAATATGTTTTTGGTGTTAAAAAATAAGTTAATAGGTAAATTTAACATATTAAGTATACAAGTTTAAGTAAAAAAAATCATGTAATACAGATAGTACATGTATTTCATGTATTAAGTGACAATTTAAGTTACAAAAGTGTATCTAATACATGTATTTAACTTATTACCTGTTGTTTAGCTAGCGGTAATTTAGCTGACATTGCAACAGTTATTTCATGAAATAAGTTAAATAGCCTAAAATTAACATAACTACGGAACATTGAAACTTAAAAAAATTTGTCAGACTGCTGTTAAGTTAAATAGGTCGAATTTTACATGTAATATTGCATTTAATTTGGTTTAGTGAACGAATGTTAACTAAATTTTTGCTGTCTTTTTCATATAATACATATAATAAGTATATGTGTTTATAAGATCCATAATATCCATAAAGATTTATAGCAAATCTCGTTTTCCGATGACAATTATTATTAGTGCGCAGTATATTGATCAAATCGCTCGGATACAGTCTTTATTATATATTTCTCTCACTAACGTTGTTTTAAATAGTAAAAATGCCCCTGAAAAAGAAAGTTAAGAAAAACGGTCGATACTACATAATGCGGCAGAAGAGAGCGGCCGAATTCGAAGCACGATTCGATGCATCAAATGTGTCAAGGGATGAAGAAATGGATCGGCCACCACCACACCCTGGTTAAACATTCCAATTGAAACCAATTGAAAAAAATTAATTGGATTAATCGGAATTCTGCATTGGGAATTTTCAATTAATTCCTATTCAAAAAATCTATTTCCAATACAATCCTATTCATTCCTGTTAAATATCTCTATTTTATTTTTCAACCGGAATCTATAGGAAATGTATATAAATAGGAATTAATTGGAAATTTCCATTGCAGAATTCCGATTAATCCTATTCATTCCTATTAAATCTTTTCCAATTAAATCCTGTTAAATTTATAAGATTGTTTAATTTTTTTCTAAGTTCCTTTTTCCTATTGAATCTCTTGATTTCCGATTGAAATTCAATTGGAAATTTCCTTTAGAATCCTACAGAACCTCTTTTCCTGTTAAATCCCATTCATTCCGATTGAATTTTAATTGGTAGATCGAAGTCTTCCTATTAAACCAATTCAATCCAATTTAATCCTATTGAATTTATATTGGATTTAATAGGATTCAATAGCTTTGAATTGGAATGTTTAACCAGAGCAACAACTGAATGCCATTTTTGAAAATAATTTGCCAGCAGAAAATGCTATGATCGAAAATACCATCCTGGTTAGTGTTACTTGTGATGAAAATGTAGAGTGTGACGATGATATGCCAGATGATTGTACATCCCAAGTTGGTGAAACTGCTGAATTTTTATTATCAGAAGCAGATATTGCTGAGGAATTGATGCGCGAACACCTGGAATATGAGCATAACGCTCAAACTAAAATAGATCTGTTGAACGAACTAAGGCAATGGGCTTTGCAAAACAAAATTTCATTAACAGCGTTGTTATATTTTTTTTAAAAGAATATTAAATTAAAAATACCACATTTATCGTGACTCAGTTTGAAATGAATCATCTTTAGAGGAGCTTTTAAAACAGTTTATTGAGGAATTCAACATTTATTTATTATTCTTGTTTACTATTCTTGTTTTATTATTTTTTATTATTTACGAATTTCGAAAGCTATGCTTTCATCACCTGAAGTATATAAAAAATAAATTTTAAAGATACATTCCATTATGTACATATCGGTGGTTTAATAAAACCCCATTTCAAAAAATTAAAAATATAACTACTGAAAAATATAAAGCAAAAAGAACGGATCTAATACAACAATAAAATAATTAAACCATTAGAGAAAATTAAAAAAAAATTAAAAAAATAAAAATGAATTGACAAAAGAAGTGAACCTAAATAATAACAGTTTTATGGGGTGTCCCAAATGGGTGGATATCCTTCAGTCATAAATATAGTTTAGGTGATTTATTTATTATAAATGTTGTTCGGCGGTCTTTTAATTATTAGGTTAAATAAATTAGATTTTATGTTTCCTTCTTTATTGTTCATCAGGATACCGGGGTTTAATTGATTTTCTTCTTCAATGAAAAAAAATTCGTACGCTTCTAGGTGTTTTAGACTATTAATCTCTTTTATAAGCTCTAAATTTGATGGCGGCAACGCTAGAATTCTCAGCCCTTTTGTATTTTATTTCTGTAAGGTGTTCTTTCTGGCGTTGTCCTATTTTGCGTTGAGAAACACCTACATAAAATTTTTCACAGTCGTTGTAGGATATTTTATAAATACCTGGTTTCTCATTTGGCTCAGTTTTGATTTTTGGTTTATAGCACACACCACGGACACACACCTTACACACCACGGACACACAATAAAACTGTTGTTATTTCGGTTTACTTCTTTTGTCAAATTCATTTTTATTTTTTGTAATTTTCTCTAATGGTTTGATTGTTTTATTAGATTTATTCATTTTGCTTTATATTTTATATTTTTCTGTAGTTAGATTATTAATTTTTTAAAATTGGTTTTTATTAAACCACCGGTATATAATGGAAATATGGAATGTATCTTACTTTACAATTTAGCTTTCGAAATACGTATACATATAGTAAAAAATAATAAAACTCAGGAAACAAGAATAAGGTGCTTTTTCAAGCATTTTTAAAAAGTTTTGTTTCTTATAATATTATGTTTTAGCTTTTTTTATGGTAGAATGACAGCCCGATAATAAAGTAAGGTTAAAGAAAAATGGATGGTTCAATTACATGTAATTCTCATGAAAAAAACATGTAATAACTACAATATCTGACTTTGGTACATTAAAATTACATATAATTTGCACTTGCTTAGTTTTGTATTCAGCTGTTACATGAAATATACATGAATTTACTCTGCCAAATTAAGATATTGTAGCTATTAAATGTATTCTAGATAAGAATTATATGATCAATTTTCCACTTAATAGCTAGATAATTTACATGTATTAAATAAAATACGTGAAAAAATTTAGGATAAATTTAAGTTATTTCATGAAACACCTGACAAAATTTAACTTAAATAACAGGTAAATAATTTTATGGCTAGGAATTATGGATACGATATTATCTATCTCCCAAACTAATGCATTTAAGGACAAAATAGGTTTTTATGACAATTTCTAAGCCGACTTCAAATAAACATTTTTATGCATAATTTGGAGCGTATTTTTGAATGGATTTAAATGTTCATGTATAAAGAAAGGTTCGATCTTGTTTATACATAAAACAAAAACAGGAAAAAATAATGAGAACAACCCTTAAAAATACAATTAAATATTTGTTTTTTTTTTAACTGAATACTTTAATTTTCAATTTTCTTTTCGGTATTCGATAAAAAACATTAATTATTGAAAATATAATAATAGTTTGTAGTATACTATAAAGTAAACTTATGTGATCATTAGGGGAGAATTTCGGAGCATACATTTTGTGGTTTGCATGTGTAACAAACAAGTTAAATTTAACTAATAATTAGCTAAAATATAACATAACATTTGCACTTAGTTAACTTAAAATTTGGTTAAATTATAGTTAAACTTAATCACATATTAGCCAGCATATTACATAAAAATTACATGAAAATTTAACCAATATTTTTATGGAAAAAGTACGACACTTAGGTTAAATTTAATCTTTTATTATACATCAATTTAGGTTAAATGAGAATGTTCACTAAAATTTTGTACAGATAATATCAAACTATATTTAAGCTAAAATCCACCTATTGTGCTAGCTGGGGAGCTTGGTGTTAGTTGATACATACGGTGATCCAAGGAGAGGTTTAATTGAGTAGAAAGTTCGATTACCTGCAGCGATTCGAGCTTTTATATCTGTAAGTATGCTGTTGTTTGAGTCAAGCATTGATCCCAAATATTTAAAAGATTCAACTCCCTCAATTCGTTCATCGCCGCACATCAAATCTTTCTTCTCAGCCTCCTTTGAAACATTTATATGTTTGGTTTTATTGTAGTTAATTTGCAGACCAATTTTTCTAGCACCACTCTCAAGCGACTTGAAAGTCTCACTCATAACAGCTTCACTTCGGCCAAGGATGACAACATCATCAGCGTAAGCAATCATCTGTACTGAGTTTATTGACAAGATATTGTTATTAGTCGGTATAGTTTCTTTTGACGGCACACATATTCCAAGGCTAAATTAAAAAGTATAGGAGAGATAGCATCACCTTGTCTTAAACCGGAGTCGACTTTAAAAAACTTTGATATTTCGTTCTCTACTCGTACACAGCATTGAGAGTTCTGTACTGTCATTTTGCATAGTGATACCAGTTTACCAGGAATTCCCATTGACACCAGAGCAGACCATAGAGTCTCTCGTTCGAGAGAGTCGTAGGCCTGCCTGAAATCAATGAAAAGTTGGTGCACAGGTATGTTGAACTCTCGGCACTTTTCCAAAATCATCCTTATCGAGAAAAATGCATCGGTGGTACCTCGGCCCCGCCGGAAACCACACTGATATTCTCCAAACAGTTGTTCAGCAAAAGGATTGATTTTGGATAGCAAAATGTAGGAAAAGATTTTATATGCTGTGCAAAGGAGAGCGATTCCTCTGTAGTTTGCACATTGTAGGCGATTACCTTTTTTATGGATTGGTATCAGCATAGCTGTGTTCCAGTCCTGTGGCATGGTTTCAGTCCTCCAGATCGTTTGAACAAGTTCAAACAATCTTAAGGATAGAGTTTCGCCACCATGTACAATCATTTCGGATGTTATATCGTCGATACCAGGTGCTTTATTGCGTTTTAATTTAGACAGCGCCGCTTCGAATTCCTCTTTGGTTGGTTCGTCTACATGTACCTTTGACGCACGAATAAGCTTTGCTCGTCGCCCGACTTGTTGCTGGTCACTTAAGTTGAGAAGATTCTCAAAATAAGCGGCCCAAGTATCTAAAATATTTTTAAGGTCTACTTGTAGCTCCCCATCTTCGTTTTGAATAGCAGTCGATCTAGTTTGAGGGCCCTTCTTTAAGGTTTTAACCTGTTGAAAGAAGTTACGCGATTGATGTTCCTTATTGAAGCTTTCAATCTCCTCACACTGTCTCTTCCACCATTCTCTCTTCGTTCGTCTACAAAGCTTTGTAAAGGCTTGTCTTGCCAGTTTATAATTCTCCTTCGTGGACCTGGTGTTGCGTCCTTGTAGACACTTCAGATAGCAATCTCTTTTTTATTGAATAGCATCAAGGCATGCTTGATCCATCCATGGCTTCTGGGAGTGGTTCTCTGGTCGTCCAAGTATTCCCTCAGCAGCGCTTAAAACAGCATCTTTGAGCAAATACCATGACTTATCGACGTCTTCATTAATGGTTTCTGATTTCTCTAATGTTTCGGCAATATGGATTTGATATCTCTCTTCTGTTTCAGCATTCTTTAATGATGAGATGTTAAAACGTTTCCGTTGATTGAATTTTGGAATGCCTGGATTTGGGAAGTGGAACCTTATCGTTGCACATACAAGGAAGTGGTCACTTCCAATGTTTGCACCTCTAAAGGATCGCACATCCAGAACGCTCGAAAAGAAACGTGTTGTTACTAGAACGTGATCAATTTGATTTCGAGTATTTCCATTCGGTGAGACCCAAGTCTGCTTATGAATCGATCGATGCGGAAAGAACGTACTGGCAATTCTCAAATTATTTGATAATGCAAACTCAGTCATTCTCTCACCATTATCATTCGAATTCAAATGCAATCTGTTGGGACCCGCCACATTTCCATAAGAGATATCTCTTCCAACCTGTCCATTAAAGTCACCAAGAACCATAATGAAGTCGCGTGTTGATGTTTGTTTCATAACCTCTTCCAGTGCTATGTAGAAATTATCCTTCTCGTCGACGGTCTTAGCTTCAGTTGGCGCATGCACGGCAATAAGAGAAATATTGTTATATGTACCGCGTACACGTAGGTAGCAGATCCTCTCACTGACCGGAATGACTTTCATCACGACTTCTTGTATGCGTGCACCAAGAAGAAAGCCAGTTCCAAATTCTCTTCGCGAAGGATGACCACTACAGTATAGAGAGTGACTATCCAAATCTTGTTTTCCGATTATCGGCTGTCTAATTTCTTGTAGAGCAATAATATCCATCCTATACCTCTCAGCCTCTGTTTCTAGACTTATAAGAGCATCAGGAGCGCTCAGGCTGCGCACGTTCCACGTTCCGACTCGGTAGTCTGGTCCTTTTTCACGTCCAGGTAAAATTCTGTTGTTGTTTCCGGGTCTGTTTTTCTCTTTCTGATAACCAAATTTAACATATTAGTTTTTTTCCGGGGTTAGGGTGTTAACCTTAGGCCCAACCCAAATTGTCGTGAATGGGTCCGTTCTGCATATTAAGGTCACCAGAAACAACCTTTTTTACACGTTTATATAGCGAGCCGCTTGATTCAAGACAGACGCCCGCTCCAAGCCGCCCCTGACATGGAGAACAGACGCTTGAGTCGCATTGGTTGTAAGGCGCCAATTCGCCGTTATGTAGCGTCATTGACTAAGCAGTTTTTACTCTGCTTGTCTCCAATACACCAACCTAATTCTGTCAGCATTACCCAGGCAGCACGGCGTGGTCGTCGAATTTCGGATTTCGCTACCCATTTCAAATTATTACAATTAAATTTATTTAAAAAGTATTTTTAGAAACTTGTCGCGTAGGAAGAGAATGATTGATTTTTTAGACGAGGAGGAGAGAGAAAAATGCGTCACTTTAATAAATGAAAGACGACGTTTACGGTGCTCAGCCAGTCCCTTCGACTTGCCTGAAAAAGAATTTATTGGAATCTACCGTATGCTGCAGGAACTTGTGCTAGTTTTAAAGGATATGGTTGTTCCACACATGAAAACAACATCAATTCCAAAGGAGTTAAGGAGTCTAACGGCGCTAAGTTTTTTAAAGAAATTAACAGCAATTATTAAACTCAGACAACCTGAATATTGCATTCAAACCCATCAATACACTTAGCAAAATCTACACCAAGACAAAAGAGAAACTTAACAAATGGGACAAATCCGCTATTGTCTATAAAATAAATTGCAAAGATAGTTGCAAAAAATGTTATATTGGACGACAATCTAGCAAAATTCTCAAAACACGCATAGAACAACATAAAACCGACTACAAAAATAAATTAAAACTTAAATCTGGAAAAACTGCAATAGTAACACATGACATCGAAAAATTAGAATAAAACAATGACTTGAATCACTACGATTTTGAAAATACCAACATTTTAGTAACGAAGAAAAACAGATTAAAACGTGAATTCCTAGAATCAACAGAGATTATGCATACAAAAATAATATAAACATAAAAACAGACACTAGGAACATTGACGCATCATATTTTGTGTTACTACACAAACATTTCAACAAACAGGAAAATAAATAAAGGTATCAATACAAGAAATTAATTGTCGTCATCAAGAGACAAATAATTTAAATCACAATGAGAAAAGACAAAAAATTATAAAATCATGGGTACGTTCCGAAACTTTACTATAGCTAAATATTTAATGCACCAATCAAATCACCGCATAAAATATTTAATAACTATAGTTAAATAATTTCTGAACGACGATAATTAAGTAAAATATTAAATACACAAATACTGATACAATCTGTTAAAATCGTATGTCAGAATAATTCTTTCATAAAATGTTTCAATTGATTAAAATTAAAACCGAAAAAATTAAAAACTAAGATAGAAATTACTAACCATATTGTTATAGAAAACTTGCATTTCATTCAGAATTCGAAAAATATATATGCTGCAATTTCAAAATAAATTGAACTGTCTTTGAAATCGTTAAATTTTAAATAATGTTTATGTATATGTGTATTTAATTTTTAACTCTACTCGAGAGTATATTTAATTTTTTAATAAATGTGGGCGGGGCGTAGTGTGTCTCTGAAATCAAACAGCTGTCAAATAGTTAAATATTAACTTTACTATTTCGTTTCTGAACGACCGTATTTAAATTTAATTTGTTAATTTAAATATAGTTAACTATAGTAAAGTTTCGGGACGTACCCCATATATTCTTTAACAGTTGGGTTACGGGTATAATTTAAAAGGAAAAAAAAGAAAAATTGCAACAGACTCATGTTTTAATTATAAAAGAATAACGTTGCTGTAGTGTAGTACATATTAGTTTTAGTTGGAAATAATTTTAGTAGATTAATCACTCTTGTTTTAAAAATCAGTGTTTATAGTTATTTTTATGTTAATTTATTTCGTAATATTTTCAATCTACCTCAAAAATATTTTCTGTGTATGTTGCGGCAAACAATCTCTTGGACAAGTTCGCGAGCTGGCCATATCCGAGTACCATTTAAGCGGCTAGAGCTCTAAAAGTGGAATAATTAAAGGCGTTATAACGGCCGTTTGAAACATAATGTTGAAATAAAATTTATAAATATTGAATATTTGAACCATTTTTTATCATTTTTGTTCGAATGACAACCTTAGCGTTCAGGGTTCCTGAAAAATCAGCTGTTTTAAAAGTATACTAAACTTTGTTGTCCTTGATCTAGATGAAAATGCCTAAACTCATGTTTGAAAACTTTTTTACATGTAGATACAACATAAATCTTTCCAAAATTTAAAAAAAAAATTGTTCAAGTTCAGAGGTTGAGACCCTGGAGCTGTTAAAACGAAAACAAACGCAAACGGCCATGCTTTCATCATTTTTTAATTTATTTTGTTTAAGCTAATACTAGCTTTTAGATAAACTTTTCAAATATAACCTCAGAAATTTTCAGCCTTCTAACCCAAGAAGTTCCACTGCAATTTTTTTTTAATGAAAAGTGTTGTTAAAATTAAAATGCAATATTTAAAAATATACTTTTTACTGTTTATTTTTAAATTTATTTATAATAATAAAACTTCCTTATAGTAACAATTTGATTTTTATTTTTTTATTTTAAAGAATATCGATTTCGACTTACGTCATCCTCAGTTCTTAAATTATTATTCAGAAGTTTTATTATTATTATAAATTTAAAAATAAACAGTAAAAAGTATATTTTTAAATATTGCATTTTAATTCAAAAGTGACAAAAGCACACAAACAGTGAATAATATGGAAAACCATAATAACACATATAAAAGTGTTGTGTTATTGGGTTTAGAATATGTGTCACAACAACACATAAATACCTTTTAAGACCTAGGTCCAGACCTAGGTCCCACAACAACTTGCGTTCTGAGGTGTTGATGAACGCATTTTTTAAACCTCTGCGGATTGAAGCCACCTGAGACTATGGATTCCGGCAAACTATTCTATTTGTATGCAGTTCGGACAAAGAAGTCTTTCTGCGATCTGCAAGTATGACAGCGGGGGATCTCGACCGTTTGACTGGTTGCGGTAGCCGACTGCCGAGTGGAACGGGGGTAAGAATAAGTTTGAGGCATGATGCCGCTGATTTCATCTAAGCACTGTTGATAACGATATTTGTAAAAAACAACGAGGTCAGCAACAGTGCGACGATGTTGTAGGGAATCAAGTTTTGATGTCAAAACTCGATCACCCACAATTTGTAGAGACCGCTTTTGAACAGAATCCAAGAGGGCCAAGATGAAACCAGAAGCAGCACCCCCAACTTGACAACAGTACTCCATACAGGGACGAATATAGGACTTATAAACATGGAGTGATTGGTATGGAGTGAAAAATTTGCATCTATTTAGGAGGTGGATTTTTTTAGACGCGCTTTTTGTCATCGCCATTTCATGATCGTTCCAGAGTAGGTCATTTGAAACTGTGACACCCAATAAACGAATGTTTTTACATTCACCTATTGGCTTATCATACATACTGAATAAAATATCTTTGGGGAACTCGGTCTTTGATTTGGAAACAATCAACATCTGTGTTTTGGTAGAGTTGAAATTGACCAGGGTTTGGTCACCCCAATCGGCGACTTTTTTTAGGTCTTTATTCACGTTTATGGCAGTGTCTCTCCGGGCGGGATTAATTCGTTCGTACATTTTACTTTTTGAAGGAAGGGGCTCGAACGACTTGTGCAGAGTACTATCATTTGCAAAACTATTTATTGGGTTGTTGGTGGTTTTCAACAATTCGTTGATATAAATCAAAAATAGGGTTGGGGACAATACTGAGCCTTGAGGTACACCAACGTTAATTAGTTTACACTCAGAAGAAAATTCGTCTAAGGAGACCGAAATGTATCGGTTGGATAGAAAATTTTGAATCAGCTTCACAACATTGGGATGAAAACCATACGCAACGAGCTTGTTGATTAAGTTGGCATGCCAGACTCGATCGAATGCCTTGGAGATGTCTAAAGCGATAACACCACCTTTATCAAGTATGCTGTTCCAACAATGCGTTACATAGTTTAATAGATCGGTAGTTGATCTATTGTTTCGAAAACCACATTGGCTGTCGACTATTAAATGATTTACTTCTAGGAATTTTGAAATGTGTGTATTAATATAATGCTCGTAGACTTTGGATAGGACCGATAGTAAAGCTATTGGCCTATAATTTGAGATATCGGATTTTGGTCCCTTTTTGGGGACGGGCTGGACATTTACCAACTTCCAGCACGAGGGAAATATACCAGATTTGTATGATTGGTAGAATATTTTAGTCAAAGTTGGTGCAAGTTCTTTGGAAAAGGTTTTTAAAATAATGGGTGGAATATTGTCTATTCCTGAGGCTTTGTTGATGTTTAACCCCTTCAAAGGTTAAGCAACTATTTTGGGTTTGAAGTGGAGTTCATCTATATTAACTCCTGAAGACTGGATGTGGGGCATTTCTTTAGGAGTTTCCAAAACAGTGGAGTTGAGAGCAAAGCGTTCAGCGAACAAGTTAGTTTTTCTTGCGGGATCATTGACGATTAAATCACCATCAATAATAGTGCTCTTGTCAGCACTGTAGAAACTCTTGTCAGAAATAGACATAGACGTAAGTTTTGAAACTTTCGCTCTGTCAATTTCAGACTTTTTGTTTGAGACAATCTGGTTAGATATTTTATTGGGCTTGAGATATTGGGTATAATATAATTTTAAGTTATTTAATTGTAGTAAAATGAGAAATTTCATAGAAAATTTTTTGCCTTAGTTTTATTTTAATTTAAACCAATGACATTCTCTAAAATGTAATGATATATCATTCAATTTCACCAATAACATTTGAATTATACTAATAACAAATATTTATACGTCTGGCCTACTGGGATATTAAAAATTATCAGTCTAATTTTGAAATAATTAACTGATATCACAGTAGGACGTATAATTCATAAAAAATATAATAAGAAATGGAAAATGGCAAAAAATTTTCTAAACGAATTCCTCTCGTTCGTTGATAAATTCTGATAATTTTTTGGAAAATTCCTCAAGCAAGTGGTATTGATAATAGCCCTCCGCCTACGGCCTCGTGCTTTTATCAGTATACTTGCTTTCGAAATTTTGGGCAAAAAATTATTTCGAATTATCACCGCCCTTGGGAAATTACAACTGATAACTTTTAAAATTATTCCAATTGTGTTTTGTTTGTAATTCCATATAAAATTTTTGAGCTTTTTTCTCTCATCCCTTTTTTGCAGCGCCACTAGAAACCAAAATTTTTAAAATCCCTCCAGCCGTTTTCTAAATTTCGTCGGTTGTGACGGCCGGCCGGCAGACAGACATACATTTTATTGCTTTTTTAGAATCAGTAGGTCCTAAAACGTCGAGAAATGCCAAAAAAGTGGGAGTAAGAATTTCACTTTTGGCTCGAGAATGTAATACGTAGGGTGTTTCAGACCGAAGTAATATGAAACAAAAAATTTAACATTTTCCGTTATGATTATGATTTCAATTGTTTTGTTTTTCTATGCTGTCTATAATGTATTTCATTTTGGTGATAAAAACATTAGCAGGCAAAGCGGATTCGAAATATTTTGCAGACGTGGATAAAATAGCATATTGTATTCGCATAGGATGATGGCAATTACTCGGAAGTAGGGTTTCTCATTTCCCGTAAAAATTCAAATCCCCTGAAGCCGAGACAAAAAATGTTAAATTCCCGGGATCCCGAGAAACGCTAAAAAGCTAGAACTTTCTAACTGGGTCGTAGAAAAATGTGTAAAATTAAAGCAACACAAAAATGCGCTATTGATTTTTAAATTTCCAATATTTTTAATTAGAAAAACTTTAAAAATTAAATAAAAGAGAATTCATAAAAACAAAACAAAAATATATTCATAATACTAAATTTTAAATAATTTTTCAAAAAACTAGGTTGTCAATGGCGCCATCCCTCAATTTTGTCCGAATTTTCGTGTCGAAACGACCTACCACAGAAAAACCCTTTTTCCCATTCAATTGATGTCGGTGGGATGGTCATTAGTGCATTGTATAATCTAAGTTATTTGTGCGCTGCTTAGTTGCTTCAAAAATTACCAATTATTTTGTGATGTTTTTAATGTCTGTATGCTACATGTTTTGTGATACAAACATATGAACACGAACCAAAATCACAATAACAACGATACTTCTCAGCACCATAAGACAAATATATTGCACCCTTAGTCCGTATTTTGCAATTGAACATTGAAAGCATTAGCAAGTCAAAAACTGAACACTTAAAAAGAGTATTAAAATTATTATTTCGATATCAACGTTGTAATTCTGGCAGGAAACGCATGCCACAGATGAAGCGCAACAAACCTCTAGAGGAAAAATTGTTGGTTACAAACTAATTAGTGCTATTTACCATCAAACATATGCATCGGCACGTATATTAAGTCAAAAATCATGAACTACACCCATGTACTTACACCAGACGGACAACGATATACATCTTATTGTTGTTGATATATCGAACACGAAGATTGTTAACGTAAATAAGCCCGTAAATAAGTAATAATAAGATTGGAAGAAATAGAAATATATAAACATAAAAATAATAACAACATTTTAAATGATAAAATCAACACTAAAACTAACAAAATATATGACATAATAATAAAACATAGCAGTTGAAATAGAATATAAGTAATAGTTTAAGCAAAAATTGTAATAATAATTTAAGAACTGAGGATGACGTAAGTCGAAATCGATATTCTATAAAATAAAATTCAAATTGTTACTATAAGTGTTACATTATTTTTTGAATTCAAATCTATTATGGTAGATTATATTAAGTTAGTACTGAATGTTAAAACATAGATGGCAACAAAAAGCTATTAAGCTGGCGGCCTGCCAGAACGGGGAAGATCTTCTACACTTCTCAAATGTTTGAATTTGAATAGTATTTTTTTCATAATATTATGACTTCTTGAGATACTAATGTTACCACTAAATTACGTGTTTCTATTGTAGTTTGTTTGGCCATGTTGAATAATATTGTAACGTTTCTTAGCCGAGTTACAATTATTTAGTTCGATCACTAAATCAGGAAATTTAAAACACAACGGATTTTCTAAACGTTATAATTTTATTCGTTCAAGATTTTACAATAAAAATATTTCTCCTATTACTATTCCCCTTTTAGTTCTTCTTGTACTAACAATGTTTCACCACTTATAATTCTTTTATACTTGTTCACAATATCGCTTTTAACTTTCTACTTATAACACTTTTAATTTTACTTCGCCTTTATCACTGCTAAATTTTTATACTTTTAGTATCACTAACAATTTTATACTAATACTATCCTCGAAGAACACCTCTTATATATACTACATGAAATAGCCTCGAAACTGCTGTGATGTTCTAGATAGAACACACCCTTTTTTTTCCTTACTTTATCAACAATAAGACGATCTTCAAATATTGACACCTAGGTGTGAAATCTATTCTTTTGTTTTGTTTCTTGTTTTATTTACCAATTTTTATTTCGTTAACCAATCCTTATTCAAGAAAACAAATACTTCCTATTAAATGTTTACTTGGGTTGCATTGTTATCTTTTATTGATTTTTATATTTGTAGAGCTAACGAGAATTTTCTTGAAAGTTCTATTGTTGTGGTGTTCTATCATCTTCCATAATCGTCACATTCTCCCCCACTTATTTCTGTTCGTCCCGAATAGAATCTAAATCTCCCCCTCTGTAGGGTGCTAATCTTTCTAGATGAACGACTTTTGGTTTCGCTCGTTGACCTTTCTTTATTCGATAAACGACATCGTTTAATTTTGTTATGATGGTATAAGGTCCTTCCCAAGATGTTTGTAGTTTTGGAGATAATCCTTTTCTCCGCTGTGGATTGTGTAGCCATACTAGTTGTCCTTCCTCAAATCCTTTGTTGTTTGCGCGAATGTCATACCGAGCCTTCATTCGATCACTGGATATCTGAGCTTTCTGTCTTACAAACGTGTGTACCCCCTCAAGTTCTTTTTGAAGTTTATTAACATAATCTTGGACACATAATGTGGACGATGGAATAATCCCAAACTTCAGATCACCAGGTAGCCGTAAATCATTTCCAAAAATGGTTGTACCAGGCGTCGTTTTGGTTGTATCATGCACTGCTGATCTATAAGCCATCAAGAATAACGGAATATGACGGTCCCAATCACGTTGATTCTTGTTTACTACTTTTGCTAGATATTTCTCAAGAGTAGCATTAAATCTTTCCACCATGCCGTCTGATTGGGGATGTGAAGCAGTTGTTCTAGTTTTATTAATCCCAAGTATCTGACAGATTTCTTGAAATATGGTAGATTCAAAATTTCTTCCTTGATCTGTGTGAATCTCCATCGGTACTCCGTAGCGACTTATCCAATTGCTAACTACTGCTTCAGCGATCGTTGTTGCTTCTTGGTTTGGTATTGCACACACTTCTGGCCATTTGCTAAAATAATCCATTATGACTAGCACATATTTGTTGTTGTTATCAGAAGTCGGAAATGGTCCAGCTACATCCATCGCAATTCTCTCGAAGGGTGCTCCTACATTATACTGCCTCATGTTACCACGGCTTCTTCTTGCAGGTCCCTTTGCAGCCGCACATTGATCGCATGCTTGACACCATTCCACTACCGATTGACGTGCTCCTGACCAATAAAATCTACGCCGTACTTTAGCAAGGGTTTTGTTAATACCCAGGTGACCGCCACTGGTTCCTTCATGATATTCCTTTAATACTTGAGGTATTCTTATTTTGGGAACTACTATCATTGATTCTTTAACTGATCCGTCAGGACTTTCCCAAATTCTTTTCAAGCATCCATCTTTAATACGGAGACTGTCCCATTGTGCCCACTATGCCTTCAACGTTTGACTTTTATCGGCAATCTCACTCCATGCAGGTTTTTCTCCCTTTTCCTTGAACTTTATTATTGGTGCTAAGCTAGGATCTTCCAGTTGCTCCTTTCTTACTACTTCAGGTGTCCAGTCTTCACTAGGAAGCACTTGCAGAAGCCTGACATCAATAATGTTTTCCTTACTCTCCACCCGATTACAGTGCTTGCATTCCACCTGGCATGGCCTTCTTGATAATGCATCTGCATCTCCATGTGCACTTCCCCAGACGATTGTTTCGGTATTAGGTGACAGCTTTTCGCGATGTTCCAATCTCATGCTTGATTCTGCACCATTCATCTGAAGAGCCAACTCTACGTTACCATACTTGAGTACTCCATTTCCAGCGTCTATTACAAATCCATTCGGCCTCATGAAGTCCATACCCAAAATTACTTCATCAACGATGTCTGCCACTAGAACTTCATGCTGAAAGTGCGTATTTCCTATTTTTATATCAGCAACTTTGCTTCCCCTGATAGTTGCACTTTCCCCTGTTGCTGTTTGTATTCGATATTTTTCCGCTGGTTGTAACTCCCCTTTTAGTAAATCTGTACGGACTATTGTGCGAGTTGCTCCAGTATCTAGCGTAATGGTACAGTTGTTGTCATCAATTTCAGCTCCAATCGTTAGACTGTCACCATTCCTAGCGATTCTTGAAATAGGGATGGAGATTATGGGGCATTCGGTTGTGGGAGCCAGCTTACGCCCCTTAAAGCTGACTCGTTTTAGTTTAACCCTTCCGCTGCTATTTGACCATCCTCTCCCGCTTGAGCCTTTTCTTCAGATGATCTCCGTCTAATTGGTGATGTTGATCTTTCCCGTTTTCGTCTGACCTCTCTGCATTCTCGAGATATGTGACCAAGTTTGTCACATACCCAACATCTTATTCTACTGTTGAATTCTCGGGGTCTTCTTTGAGGCCTAAAACTGTCCTCTTCTTCCATTTCTACACGGCGTACTTTGATTGTTGGTTTGACAATTGCTTGTGCTGTCTTACTAGTCAATGCACAAGCTATTGTTTCAGCAAATGTAGCTTTAGGTGTCATCACAGCTGACTTTCGCGTCTCTGGATCTCTTATGCCGTCGATGAACGCATCTATCTTCATTCTTTCCATATAGTCTGGTGATGTATTTCCATGTGCCATATGTACCAGACGTTCGATCGCAGACGAAAACTCTTGCAGACTTTCTCCTATTCGCTGGTATCGACCCTTCAACTCAAGTCTGTATATCTCCCGTTTGTGGTCACTACCATATTTGCGATCTAAAGCCTTCATGATCTCATTGTAGTTCCTTCGATCTTGTTCTGGAACTGATTGTATTGTTTCTGCTGCTCCACCCTTCAGTGCCACTATTAAAGCTGCCACACGATGTGTTTCGTTCCAATTGTTCGGATCAGCTGCTGTTTCAAATTGGAATTTGAAAATTCCAAACGATGATGTACCATCGTATGTGGGCGGTTTTAACTTCATGCCCTGTATTTGTTGAACCGGATGTGATGTTTTAGCTATTATTTCAACATCTAGAAGCCTTTTTTCTACTTCTACTTTAAAGTCATCTACTTTCGATTGCACTTTCTGTTCCAGAACTTCAACTTCTTTTTGCACTTTCTCGACTTTCTCATCCACAATTTTCTCTACTTCGATGCGTAGATTCGCTGCCATCTGTAGAAGTTTCTCGTCGATGTGTGTTTTAACCAAGCTAATTTCTTCTCGACTTGAAGCGATGTTTGCAGACTGTTGATTGATGTTGACATCTAACTTTTTCATTTCATTACTCATGAGTTCCATATTGGCCTTAACATCTGATCTCATGTTGAAACTCATTTGCTCCATCATAGCCATTAACTGTGCAAAGTCGTTGTTAGCTGGTACGACGTGCCTCGTTGCTTCAACAGCACCATCTTTAGCTTCACTATTTCCTGCATCTGGATTTTCATCTGCTTCTTCTTGCCCAAAACGATATTTTTCTGGATCCAATCCAGCTGCTTCCATAGCTTTTATTAATCGTTCTTTCAACTCATTCTTGGTTCCCGTTGTTGAAAGATTCCTTTTCTCCAATTCGCTCTTCAGATCTTGAACTTTTAATCCATTCAAATCCATCTTATTTCCCAATTTCACTTCTGACACCAGTTGTAACGTTTCTTAGCCGAGTTACAATTATTTAGTTCGATTACTAAATCAGGAAATTTAAAACACAACGGATTTTCTAAACGTTATAATTTTATTCGTTCAAGATTTTACAATAAAAATATTTCTCCTATTACTATTCCCCTTTTAGTTCTTCTTGTACTAACAATGTTTCACCACTTATAATTCTTTTATACTTGTTCACAATATCACTTTTAACTTTCTACTTATAACACTTTTAATTTTACTTCGCCTTTATCACTGCTAAATTTTTATACTTTTAGTATCACTAACAATTTTATACTAATACTATCCTCGAAGAACACCTCTTATATATACTACATGAAATAGCCTCGAAACTGCTGTGATGTTCTAGATAGAACACACCCTTTTTTTTCCTTACTTTATCAACAATAAGACGATCTTCAAATATTGACACCTAGGTGTGAAATCTATTCTTTTGTTTTGTTTCTTGTTTTATTTACCAATTTTTATTTCGTTAACCAATCCTTATTCAAGAAAACAAATACTTCCTATTAAATGTTTACTTGGGTTGCATTGTTATCTTTTATTGATTTTTATATTTGTAGAGCTAACGAGAATTTTCTTGAAAGTTCTATTGTTGTGGTGTTCTATCATCTTCCATAATCGTCACAATATTAAATTATTATTATTGGAATAATAATAACGTGAGAGTGTACACATTTTTTTGACGCGTAAAATCAGAGCATTTTGCAATTTTTTTAAAATTACAAGGATTATTTTTATTTTTTATTTAGCGTATGGTTTTTGTTGTGACACATTAAAAACAAAAATAAAGCAAAAATAAAACTTAAAATAGATAGATTTTCATATGAAATCTACATAAAACAAAACATGAATAATACACATTAAATGAGCTTACAATCAATATGATTGCGCGTCTTCTAGTTAAAAATTAAAAAGTAAAATATTAAAATATTTGAACATTGGGCAGTATATTTGAACATTAGATATTTACATCGAGTGAGTTTATCCATGCTACTACATTGGGAGTTGCCAATTGGATGTCTGAGATGTCACCATTGTATCGTCGAAGTGGGCACACTGTTGCAATATGTTTTATGGTTTGTTGTGGAGCTCCGCAGTCACATTGAGGGGACTCTGAGATTCCCCACTTGTAGAACGAATCAGCACAACGTCCATGATTCGTTCTTATTCGGTTTAGTGTGGTCCAGGTATGACGTGGCAGATCGAAACCAGGTTGGGCAGAAGTCGGGTTAGTAATAGAAACGCCAGAAGTGTTATAATCATTCCAGGAGGTGTCCCAGGCATCCAAGATATTAAAACCAGTTGCCAGCAGATTGCTGGCAGTTTTATGTGGAGGCTTTCTTGACTTCAATCGACAACTAGTGTGGTCACCGTAATATTCGTGCAAAGGTAACGTGATGTTGTTGGTTACCTTTTTATGTTCACGCATGAGTGCATGCGAGCGTCTGAGTGCAGGTGGAGCGATATTGCTCAACACAGGGAGCCATGGTAAAGGAGTGGACCTGATAGTACCACTTATGGTACGCATCGCGGCATGCAGCTGGCAGTCAACTTTTTGAGTATGTGTGCTATTCAGCCAGACTGGTGCGCCGTACTCAGCCACTGAGTAAACCAGACTTAGGGCAGTTGTGCGGAGGGTTGCTGGAGTAGCACCCCATGTCGAGCCTGCCAGTTTATGCAATATATTGTTTCTCGTTTTAAGTTTTTTTGACGTATTCTCTAGGTAGAGCTTAAAAAAAAGAGTTCTATCGAGAGTAATACCCAGATACTTTGGCTGTTGATTGTATTTAATGACAGTGCCGTTAAATAATACTGATAGTTCGTGTTTTGCCAGTTTGTTGTTTAAGTGGAAACAAGAACTCTCAGTTTTACTTAGATTAGGAAATAAGCTCCACGTTCGAAAATAGTCATTCATTGTCGCCAGGTCAGTTGACAGCAAATCTTCCAAGACGCCCATGTTTTTATTTTGAGTGGCCAGGGTCCAATCATCCGCGTACCCAAATTTTTTTGATGTTGTATCAGGCATGTCATGGATGTACAAATTAAAAAGTAATGGCGCCAGGACGGAACCCTGTGGCAAACCATTGTTAAGCATTTTGGACCTACTACAGGAATTATTTAGATGAACTTTGAATACACGATTACTCAGCATGTTGTTAATTAAGCGTGAGATGGTGTTACAAGGTATTGTATTGAACAGCTTATATATAATCCCAATTCGCCAGACCGTGTCATATGCTGCAGTGAGATCGATGAATACTGCGCCTGTTTTTAATTGTTTTTGAAACCCAGCTTCGATGTAGGATGTTAGAGCGAGCAGTTGGTCAGTGCAGCTGCGATTGGGACGGAAACCAGCTTGTTCGACTGGGATCTGGTCATTCAAAATCGGTGCGATACGGTTGTATATGAGCCGTTCTAGCAATTTGTAGCAGGTGCTCAAAAGTGCGATTGGGCGATAGCTTCCTGGTTCATTGGATGGTTTACCTGGTTTAAGTATCGCTATCACTTTCGTAGTCTTAAAGTGTTTTGGAAGATTGCCAGTTTCTAGGATAATCGAGAAAAATTTAGTTAGCCATTGTTTTACATTTTTTCCCGCATTTCTAAGAAATTCTGGAAATATGCCATCGTAGCCCGCTGCTTACAAGGATAACAACAAATAATTGAATTTTTGTTTTTGTTAAAATAAACTAATACTTAATACACTTTTTAAAAATGAAATGTATTTTATTTTTCCATTCTTCTTTTAAGATATATTAGTCCGTAAATGTTGAACTATTTCCTGTACACTTTTTTTTGACGCTGACTGTATGTGTTATTATGGTTTTCCATATTATTCACGGTTTGTGTGCTTTGACACTTTTGAATTAAAATGCAATATTTAAAAATATACTTTTTACTGTTTATTTTTTATTTTATTAATAATAATATAAACATCCTTATATTAGAAATAATTTTAACTATCCATTTGCCTTTTTTAACGTTTAATTTATTTATTTCTAACTTTACAAAAACACAGTTCCTTTTTCAAAATACAATGTTAATCCACCATCTTTTGACTGTCAACATACAATAATAATTTCTGTTTAATAGGGCGATTTTTCTGTTCCGGTGTTTACCGCAATGGCGCTGCAAAAGGGGGATAAGAGAAAAAATCACTAAAATTTTACATGGGATTCCATACAAAACACAACTTGAATAATTTTAAAAGTTATCTAAGAAATTTCTCATTTTACCACAATTGAACAATTTTAATTTGATTATTGAGTATTATTGACTATATATTAAGCGTAATATATAAAATTTTATCTTTAAGTCTCTCAAAAAAGAAACATAAAAATTGCCAAAATTTCCCATACAAAGTTGTATGAAAAATTTAACCCATTTTCGTATTTGTTTTACGGACAGAAAAAATAAAATATTTTACATATTATGGTTAATATATAGTCAATAATACATAGTTCATAAACAAATTTAAATTATTTCATTGTAGTAAAATGAGAAGTTTCATAGATAATTTTTAAAATTATTCAAGTTGTGTTTTGTATGAAATCCCATATAAAATTTTTTGAATTTGCCCCTATAGGGCGATTTTTCTGTTCCGGTGTTTACCGCAATGGCGCTTCAAAAAGGGGATTAGAGAATAAATTTAAAAACTTTTATATGGGATTTCATACAAAACACAACTTGAATAATTTTAAAAATTATCTATGAAATTTCTCATTTTACCACAATTGAACAATTTTAATTTGCTTATTGAGTATTATTGACTATATTTTAAGCGTAATATATAAAATATTATTCTTAAGTCGCTCAGAAAAGAAACATAAAAATTGTCAAAATTTCCCATACAAAGTTGTATGAAAAATTTAACATATTTTCGTATTTGTTTACGGACAGAAGAAAAGAAAATATTTTATATATTAAGCTTAATATATAGTCAATAATACTTCATAAACAAATTTAAATTATTTAATTGTAGTAAAATGAGAAATTTCATAGATAACTTTTAAAATTATTCAAATTGTGTTTTGTATGGAATTCCATATAAAATTTTTGTGATTTTTTCTCTTATCCCCTTTTTGCAGCGCCATTGCGGTAAACACCGGAACAAAAAAATCGCCCTATAGAGCGATTTTTCTGTTCATGTCTTTACCGCAATGGCGCTGCAAAAGGGGGATAAGAGAATAAATTCAAAAAATTTTATATGGGATTTCATACAAAACACAAGTTGAATTATTTTTAAAATTATCTATGAAATTTCTCATTTTACTACAATTAAATAATTTAGATTTGTTTATGAACTATTATTGACTATATAATAAGCATAATATATAAAATATTTTATTTTTTCTGTCCGTAAAACAAATACGAAAATGGGTTAAATTTTTCATACAACTTTGTATGGGAAATTTTGGCAATTTTTATGTTTCTTTTTTAAGAGACTTAAAAATAATATTTTATATTTTACGCTTAATATATAGCCAAAAATACTTTATAATCGAATTAAAATTGTTCAATTGTGGTAAAATGAGAAATTTCATAGATAACTTTTAAAATTATTCAAATTGTGTTTTGTATGGAATCCCATATAAAGTTTTTGTGATTTTTTCTCTTATCCCCCTTTTGCAGCGCCATTGCGGTTAACATCGTAACAGAAAAATCGCTCTATAGGGCGATTTTTCTGTTCCGGTGTTTACCGCAATGGCGCTGCAAAAAGGGGATAAGAGAAGAAATTGTAAAAAATTTATATGGGATTTCATACAAAACACAACTTGAATAATTTAAAAAATTATCTATGAAATTTCTCATTTTACTACAATTAAATAATTTAAATTTGTTTATGAACTATTATTGACTCTATATTAAGCAAAATATATAAAATATTTTAGTTTTTCTGACCGTGAAACAAATACGAAAATAGGTTAAATTTTTCATACAACTTTGTATGGGAAATTTTGGCAATTTTTATGTTTCTTTTTTGAGGGACCTAAAATCAATATTTTATGTATGACGCTTAATATATAGTCAATAATACTTAATAATCAAATTAAAATTGTTCAATTGTAGTAAAATGAGAAATTTCATAGATAACTTTTAAAATTATTCAAGTTGTGTTTTGTATGGAATCCCATATAAAATTTTTGTGATTTTTTCTCTTATCCCCTTTTTGTAGCGCCATTGCGGTGAACGCCGGAACAGAAAAATCGCCCTATAGGGCGATTTTTCTGTTCCGGTGTTTACCGCAATGGCGCTGCAAAAAGGGGATAAGAGAAAAAATCACAAAAATTTTATATGGAATTCCATACAAAACACAATTTGAATAATTTTAAAAATTATCTATGAAATTTCTCATTTTACTACAATTAAATAATTTAAATTTGTTTATGAAGTATTATTGACTATATATTAAGCTTAATATATAAAATATTTTCTTTTCTTCTGTCCGTAAACAAATACGAAAATATGTTAAATTTTTCATACAACTTTGTATGGGAAATTTTGACAATTTTTATGTTTCTTTTCTGAGCGACTTAAGAATAATATTTTATATATTACGCTTAAAATATAGTCAATAATACTCAATAAGCAAATTAAAATTGTTCAATTGTGGTAAAATGAGAAATTTCATAGATAATTTTTAAAATTATTCAAGTTGTGTTTTGTATGAAATCCCATATAAAATTTTTTGAATTTATTCTCTAATCCCCTTTTTGAAGCGCCATTGCGATAAACACCGGAACAGAAAAATCGCCCTATAGGGCATAATTTTAAAAATTATCTATGAAATTTTTTATTTTACTACAATTAAATAATTTAAATTTGCTTATGACCTATGATTGACTATATATTAAGCACAATATATAAAATATTTTATTATCTTCTGTCCATAAAACAAATACGAAAATAGGTTAAATTTTTCATACAACTTTGTATGGGAAATTTTGGCAATTTTTATGTTGCTTTTTTGAGCGACTTAAGAATAATATTTTATATATTACTCTTAATATATAGTCAATAATACTTCATAAGCAAATTAAAACTGTTCAATTGTGGTAAAATGAAAAATTTCATACAAAACTTTTAAAATTATTCAAATTGTGTTTTGTATGGAATTCCATATAAAATTTTTGTGATTTTTTCTCTTATCCCCTTTTTGCAGCGCCATTGCGGCCAACACCAGAACAGAAAAATCGCTCTATAGGGCGATTTTTCTGTTCCGGTGTTTACCGCAATGGCGCTGCAAAAAGGGGATTAGAGAATAAATTTAAAAACTTTTATATGGGATTTCATACAAAACACAACTTGAATAATTTTAAAAATTATCTATGAAATTTCTCATTTTACCACAATTGAACAATTTTAATTTGCTTATTGAGTATTATTGACTATATTTTAAGCGTAATATATAAAATATTATTCTTAAGTCGCTCAGAAAAGAAACATAAAAATTGTCAAAATTTCCCATACAAAGTTGTATGAAAAATTTAACATATTTTCGTATTTGTTTACGGACAGAAGAAAAGAAAATATTTTATATATTAAGCTTAATATATAGTCAATAATACTTCATAAACAAATTTAAATTATTTAATTGTAGTAAAATGAGAAATTTCATAGATAACTTTTAAAATTATTCAAATTGTGTTTTGTATGGAATTCCATATAAAATTTTTGTGATTTTTTCTCTTATCCCCTTTTTGCAGCGCCATTGCGGTAAACACCGGAACAAAAAAATCGCCCTATAGAGCGATTTTTCTGTTCATGTCTTTACCGCAATGGCGCTGCAATAGGGGGATAAGAGAATAAATTCAAAATATTTTATATGGGATTTCATACAAAACACAAGTTGAATTATTTTTAAAATTATCTATGAAATTTCTCATTTTACTACAATTACATAATTTAGATTTGTTTATGAACTATTATTGACTATATAATAAGCATAATATATAAAATATTTTATTTTTTCTGTCCGTAAAACAAATACGAAAATGGGTTAAATTTTTCATACAACTTTGTATGGGAAATTTTGGCAATTTTTATGTTTCTTTTTTAAGAGACTTAAAAATAATATTTTATATTTTACGCTTAATATATAGCCAAAAATACTTTATAATCGAATTAAAATTGTTCAATTGTGGTAAAATGAGAAATTTCATAGATAACTTTTAAAATTATTCAAATTGTGTTTTGTATGGAATCCCATATAAAGTTTTTGTGATTTTTTCTCTTATCCCCCTTTTGCAGCGCCATTGCGGTTAACATCGGAACAGAAAAATCGCTCTATAGGGCGATTTTTCTGTTCTGGTGTTTACCGCAATGGCGCTGCAAAAAGGGGATAAGAGAAAAAATCACAAAAATTTTATATGGAATTCCATACAAAACACAATTTGAATAGTTTTAAAAATTATCTATGAAATTTCTCATTTTACTACAATTAAATAATTTAAATTTGTTTATGAAGTATTATTGACTATATATTAAGCTTAATATATAAAATATTTTCTTTTCTTCTGTCCGTAAAACAAATACGAAAATAGGTTAAATTTTTCATACAACTTTGTATGGGAAATTTTGGCAATTTTTATGTTTCTTTTTTGAGCGACTTAAGAGTAACATTTTATATATTACGCTTAAAATATACTCAATAATACTCCATAAGCAAATTAAAATTGTTCAATTGTGGTAAAATGAGAAATTTCATAGATAATTTTTAAAATTATTCAAGTTGTGTTTTGTATGAAATCCCATATAAAAGTTTTTAAATTTATTCTCTTATCCCCCTTTTGCAGCGCCATTGCGGTAAACACCGGAAAAGAAAAATCGCCCTATAGCTTTTTGTTGCCATCTATGTTTTAACATTTAGTACTAACTTAAAATATTCTACCATAATAGATTTGAATTCAAAAAATAATGTAACAGTTCGGCCATTCCTGACCTCATGACGTCCTCGTCATATAACTAATAAATTACAAAAGTACAATTCATATAACACTGCATATAACTTAATACATTTACAACTTAACCTATCTAAATTCTAATTTAATTTCAAAATTTGATTTAATTTTCTTAATTCTATTATTATAAGTTGCCATTATTATTTTTTTTTAATTTGAATCAAGTTCACTTTCATCGCTCCCTATAACCGCGTCATATTCTTTTCCCGTAATATAATCACTCTCAGTAATAAGTTTTAACCTATCTTTTGGAATAACCCCAGTGTATACCCTTGCCGATTGCATTTCACCCTCTATGTCCTTTACAACATATCGATCATTGTCTAATACTTTTATAATTCGGTAGGGTCCTCTGTATTTGGGTCTTAGTTTTCTGCTTTCGCCACTAGCAGGTGCTTCCGCTCTTATCATAACTAAATCTTTTTCCCTGAAATCTATTCCCTTCTTACGACCTTTATCAAATCTTTCTTTCATATTGTTCCTATTTCGTTCTAGTAGCTCTTCTACTTTGTTTTCTAAATTTTCGTTGGTTCCAAAGACTTCACAATTTACTTCCTCTATATCTCTAACTAATGGATTTTCTCTCAACGCAATTGTTTTGTATCTAAAGACTAATTCGGCTGGTGTAACCTTTGTTACTTGGTGTGCGCTGTTATTAATCGAAAACTGTACTTCCATTAACTTCTCGTCCCAACTTTCGCAATCAATATCTTCTGTCGAGGCTGCCAAACAACTAATGATAGTCTTATTAACCCGCTCCACCTGTCCATTTGCTCGTGGAGTACTAGAAGCAACCTTTATTTTTGGATCAAATGTTCATCACAAAATTGTTCAAAAACCTTGGACGTAAACGCCGTCCCTGTATCACTTATAATTCTTCACTGATATAAAGTCTTTTAATACCATTATTGTTTCATCCTTTCCGACCGATACCACTGCTTTTAAGAACACATATTTACTATATCCATCTATTATTGCTAGTACATACACAGTTGAAAAAGTAACTGCAATATTTAAAGCAAGTCTTGCAATAGGAGCTATGCGTTGCAGGTTATTATTGAATTGTAAAGTAAATGTTGCATTAAACCTAATTTTAATGCGTATCTATAAAATTTAAAACAACTCTTGCATCATAATTTATTTCTATAGAACAGCTAGAAGTTTTAATGCACCTTGCTACAGTTTAAGACATTAAATATTTAATGAAATTCACTAGAATATTATCCCTTTTAGAAATATATAGTTAAAATCGTTTCATGTATGTTTTAGTTATCGCTTCTCAGCTGAAAGTCTATAATAATAGTGATTAAGGTGGTATGTATGTTTTAATTTTTTCCGTTGTAATTTTTTTATTTTAATTTGATTAATTTAGGCGGGTCAAAGTTACTCGAAATTATGATGTAATTTGCATTAAAATGTCATACTAAAAAAAAGTTGCGCGTAATATTATTTAATGGAAATAACAGACATTTTTAAACAACAAGCTTTATATTTTACTCCAAGTACTCTGTTAAATATTGATGCAAAGAGCATTAGTTTAACTTTATATAGCAAGCTTTGTATTGTTTTGTAATGAAAACTTCCGTAGGACCTATATGTGTAGCAATTTGCATTACATATTCAATTTTTTTTTAACTGTGTATAAATTTTAAAACCGAGTCCTAATAAATGGGCCCAAATGGTCGTTATGGACTGTATGAAAGGGCTCAGTACCCTTTTGTAATGGATGTAAATATCCAGCCTGTTTCCCCGCCGTACTTTTATAATATAGACAGTTAATACAACGGTTAATATACTCTGTGACCTTTTCTCTCATTTTAGGAAAATAATAGCTTTGTTTTAATTTCTCTAATGTTTTATCTATGCCTAAGTGTGATAGCATTCTGTGGGTGTCACTTATTAAATCAACAATCAACTCATTTGGTACATATAACCTATACCTAGCTTCAGAAATTTTATAAACTCTCGAGTTGTGTAAACAAAATTTTTTTTGAACTTCTAATTCTAATTTTTCTTTTATTACTTTCATTTCCTTACTTGCTCGCTGCATTATCGCTACCCAGTCTTCCTCAACATCTATCCTCATTACTGCCATCCCAACTAACCCTGTTTCTTGGGGTTCCTCCACTGGATACCGACTTAGAGCATCTGCTACTTTATTAATTTTCCCTGATACATGTTCAATGGTATATTGAAATTCCGACAATCTCAAAAACCATCTAGCTATTCTAAATTTCTTTTTCCTTCCAGCAGTTTCAAACTGTTACAATCTGTTTTGATAACAAACTGTATCCCTATCAAATACACCCTAAACCTTTTCAGTGCACTTACAATCGCTAGAGCTTCCAATTCTATGCTTGAGTATTTCGATTAGGGTTACCAACTGAGTATTTTTCACCCGGAGACTCAGGGTTTGCCGGAAAATCTCCGGGCTCAGAAGGCAAATCTCCGGGCGAAATAATAATTACATAAAAAATAAAAAAAGGTCAAATTTCTTTCAATTCACATAAACAGAATTCGTTTGAAAACAAAAAAACACGAAACCCTGTGTATTAGAAAACGGCCGAGTTTAGTTTTGCAATGAGTTTTTTGGTTATTTATGTTGGTTCATTTTTTTTTTTTTTTTTTAATTTTTTTATTTATTTTCCAAAAAACACAAAAATTCAAGTAGGAAAACATTAGTTATTGATATAACATAGATTAAGGGCAAATATACACTCAAAAAAAAAAAAAAAAAAACTAAGTAAAAGTGAATTTTCTTTTTTTGAGTGTAGACTAAACTAAATGAGTTACAAAATATATGCTACAATTTAATATATCATTAAATATATTCTTAATTCCAAATAAATATGTATATTCTTATTCCAGAATTTTGTTTTTATAATTATTTGAAAATGTTATAATATAAAATTGATTTCACATAATGTAATAAAATATGGTATTAAATAAATAATTCAGAAGAAATTTTAGTTACAGTGATGAGTGAGAACAACAATAACAAAAATTACAAACTGGTGACAATGAAAACCTGTTGGGTACAATAATGAAATATTCTTAATAGGCAGTTTTTATTCGTACTATTTCTTTAAATAATATGAGGTAAACATAAATAATGTGAAGTATTCAAGTAAAAAAAGCTAGCGATGGCAATAATTTATGGCGAGTATCATACTCCTGACAATATTTTGTGTACAAATCGGATTTGACTTCTGTTTTGAATTGACTGATAGTGGCTTCTTTGGCTTTTGTAGTAAGACTGTTGAAAAGGTCAATGCCTCTATAAAATGCACTTTTCATGGCGACATTGACACTATAGTTGGGTAATCTAAAGAGGCCAGCTGTTCTACTTGGTCTATTTGTTACTGTTAGATTTTGGATTAAGAAGTTTCGAGTTCTAATGAGGGCTTTAGTTATTTTATAAATTAGGAATAGATATTCGTAGACAATTAATTTTGAGAAAGGTAGCACCTTTTCCGAGTACATTAACTTAGAGGGATGAAGCTTGGGAAAACCAAAAATTGCTCTTTGGGCCTTATTTTGCAATATTTGCAATTCATTTATTTTTGATTCGGTCAGTGAACCCCATATTGGGAGTAAATATATCAAATGAGAGTGGATATATGAAAAGTACAGATGAAGTTTGACTTCCTGGCTAATGAATTTTGATGTTTTTCTCAAAGCTCCTATAAATGGTGATATTCTAGCTTTTATGACGTCTGCATGATATGTCCAGTTAAAAGTTGATGAAATATGGAGCCCTAGATATGACACTTCATTTGAGGAAGTTATGCATTTACGATTAAAACATATGCTGCTAAAGAGGTCAGATGACACATTTTTCTTAAGGCAAAAATGCAGAAACGTAGATTTTTTTTCATTCAAGCTCAGAGAATTTTCATTTAACCAATTATCTATGAGTGTCATATCATGTTCCATAGATAGTTTAAGCTCTTCATAACTGGAACAGGAATATGTTAGGATAGTATCGTCAGCAAAGCATTGTAGATTTCCTTTTAGCTTTAAGTCGAATAAGTCATTGATATATATTAAGAAAAGTGTTGGTCCAAGTATTGACCCCTGTGGGACACCACATTTAACATCCAAATATTCAGATTTAGCGACGCCGATCTGAACAAATTGTTTCCGATTTTGCAAATAATTCTTAAGAAGTTCTAATGCTATCCCAGAGATTCCAATTCTTTTTAGTTTTTCAACAAGGGTTGAATGTTTTACACAATCAAACGCTTTACGAAAGTCTAGAAAAATGCATGCAGCTTTTTGTTTTGAATTAAGAGAGTTATAAATATTTTCGGTAAAGTTTAGACTTGCTGATAACGTGCTTGTATTTTTTTGGAAGCCATACTGGTGGAAGTTAATAATTTTATGGTCATCTATAAACTTAGTCAAGCGACTGAGTATGACTATTTCAAATATTTTGGAGAATACGGGCAAAATTGAAATTGGTCTGGTGTTATTTTTGTCATATTTATCACCGGTCTTAGGAATAGGTGTTATACGTGCTATTTTCAAGTAGTCTGGAAAAATTCCTGAGTTTATGCTAACGTTTATTTCTTCCGTTAATGGTTTTACAATCTCATGTGCTATTGCTTTTATTGATTTAGTTGAAATTCCATATTATTTGTTTTTCCATATTACGTATAAGCTAATTGATGTTTTATGTCTATATTGGGTTAATGTTAATAGTTTTTTGTTGTTGATTTTGAATGGTTTTGACATTTGAATTTAATTAGTTGCCCATATAAAACTGTGCGTATGTTAATTTTACTATTAAATAATAAATACCAGTCAAATGAAAATAGTCCCAAACAAAACAATGACCATAAAAGAAAATGTTATTACATCTCGTTCAATAACGAATGGTTGAAAAATCAAAACTATGAGGGGCTCGAAAAAGTTAACGAGTTTACAGGAAAATGCAGATTATGCTGTATTAATTTCATGGAGATTAAATTAAATTAAATTTTTATCATATATATAATACACAAGCCACGAAAAAGCATAGCCATAGGAAAGAAGAGAATACAGAAGAGAAAGAATAGAATACAAAAAGGTATAAAAAATCAAAAAAGACTAAAATAAACGAAAAAAAAACGAGATATTTTTAATTTCTTCAAAACCCCCGATATAGAAACCTAACTAGTTTTTAGCACAAACAAAATCGTGAACTTGTAGCGCAATTTTGAAATTAAAACTCAATATAAAAAAAATTCAAAAAATCGCCATAACGCCAACTGGAAAAATAAAACTCCATATAAAAAAAATTCAAAAGCATATTTATTCAAAAACACCATTTTTTTGCATATGGCAATGTTCATTGTTTATTGCAAATGGCTTGAATCAGTAGGGCTATGATTTAGGTTTGTGTTTCTCCAAAACCCCCGATATATCATAGCCATACCCTTTCACGCCATTTGCAATAAACAATGAACATTGCCATATGCAAAAAATTGGATTAGTGTTTTTGATTAAATATTTTTGAATTTTTTTTATATGGAGTTTTATTTTTCCAGATGGCGTTATGAGCGTTAGCATTGATAACCCCCTATACCGGGGGTTTTGGTTTCTCCCAAATTTTATTCTCATTTCAATTTCAATTTATGCTTTGCTTGCGGATATACGTATTATTATGGATTGTGATTTTATTTCAGGCTTAAAAAAATATTTGTTTTAAAATTTGTGCAAATGCACAGGGGTCCCCTAGTTGAATTATATTTTTGTATATTATAAAATCTCCGGGTCGCGCGCTTTCAAGAGTTGGTAACCCTAATTTCGATTCTTCTTTCGTTGTTTTCCTACTATAAAAACTAATTGGTTTTAGTATACCGTCCTTTTGTTCTTTTAGAAAAACCAAAATTTATTTTATTTTTCCATTCTTCTTTTAAGATATATTAGTCCGTAAATGTTGAACTATTTGCTGTACACTTTTTTTTGACGCTGACTGTATACCTATTTTATGTTTTATTGGTTTTAATTTGTTGTTTATATGTGTCAAAAAACATTTTCCTAATTTTGAACGAAATTAATTACTACAGAGGGAAAAGAATTAAAACCTACTCGATTTTCGAGTGAGAAAATGTTTAAAACTTTGAAAAAAGTAAAAAAAATGTTAATAAAAATTAGCGAGATACCCGGGATTAAAATTCACCGCCGGGATCCCGTTTGAGAAACCCTACTCGGAAGATGATCCCTCCACTCGCTTCGCTCGATCCGTGAAACTTTATCCTCGTGAAGAATTGCCACCATTCTAAACTCATACAATAATCTATTATTTTTTGTTTTGATCTACTTATATACAAAAGTTATACATATGTTCTTTGGTGGTTGTAGCATTTTGGACCTGATTTCAACCTGTACACAAATCTGTCTGACCAAGCGTTCCATTTATTTCTAGCAGATATCCATCCTGCCGCTTGAACTTTTTGATAATAAAACACTGAACATAAAATACTGTTACACGGTATTTTCGAATTGTTTTAATATTTTTTACAAATTGTAATCTTCACTAAAGATTTAACAATAAATATAACATAACTTTGGTTATTATTAACACTCTAATTACCGAAGTGATGTCACTTTATATGAATAATACTAAGATTCTACCACCGATAGTTTTATATAATACGTTTTTTGCTATTAAACTATCGATACATTGGATCTTTATACCACAAAATAGTATTATTCTATCTATGGTATTTAGTTTTTGATTTCAGAATTTTTAGCTTCAGTCATGACTGCTTTTATCGACTGCAATAATACCGATTTTTACGAGACGTGACGGAACTACATAGTTATGTTGCCTGATGTGACATGACTTCAGTAATTGGGGTGTAAGACAATACAATAAATAAATTATAAATAGTACGTTTAAGAAAAACAGCAACTTTAGTACTTTAGGTACTTAAAAAGATATTCACGAGACACTGTTGTACAGGAGTTTAGCAATGAGTAATAAATACACAAGTATCTATCGAAGATTATTAATAATTGCATTGGTATATTCAACGGTTGTTGATTGTCCACCTAAATCTTTAGTTCGTATTTTGCCCGCTTTTAATACTCGCAATATTGCTGTTTGGAGTTGGTCACTGTACTGTTGTAGATTAATGTGACGCAATAACTTTGCAGCACTAAAAAGCATAGCCGTTGGATTAGCAACATTTTTACCAACAGCGACACTGAATGTGTGACGTGCACCCTAAAAAAAGAATATTGAAATTTTGTATAATCAAAACCAAGATTTAATAATATATTACAGGTTGGAAAACTACTGCTCTTGATGAATAAGATGCACCGGGTACAACACCAGCACCACCAACTAAACCACAAGCAATGTTGTCAAGTATATTACCATATAAATTTGGTGTAACTAACACGTCGAACTGAAATTGAAAGATTTAAGTGGTAAAATTATAATTATATGATTACAATCTAAGAACATCACAACAAAAACTAATAAATATTGAACTTTAACTTGATTTATATAGAATCCTTGAATTAAATAAATAAATTTTGTAAATTTTGAATGCATCTGGGCAAGAATTGGGCCACGGCCTGTTTGCCGTCTTCCCACCATTAATAAATAAATAAACATAGAAATACATACCTGGTGAGGATTAGACACCATTTGCATTGTTGTATTATCAACAATCATTTTTTCAAACTTAATTTTGGGGTACATTTTGGATATCTGTGTAAACATAAAAAATGTATTATTACAAAATTTTAAGGTTAACTTGTAGGTCATATTATTAAAAGCCTTACCGCTTCACAACTTCTTAAAAATAAACCATCTCCTAATTTCATTATATTTGCTTTATGAACACAGGTAACCTTCTTACGTCCGTGTTTGGTTGCATAATCAAATGCAAATTTAGCAATACGCAGCGATTTTTTTTCTGTTACTATTTTTAAACATTCAACTAATCCTGGGATAGATTCATGTTCCAAAGCAGAGTATTCCCCTTCAGTTTGTTCACGAATTATTACACAGTCAATATTTTTATGACGGGTTTTTACATTTGGTAGACTCATGACATGAACAACATTTGCATATAAATCTAATCCAGTTCTAATTTTCATATTTAAATTTTTAAGATCACCGGTGTGGCTAAAATCAGCACTGGCGATAATTCCCTAGAATAAATATTTAAACAATATTTTTCTTGCATTCAATATAAAATAATTACTTGTAAGCAAATCTTATTTTTTGTGATAGATTTAAGCACATCTTCAACAGGTGCACTTAAAACTGGATTAATTTCGGATAAGAAATAGGTTTCAAAGTCCACTGGAACTCCAGCAGCCTGGAAATCAATACATATAAAATTATCAATTAAGAATTAAACTTAAAGTTCGAGAGTCACTACTTTAAAGACTTCTTGTACAGAGTACATAAGTTCTGGCCCAACACCATCTCCTGGAATCAGAGTACATGTAGTTCTTGCTTCATTGCCAGCCTAGATTAAATATACATCAATGAATTTCACTTCATTAAACTCATCACTGTGATTAAATACTTACAGCTGGATATTTTAAAACAGAACTTGTACGAAATCCTCTAGAAGCCGCTGCCTAAAATAAGAAAATTTTAATTTCATGTAACGTAACCTAGATGCAATTTTTATTGACATGGTATTACATAAAACCAAATACAATAAAACTTAATAATTTTATACAAATTTAAATTGGAGAATTAGATCTGACCTGAACATAAAGGCGTCCTAAATTTCTTGTAATTATTGACATGTTTGAAATTTAAAACTAATAACAATTAAAAATTTTTTTCACAAATTAATATTACACAAAATTTAGTATTCGAGATTTTTTCAAAACTATATGTAATTTCTATCTTCCTTCATGCACCGACAATACATATTCCCAGGCAAGAAACTGTAATCGAAATCGTTTTGTAATCGATAGTTTGAAAAGGAGAAAAGGAGGCATACCTATTGTATATTGTCATCTCACTCTAATTAAAAAATATGGCGTTTTGACATTTAAAATTATTCATTTTTCATTTTCGTAGTCGCGCCTAAAATGCATATTTGTTGATAAATTAAACAAATATAGTTAAAATATTGTATAATATAATATATTGAAACAGTAAGTACATTTTTAATGTTATGTTTATATAAGAAAATGTGTTATCTGTTTAGACTAGATTTATTTTAATTTTATTTATCATAACATAACCTATAATTTGAATTTACAGCATTTATAGATTTGATATATACATCTATAAACTATTTCTTTTAATGATATTTTTTCTCATTTCAGGTTCACATTTTGATATATACATCTATAGTTAAAACACAACCAAAAATACGATACGTACGATATATACATCTATATTATAAAACACAACCAAAAATACGTACGATACCTAAAGTTTCAATTACATTGTCACTAGTAGTTTCGATTTTGTATCCAAACAAGTTACGACTAATGCCTAGTTTACACGAGGCGAGTAAACGTGCGACTTGAACAGGCGAGTTACTGTAGTACAGTTACTGGCATCGTGTGAACACACAAGGCGAGCTACTGGTGGGCGAGTTACTACAACATATTTTGTTTTTACTTGCCACTTGCCTTCCCCCTCCACATTGAAAAAAGTAAATCGTATTGTATTCGGATTATTTCGACTTTTTTTATGTTTATTTTCATTTTTGTATTAATTTTGTGAGAAAAACAAACAAAATCAAAACGTTTTTGAAAGTAAAATAGGTTGTTAAACAAATCGTTGGAATATATATAATTTAATTTAGAATATAGGTATTTTTATTTTGTTACGTTTTTAAAAATTTTGTATACATATTTTGTTAAATTTATTAATAATATATATAAAGTATTTAATGATGATAATATCACAGTGCCAGTTGCAAAATCCACCACTCGGGGAAGAACCTAATTTAAATATATGTTTATTCCAATGTTGCAAACCGTCTTCAGCATACTCGAATAAATAAAATAAATTAAATAATAAATAAATAAAATAAATTAAATGTTTTTGAAATAAAACGTATATTATAGTTTTTAAATTTAAATAAAATAAAAATGAAACAAGCATTATTATGCACAGACATAAAATTAAATCTCACTATCCAGTTATATTTTCACGTACTGTCAAATTTCTTTTTATAATCAACTCGCATACAACCGGCAAGTAACTGTCATCGTGTGAACAGTACAGGCGAGTACAGTTACTGTCCAATTTTTGTGAGGCGAGTGAATAGGGTAGCGATTTTGGACCATTATCTCTCTTGTTATTTCTCCAGTGTAGAGAATTATCTCTCCTGGGGAAAACTCAAAAAAAGTCTACATACCCACACTCAAATTTCTCCTCAAGATAAATTCAAATATAATACAAATCGAACCAATCACGACGTGACATTTATGGACACGTGATATATTTACAATTTAAATGAATCAATCAATGACAATTGTATATATTACAATTTATCTCTCCTGTTATTTCTCTAGGAGAGATAATGGTACAAAATCGCTACCCAGGCGAGTTACTGTCTACTCGCACGCCAGTAGCTCGCATCGTGTAAACCATGCTTAAGTCTCGATTACATGTTTCGATTAGGTATCGATAATAGTTTCAATTTGGTATCGATCACATATTCGCTTACTAGGGCGAACACGTTGTTCTAAATGTAATCGATACAGTATCGAAACGACATCGAAGCATGCTTCGATTTCACGATTACATGTAATTAATACCGTATCGATTATAAATCGATTACGTACTACCTGGGATACCATAGAAAAGCTTCACAATTAGTACTTTATAAGAAATGCTTTTTTTAAAACAGGGAAATAAACATCACTAACTTTTCTCAAATCAGTTCTAATATTTATGGAATTTTTATGTTTTAAAATTTCAGTAGATTTTAAAAACTCCCTTTTTTCTTTAGTTTGTTAATGAAACAGTATTTCTACTTCTTCAAAATTGAAGTGGTCATTATCACCATCCTTAAATTTTTGGAGACCATGTGAAACTAGTGCTGTTTGTCCTTGATTTGTGTTAGTTGACCTTTCAGTGAATTTTAAATGTTTTTTGATTAGAGTTTTGTTTTTTATATTAGGATTTTGACAAAACATATGTAAAAACACATCGTGTAATTAGGCCTTAAGCAAATTTATGTTTGCAAACGCTACATAGGAAACGTTCAGTTCGGTAGGGGTGCGTTTCGAAATTAACCAAGGTTAACCATAAGGTAATAATGTCACTATTGTCATAGTCAAAATAGTGACGTCAAATATTAAATTCAAATTACCATAGTAAAGCTGTCAAAGTTAAATTGTGAATAGTAATATTCTAATTACTATAAATAAAACTAAAAATGTAGCGTGTTTTTTATTTCTATAATTTATTTTTCAGTCTGTAGTATCAAATAAAAATAATAAAAATAACACATTTCACTAAAAATTATTAAATACTTAGTAAATAATAATTAAATGTACGATATATTCACAAAACAATATAATTTCTAACTTTTTTTTCCACAATAATTAAAATTTTCTTTTATTATAAAAAACTATATTGTGTTTTATAAATCGGTTGACATGTCGTTTTAAATATTTATATGTTTTGACATTAGAACCTCAACAAACTCTACTCTAGACTTGAGTAACAAAGTTAAAGTAGTGACGTCACAATTTACTATGACAACTAATTTTTATAGTTTTGGAACGATAGTACATCTGTCATCCAGTAAATTTTTTATTTTGCGGTTAATTATGGAACGACATTAGGTAGAGTAAAGTTAACCGCGGTTAACCATAGTTAATTTCGAAACGCACCCCAGTGAAGACGAGCCTAAAGTATAAATGTCAAACAGTTGTCAAAATTAAAACCAAAATTAGCATATATTCATATCATTTGAAATTTTCAAAATTATTAATACCAAATAAAATGTTTAAACGATCATCATATGAAATTTTACAACCTCCTAGTTGTCCTACGATTGAAGAAATATTAGAGGATATTCAAACATTCAATATGTCAAAATCAATTGTTGATACTAGAGAACTAAATACATTGCCTAAAAGAGATGAGTGGTGGAATGCCTTTGAAACCTTCCTCAAAGATGTTGAAGACTTCAAGCAGACAAAAGAAGTGTTGGTACAATTATCGGCGAAATTAGAGGTAGTAAATTATGATTTAAGGACTACAACAGATCAAATAAAACAAGACATAAAAGAAAACTTGAAAAAACCTACCTACAGTTGCAATTAATTTGTGAAAATAAAAGTTCTTTTAAAAATAAATGTGTATTGCCACAACTGTGGCTAGTGAGGTAAATTCAGCTGTTAAGCTATTTTAGATGTATCTAGATTTGTGAAAATAAAAGTTCGGAATTTTCCAAGTTTTTTAAAAATAAATTTGTAGTGCCACAACTGTGGTTAGTGAGGTAAATTCAGCTGTTAACCTATTTAAAATTTTTTATACCCAATATTCTGTTTGTATTCTAAAATTATTATATTTACTAAATTAGATTTTGAATCTTCTTGTGAAAAATATTTTAATCATTAGATTTTGCATTCATGAATTTAACCATCAAAGATTGAAAATTTCATCAATAAAATGAAGTCAGAATTATAAAATAATCTCTACCTTGTAGGTTTACCAACTGGCAACTCGTACTTTTTACTCCGAAGACTTCGGGTTTGAAGGTACGTCTTCGGAGCGCCGTAGCTTGAACTACTTCTCCGTGTTTTTGAGAACATTAGTTCATTCCAGCCAAGTGGTAAAGATAAATTATACGTAAATTATACGTAAATTATGATACGTATTTTTTACAAATCTTTTTAGAACCTTTTTAAAAACGCTATATACGCAGCTCTTTTTCTTATCGTTCGGGTTAATCACTAAGTTATAGAGCTCTTATGTTTGATGCACGTGTTAACCATCGATTCCACCAGTATACGGTATGTAAAATGAAGGAGTTATTATAGCTAGAAGTTCTCACATATGAAACCTCCAAAGTAAGCTAATCGGAATGCAAAGATTGTCTTGTGGCCTGTAAAGATCTAAGTAATGGAGGTATTAAGTTATTAATTTCTTTAGAGCATTTACCGTAGTAGTATCTGTAAAATAGCGTAAGAGTTCCATCTACTCTTGTATGATTCAGCGAATTCATACCTGATGTTATCATTGGATTATCAATCGGCTTAAATGCACGCCTTTGAACTCTGTCTACAAAATTTAAAGAGGTTTCTGGTACTGCAGCCCATAAATGGTGGTCGAATTCGTGGATCGGTCGTATAAATGCTTTATAGGATGGTAGATGGCCTATATTAAATTTGCTGCATGTTCTTGTTGATCCTTCTGCACTTTCTTTAGAGTTAGTATTACATCGTATTCATAATACTAATAATATATTGTATTCATTTTTTATGTATATTAAACAATTTCCATTTATAAGGTAAATACAAAATGATAAATAAAAAAATAAATCTTTATTGTCTTTTTCGATGATATACAAAAAATGATTTGTGTGGAATGTTTTTATCTTTATTAGCTAGACTTTGATTTTATTTAAACTTATTGTGTTTTTTATTTTTATTGCCAATATCCTTAACAAATCTTAAGCAATATTCACTAACAAATTTCAGAATCATTTATTTCTTATGAAAATCAAAAATATTATCCCTTATGTTTTAACTTTTATCTAAAACAAATAACAAGAAAAGAGAATAAATAATCAGGGTTGCTAATATACACGTATAAAATGTTTTATATGTTACACGTATATAACGTATAAAACGTATAATATGATTTTGTTTTTGAAATTCATTGATAAAAAATTAAAAATACTTCTTACTTCAGACATAGAACTATAATATACCATAGACAAATAATAATATAAGACCAATGAAGCTGAACAAATTTTTGGGATCGTATTTTTATTTTACTAAAAGATATTAACTATCTAGTGACACCTGTACTCAAGTAGATGATTCGTAATATTTAAAATTAGTGTTACATACGTAAAATTTTTCGTAAAATAAAATAAAATAAAAATAAATTGTTTTCAAGTACAAAAACGATTTGAAGTGTCTCATATTTTGTTTTGTATATATGTTCGTTATCTTCTTTTATTTATTTGTGATAAACAGAGAAATGCGATTCCAGATGATTATTGTTTAAATTAATCTATTGAATTAAATTTAAAATATTTAGTTTTTGAAGAAAAATGTTTGTTTACATTTTCTTTTGGGAAGCAATTAAATTATGATAAAGATTTTGTTTTTTTTATCGAAAAATTAGAGAAAATTTAGTAAAGATATTGGAGATTCAGTAAAATCTTCTATCGAAAATTTCTGCTGCTCTTTTATTTTTTGTATGAAATTTTATTTTCCCGTTATAAAATTTCATACAAAAAATAAAAGAATAACATAAACTTTCGATAGAAGATTTTACTGAATAGGCCCCATTATTTATGATTTTAATGAATGAAAAGTATAATCGGTTTTTGGTTTTGTTTTCGGATCAAATTTTATTAAATTTAAATAATATCAATTATCGATACAAGGTTAGAGCATAACGGAAATATTTTGAGTTTAGTTTTTAATTGTTTTTATAGTTTTTTATAATACACAAAAGACAATTTTTGAAAAATCAGTTGGAAGCACTACCAGATCTCCATAATTGGGAATCCTGTTTTAGTTGGCTGTCAAACGTTAGTTTGTGGCAACGCTAGATGACAAAACAAAATATGTGACACTTCAAATCGTTTTTGTACTTTTTCAATCAAATGAAATTTCAATCGAAAAATAAAATATATAAAAATTGGTTTTGTTTATGTTTCCAAAAAAATAATTTGGTTACAAAACAATTATTTTTGTATACCTGTTATTTTTGTATAGACGAATACATTTATAAAAACAATAATATTCTTAAAGTGTTAATCTTGTATATCTAGGCATAAATAGAAAACAAATAAATATTAACGAAAAATTTTACGTATGTAACACTAATTTTAAATATTACGAATCATCTACTTGAGTACAGGTGTCACTAGATAGTTAACCCACTAAAAGTGTTATACCAGATTTACTAGTAACTGACCATTAACGCGTTATAGTAACAAGACCAAGACAAACACAAGACCGCTCGAACAAAATGTCCCACCTCGTCTTGTATAACATGTCTAGGATTTGTCTGGTATGACGTGTCTTTAGTTTGTCCGGTCATACATGTCTTTAGTTTGTCTTGGTAAGCCTAGATCATGTAACCACCTTGGTATAGAAATTAAAATTTTTGTAAGTAAAATACATTTGAATAATTTTGTTTAAGTCTCTTATTATCTGTAATAAAATAAATAAATATAAATATATAAATATTTCTTAAAAAAATAATTAGAACAATACTACAATTATAGCAAACATTTAACTATCATATGACAATCTGAAAAATAAAATGGGGTTAAACTAAAAAATTACGTATATAATGTTCTTAATTTTAAATACGTATAACAACATTCAATTAATTTGAATATTTATACTTATATATAATTATAAGTACTTACGTTTACAATTTCCTTAGTTATTTTTAAAAAATTTGGAATAACTTAAATATTATTAATAAACTTTAATTATAAATTCACTTTATTTAAATTAAATGGCCGACATATAAATAAAAGTCGTGTATAAGCAGTGGCGCTTTAAAAGATATAGGTCTATATCGCTTCCACTAATGCACTCTTATGAATGATAACAAACTAAAGACGTGTTATACTAGTAAGAAAAAATTTAGTGGGAATATCTTTTATAGTAAAATAAAAATACGATTCCAAAAATTTGTTCAGCTTCATTTGTCTTATATTATTATTTGTCTATGACTATACTTAGAAATCTTTATATATATTTCCTCTGTTCGGTTGTTTGTGACTGAACTCCTCCTAAACGGCTTGATTGATTTTTATGAAAAAGTGTGTGTGCAATAAAGTTGATCTAAGAATGGTTCATATCTATAATTGGATAAAATTGGACAAAGTGGCGGGGGGTCTCTCGAACACCTGAATGTTTAAAACTTCAATAACTTCTAATCCTGGCTTTCCATCTTATTGATACTAAATATATAAGGTTTTAGTACTGTTTCCGATATTTCTGCGTACCCACTTTGGATTTGTCACTTCCGGTTAAAAAGTTTTTTGTTAATTTTTTTTAAAGGATTTATCCCTACTATAGTCTACAGTTACAAATCGATTTTCATAAAACGTTGATGTAAGTTAAAACAAAAGATTGGACAAAGGGTTAGAGGGGCATGGGGGTCTCCAGAACTCTGTTTTTTTTAAAGATCTATAACATTTGTACCTGATAATCGAATTGAATAGAGATTGGAAGGACAAAAAACTGATTAGTTACTGGGCGATATTGGAGTGATGGGCCTCTTGAGGATCTGTTTATTTGAAACTTCAATTATACATCAATTTCCCTTGTAAACTATAAGAAGCATAATTGGTAAACGAAAAACTCGTATATCAAAAAATACAACAAAAATTTTTAATTTTTACGATGGAAACAAAGGTGAAGAGTCTAGCATTAAGCATAGACATATTATATTGCATTCTTTCTGTCTTATATCTATATTATAAGAAGAGTATATTATTAGAAAAAACGAAATTTCTAAACGAATTTTAGGTTTTTGGGCTTATTATCGTTATTAAGGATGAAGACTGACTTTAGTTTTTTCAATTCGTTTTAATTGTAAGTTAAAATTACATAATGCCAATTTTCACGAACTTTACATATATGTATTTTAATTTTATTGAAAAACGGTTTCGCAATTTTTAGAATAACCCAATTTTAAAAAGCGAAAAACTTTGGAAACGCAGTTCATAAAACGATAGGAGACGCAGTCTTGCTATTAATCGATAATGGAAAACAGAAGTGGAAACATCTTTTATCCAGATTATTGCATATAACTTTGTTTTTATCTAAAGAAAACCTAGCATTTCGTGGATATGATGAAGGAAAAAGCCTTTAAATAAAAGCAATTTCTTAGAACTAATCAAACTACTGTCAAAGTATGATGTAGTTTTAAAAGAACACATCTTGAATTAAATATTAAAAAAAATATAAATATTTTGGAATTATGTTTGATAGCACACCTGACATTTCACATATTGATCAAATGTCAGAAGTGATTCGTTATGTGAAAATTGATGATAGAAAAGTGGAAATCAAAGAAGTATTCTTTGGATTTTTTCCTTTACATGGAAAAAAACCACTGCTTTAAGCGATGAAATTCTTAAAATTCTTGAAAATGGCGGTTTAGATGTTATGAATTGTCGTTCCCAAGGTTATGATAATGCAGCTGTTATGAGTGGTATACATGAAGGAGTGCAAGCTATTATTAAAGCAAAAAACAACAAAGCAATATTTGTTGGTGTATAGATCATTCAATTAATTTATGTGACCAACACTCATTTGCACAAAAACGTAGCTTTTGTATTATTTTTCGGAACAGTTTAATTTTTACATTTTTTCCGCTTCGACTAGCTGCTGGGAAGTGCTTGTTAAACACAACAAAGCAACTTTTAAAAGACTCAACAACACGTTGGGATGCTCATTATGCTTCAGTTAAAGTATTGGATGAAAATTTTAATGGGATTGTGGCTGCAATTGAGAAATTAAGTGATCAACAAGAAAATGTAGACACTAGAGGTGCTGCACAGAACTTTTTGCGTGGTGATTGTGTATGATTTTACATTTCTTTGCTATCTTTTGTTTCGGAATGATGTTTTAAGGCGAATAAATTGTGCTTGGATTGTATTTCAAAGCACAAGCTTGAATATTGATCAATTAGTCATAAAAATACAGTCACTTCGTCTCTATATTGAAACCTAGTCATATTGTAGAAGAGGCAATAGATTTTGCTGTGAATCGGAGTACTACGACGATTCAATGTTGAACTCCGAGCAAAATTAAAGTCAGTCCAAGATGTAGCTTCATTGTTCGAGGTTGTGCTTGTAATGATTCAGTTTGCAACCTGAACTCTATAAAAATTAAAAAGGTTTTCATAAACAATTGCCTGGTTTTGCAATGAAAAACAAAAAAATATATAGTTGGCGAGGAATTTTTTTTGAAAAGAAGATACGAAAACAAAATTAAGAAAAAGAAATGAATCGAGAGACGGTTTTTAAAAATGATCGAGATAGGATTAAAATCAAAAATCTTGTTAAACTTGTTAAAATGTTCATTAAATTAATTTTTTTTTGATAATAAAATAACTTTGAATAATAAGTTAATAAAATTAAGATGCTTATTTTAATAAACAAATTATTTTTATATAATCTGTGTAAAAAAAAATTGGTGTATTTGATTAATGTTCAATATTAAATATATATGTTCGTAATTTTGAATGCAGTTATCTTACATTGGAAATAATAAGAATTTTATTGGAAATAATATGTGGGTAAGAAATATGAATGGTTGTTGTTCAATCGAATTGTAAATATGGTTTTTGGATTGATTACCTATATTCATATTGTGTTTAATTGGAAATGTTTTATGAATGCTAAAATTATTTCATTTTTGAAAAGGAATTCAATTTACCTATTGAAACAAAAGTAAGAGGAGATTAATTTTGTTTGTTTTTAAAAATTGTTCGATTGTTTGGAAATACATGCAGAATACACCAGAATAAATATAAATTGAAACAAACGTGATGAAAATTATTTCTTTTAAAAAAGCAATTATGAAAAAGAAGAATTATTTGGTTATTGATTGAACATTGGTTTAAGTATGTGATTGTGGAGATTTCTATTTGCTCTTACGGATGGAAAAATAAACTAATTCTTTTCTTCAATAAACAAATTTTTATTATAAAAATTAGGGGCAAACTAATTTGACATTTCATATGTTTATATGTATAATGCATTAATTTAGTTTTATTATTAGGAAGGAGGGAAGATTATTATGGTCATCATTAGTATGGGGTGAGTTTTTTTTGTTATATATTATTTAATTTTTACTCGCGTAGCACTACGGTCAGCTGAGTTCAACTAACGTAAATTAAATCTTGTTTTTCTTTGAAAATATAATTATTTTATTTTTGCACTCAAAATTTTTTTTTGTAATGGTGAACGAGAGCAGATCGAACTTGCAGGCTGATCTAGGCAAGTACATGTACTAGGAGTGCAAGCTCTCAAGGAATGGTTGAGAATTAGTTTAATCTCAACCAACCTAAACTATATGTGTTATTATGGTTTTCCATATTATTCACTGTTTGTGTGCTTTTGTCACTTTTGAATTAAAATGCAATATTTAAAAATATACTTTTTACTGTTTATTTTTAAATTTATTTATAATAATATAAACTTCCTTATAGTAACAATTTGATTTTTATTTTTTTATTTTACAGAATATCGATTTCGACTTACGTCATCCTCAGTTCTTAAATTATTATTACAATTTTTGCTTAAACTATTACTTATATACTATTTCAACTGCTGTTTTTTATTATTATGTCATACATTTTGTTAGTTTTAGTGTTGATTTCCTTATATTCTTATCACTTAATATGTTGATAGATTTGTTGATGATAGTTTTTATTTGTGCATTGAATTCATTCGTTGGATCTTTACTTAATTTTTCGATGTTGTTATCAGTGATGTATTCATCTATCTTATTGTTGTAGTCTGTAGTTTTTAAGATGACTAATGTATTCCCTTTATCTGCTTTGGTTATTGTAGCATTGTTTTGTTTGATCTTGTTTTGTATACTGCGTATTGTTTTTATTTCTTTTTTGTTGTTGGTTTTTGAATTATTTAAGTTGTTATTTTTTACTGATATTTCATTAACTATTATTGTTCTGATTTCATTTTGGTGGTGAATGTTAGTTTTCAAAATTGAATTTTCTATTTCTAACAGATTTTCATTTATTTCTTTCGTTGTGTTGTTTGGTTGTATGCCGTATTTCAATCCTTTTTCCAATAGTTGAGTTTCATGATTATTAAATTGTATTTCAGTGTAATTTTCTATTCTATTGTTATATTGTGGTAGTCTATACTGATTTATTATGTTATTCTGATGAGTTCCCGTTTTTATTAGTTTTGATTCTTTTAATTTTTTTAATTTCAATTTTATGTTTTCACTTTTCGTTTTTATCGTGCTTTCCATATCATTCTTTACCGATTCCATTATTATTTCATATTCTATTTGATGATATTGTTTGGATATTAATAATTGTAGGTTGTATACTTCTAATGTTATGTAATTTATTTTTGTGTAGAGCTCTTGAATTTGTTTTGCTAACCATGTGGCTTCTGCTGTTTGTTTAGCTATTTGGGCGGCTTTGGATCTATTGTTGACTTTGATGTTAATATATGTAGGCATTATTTTATTTCTCTTGCAGCATCGGTTGAAATGTAAATTTAATTTGCTTTGTTGTAATTTTACTAATTTGTAATAATAAATTTTCACTATTTCACTTGGTGGTGTATCACTATATGTGTTATTATGGTTTTCCATATTATTCACTGTTTGTGTGCTTTTGTCACTTTTGAATTAAAATGCAATATTTAAAAATATACTTTTTACTGTTTATTTTTAAATTTATTTATAATAATATAAACTTCCTTATAGTAACAATTTGATTTTTATTTTACAGAATATCGATTTCGACTTACGTCATCCTCAGTTCTTAAATTATTATTACAATTTTTGTTTAAACTATTACTTATATACTATTTCAACTGCTGTTTTTTATTATTATGTCATATATTTTGTTAGTTTTAGTGTTGATTTTATCATTTAAAATATTGTTATTGTTTTTATGTTTATATATTTCTATTTCTTCCAATCTATCTAGATTTTGGACAGACAGATATACATTTTTTTTGCTTTTTTAGAATCAGTAGGTCCTAAAACGTCGAGAAATTCCAAAAAAAGTGGGGGTAAGAATTTCACTTGGAGCTCATGAATGTAATACTTAGGTCTTTCAGACCGAAGTAATTTTTCCAAAATTCTAAAAATATTGCAAAAATTATTACAAAATCAAAAATACAAACTCTTTCAAAATTCCAAAAATATTTCAAAAACTGTATCAAATTCAAAAATTTCCATGTCCAATTTAATTTTCAATAACATTTACGTCATAAAACCAGCTAAATTTTTTTCCCAACAAATTGGCTAAAAAAATAAATGAAATCATTTTTTGACACACTTGACATTATTTTTTTGACAAACTTATAATGCCATAATTCTCATTAATAATAAAATAAGATTCATTTCAAACATATAATTAATTTTATTTTTTTTTCCAAAAAATTGGGTAAAAATATAAATAAAAATCTTTCTTTTGACACACGTGACAACATTTTTTTGACAAACTTATAATGCAATAATCTAGTTCTTGATCTCACATACCAATCCCTACCATCAAGATTTCTCCAAATTCAATGTTCCTGCTCGTAATCAGTTAAAATGAACGTTTTTTAAGCCAAAAATATGAAATTTTGCTGTTTTTGACACACTTAATGATTTTTTTGACACACTTCCGGTACAGTTATCGAACACAGCGTCCTTTCGGACCTGTCCCTTGAGTATACCTATTTTTAGAAAAAAAAAAATTTGAAATCCCTCAGCGGTTTTCCCTGCAGCGTAGGTAATGACGGCGGACGGCCGGCCGGCAGACAGACATACATTTTTTTTTTTGCTTTTTTAGAATCAGTAGATCCTAAAACGTCGAGAAATGCTAAAAAAAAGTGGGGGTAAGAATTTCGCTTTTGGCTCATGAATGTAATACTTAGGTCTTTCAGACCGAAGTAATTCAACGTTTTACAATGATGGTTTAGATGATGTTATAAAGTAACATAACGAAAACTTAAAATTATACTTTACTTCGTTTTTATAAATACGATCTAATTAATAGGTTTTATTTAATCGTAATACTAATAGGATTTTATAACTAAAACTCAACGTTATTTCGAAACATATAATTAACATATATCCAACGTTTTAAAGTACATAATTATTTGGTTATTATATTTTGGTTTAAATGTTATCATATTATAACATGTATCAAAATAACTTATTGTCAACCGATTTATAACAAAAACCAAAAGTTATTTACAACCTGGGTTATTTTTTGTTGCTTGGGTATTTTGTTGACTTGAACAGGCTAACGAACTGCATTAACGGCTGGTTGAAGTTCAATATTTAGTTCAGAACATATAAAATTGAATACATATTTTGTCATCAGAAAATTTTGAAGATAATCTTCGTCTGAAAAATTATTTTGAACTATTCTGTTCCACCAATCAGTACTCCTTGGCTTTATCCAAATACATTTAACTCTCTTTAAAGAATTGTTTTCCAAAAAGTTTCGTAGTCTTAAGTTTTGGTGTTCAAAAAAAATTCTTCGTAATCTGTATTAAGAATTATTTAATCTTTTTCTATTTATTTTTCTATTACGAGTTTTTAAGGCACACCACTTTTGTATTTGAAGCACTACAACTTTATTTAAATGTTGTTTATATAAACAATAATTAATATAAATATTACGTTCGACTTGATTCATTTTTATTTTAAAACTTTTAGCTTGTATTAAAATATGATTTTATGTATTATAATTTGACATTAAACGTCATTTCGGTCAAAAAAAATTCAAATACATGTAACCCCCAACCGAAAATTTCGTTCGGTCACAATTTCAGTACACGACTCATAGCTCAACTACCCAAAATTTAACAACTTAATGACGCGACATATGAACTTAACATATAATCGTTAACCGAAAACTTAAGAACTTTTCGTTCAACAAGCCGTCTTTGAGATTCCTGTTGCATTTTTATCAATATCATTGGCATGATATTTGTCACGTGAAGAGGATGAGTAACCATAATCAAAAATAACAATTTTGTGGTCAATATAAAATTATCTTACCTGATTGGTTCATAAAAAATTTCAGTCTCCAGTTCGCATGTCAAAACCGAGCTTAAACTCATTTGATACTGGTATATACCCGGTATGAGTCAAACAACTTAAGAGTTGTACCACGTTACTATCTATAGCTTATTCTGACTATTAGTTTACATAAAAGAGACAATAATTACTTCTAAAACATAGATATCTTTTAATGCGTTCTGAGGTATTGTTGAACGTTTTTTTTAAAACCTTTGTGGATTCAACGCCCCCGAGACGATTGATTTGGGCAAAGAATTCCTAATATACGAAGTATGGACAAGTACTTGCATTTCATCACTATGACAGTGAGTGATCTCAACAGTTTACACAAACCGATTGACAAGCAAAATTAAGAAAAGAATATGTTTGTGACATGATGGATCTGATTTCATTTGAGCACTGCTAGTGATGATATTTATAAAAAAACAACGAGATAAGTAACACTACGACGATGTTGTATAGGGAATCAAGATTTGATGTTAGATTTCGAACAGCAACAACTCGTTTTGAATGCTTTTGAACACATTATTCAAGAGCCAGGTTGGAAACAGATGTAGCGCCCAAAATTTGACAACAATAATACAGGGAGGAATATAGGACTTATAAATGTGGAGTAATTGATACGAATTGAAATATTTTTTACATCTATAGAGGAGGCCGAGTTTTCTTGAAGTGCACTTTACCATTGCCATTATATGATCGTTCCAGAGTAAGTCATTGGAAACTGTGTTTCCCAATAAACGAACGCTTTCATATGCATCTATTTGTTCGTCACACATACTACTTGAAATATCGTTGGAGAGCGCGGTCGTTGATCTAGAAACAATCAAAAGGCTTTTTCCCGAAAATATTTTGACAGCTCAAACCAGCTGTTTTAATTTGTGCATGTAAAATCATCAAAATTTATTGATTTCCCTTGCAAATTTGGTTATTTTGATTGTTATTAAAAGTGTTTTAAAAGTGAATTTTTGAAAACAATAATTAATTAAATAGTTAATTGTGTTGGGCTCTTAAGTTTTTTATGCATTAGGGATAGTGAAATAATTAAAATATGAATATTAAATCAACCTCCATTTCTTCAGAAATGAAGGTTCATTTAATTTCCATATTTTTATTTCGGTTTATACAACAATATCAAATACTTTAGTTTAGTTTAAAATAACAATAATAAAGTGTAAAATAATAATAAAAAAAGTTCAGAGACAATATTATATAAAATTTCTGAAGAAATTAAAGTTGATTTAATTTCCATATTTTAATTATTTCAGTATCCCTAATGCATAAAAAACTTAAGAACACAACACAATTAACAATTTAATTAATTATTGTTTTCAAAAATTCACTTTTAAAACACATATAATTGGAATCAAAATAACCAAATTTGCAAGGAAAATCAGTAAATTTTGATAATTTTACATGCAGAAATTTTGACGTTTAAGGAAAATACTCTATAGCTGTGTTTTGATTTTCGTTAGTGTTTGAATACTAATAAAATTTTTATAGTAATTTTTATTATATATATTATAGAATATGAATAGCAATATGCCAGCAAAAAATTCGATTGTACCACATCAGTTGACAAGGTATGCATGATGGCGGCATGCATAACGCATTCATTGAAATTACTACATACTAAACTTTACTTTTAGTCTTGCCATGTGAAGATATAAATAAATTTTTGACATAATGTAAAAAGTCTGTTAACTGGATGAAGTTGATACATTTATTTCAACTTGATAAACCATTAAAATAATTTTTTTTAAACCTTGTAATGTTATTGTTTTCTTACAAATTATGAATAATAAAAAAGAGTTACCCTATATATCTGGGTATACATCAGTTGGTACTTGCTTTATATTATCTGTAACATATGTTGCTAGTTTATATGTATGGAAATCAGAACACAACAGGCAAGCTATTAGTTACTACATTATTTGTATTTAATAATAATTACTTCATAATATTTATTTAACAATAACTTTTCTTCAATAGAGACCACCCGTCAACTATAAAAAACCGTTTTTGTAGTGTTTTTGTGGTTATGTTATTATCACCTATTTTTGTATATATAACTTCATCAAAACAAATCTTAGAAAATTATTCGATATGGGAGATAATAGGATTAAGAATACCAGGCTTATTTTTGGCATTGGTAATACCGTTATTTTTAACAATGGTATTATTTTTGGGACCTATTTCTTTTCAAATGTATAATGGTGCTTGGCGTTTATACATGGATCCTGTTTACTGGAATGAGAGTTTTAAAAATATACTGTGGCTAAGGAATCATGTTGTAGCGCCGTTATCAGAAGAATTTACTTTTCGAGCATGTATGGTACCTTTATTGATGCAAAGTTTCAAAGGAGTAACCGTGGTTATAGGACAACCGTTATTTTTTGGTATTGGTATGTTATATTTAAAGATGTTTTAGCATATACATATATTTGTATTAGAATAAATATATATATATGTATATATATATATATATATATATATATATATATATATATATATATATATATATATATATATATATATATATATATATATATATATTATATATTTATATATATATATATATATATATATATATATATATATATATATATATTATATATATTTATATATATATATTATATATTTATATATATATATATTATATATTTATATATATATATATATATATATATATATATATATATATATATATATATATATATATATATATATATATATATATATATATATATAATATATATATATATATATATATATATATATATATACAGTAAGCCCTCGATATAACGGACCAATGCGGGCGAGGGGTTGTCCGATAAAGCCGAATGTCCGTTATATAAAAATAACTTTAATGAAGAGACTATATATTTACTATCAAAAAGAAATACATATATATTACAAACAAAAGTGTATTATATATAACAAAATTCTAATTGTACTTTATTCGTTTTAAGATGATATGTCAATATACGCCCGTATAGGAGAGTCGTTAATGTTTTTTTGAGCTTCCTGGTTTTGGCGACACTACTTTGAAAAATGTATCAATGTTTGTCTGAATCTTAGAATAGTATATTGTGCAACAAGTGAGAAAAGCACTTTCCCCACATGTTTCACACTATACTTTTTCTACAACTGCACAAAATCAAAGAATACAATTCATGTAACTTAATATTTATTTTGAAAGTTATATAAGCGAAACTAAAATATACTAAAATAATATCTAAGTATCCTACCTCTACCCTACGTCACTTTTGCAGCTTTTTCCAATATTTCAGGCGGAGTATTTTCAAAATTGTCATTATTGTCACTATCCATGTCGTATTAACATAATATTCAATAGAAATCGCTCTTATGTGACTTCAAATGAAAACCACGTTAAAAATTCTAATACTAATTACGTATAATCTGACAGTTTTGACAACTAATTTAAAGCTGAGCAGCAGCCAACTAAGTTTTTGTTGATTCTCCGCATACTTAAATGTATATGTGTGGGCAAAGTGCTGTGAGAAATAATATTTCTCACAGTATTAGCAATACGTGATTTTGAGATTAAGTAAGCTGTGAGAAATACGCTATTTTTCATAGCAGGTGTGGAAAAAATTGTTGTTTTTTAATTATCAACTCTCTAAAACTGCGAAAGTGTGTGCAATATAATTGCAGTTCGTCAACTGCCGAATCATCGATAAATGATATTACATCGACAGGATGCAATCTGATCATTGATAATTTTATTTTAGGAATAATTTGTTCCTCCTCTTTGCTATATTTGCTTTCATTTTCATTGTCATTCATTAACACTTCATCCGCTTTTTCATTTTCAGTCATAATCTGATATCCAGGATCATTTTCATCTGTTTCCAACCATTCAAACACATCTTCCTCGGCTACTTCATGTGTAGCACTATTTTCAAGAACTCTGCATTTAAATTATAATTTTTTTAAACTTTGTAAGCTTCTTTGGCCTCTTCTGTCTTCTTCATCTTCTTCAGCCTCCTGCAGCCCTTTGACATCGACACTCGTTATATCTGGCATAGATGTGAGTTAAAGATCTAGAAGAAAACTTTTATCACGCCATAACGAAGAGCAAAAGTTGAGCTGTTAACCATTTGAAATAGGACATGTGATGCAGTAAAAATTTCTGCTTGCCAGCCATTGTTATCGTCGTCGTAGTCTTCAAAAATTCTAACCACAACATTGCTGTGGACGATGAAATAACTGGTAACGCTACCCTCAAAATAAAAAAATTTTGCTCTAATTTTGTCCACAATATTAGCCCAGAGCTTAAAAAATTTATGTTATGTTATGTTTGAGATCCAGTATAAAAGTTCGAGGTAGGCAAAATTTAAAATCAGGAAAGCGTTTAAATCGTACATTCTGATGAATATATATATGCTTATACACCTTGATGAAGTTTAAAAGCCTGTATTACTTCGGCCTGAAAGACCTAAGTACTACATTCATGAGCTCAAAGTGAAATTCTTACCCCCACTTTTTTTGGCATTTCTCGACGTTTTAGGACCTACTGATTCTAAAAAAGCAAAAAAAATGTATATCTGTCTGCCGGCCGGCCGGCTGGCCGTCCGTCACAACCGACGAAATCTAGAAAACGGCTAGACGGATTTGAAAATTTTTTTTTTCTAGAAATGGAAAGAGCCGAAAGGACGATGTGTTCGATAACTGTACCGGAAGTGTGTCAAAAAAATCGTCAAGTGTGTCAAAACAACGAAACGTGCATATTTTTTGCTTAAAAACTTTCATTTTAAGTGATTACGAGTAGGAATATTGAATTTGGAGAAATCTTGATGGTCGGGATTGGTATGTGAGACCAAAATCTAGATTATTGCATTATAAGTTTGTCAAAAAACGTTGTCAAGTGTGTCAAAAGAAAGATTTTTATTTATTTTTTTACCCAATTTTTTGGAAAAAATAAAATTGATAATTTGAATGACATGAAAATTTCTTATTATTATAGAGAATTTTGGCATTATAATAAGTTTGTCAAAAAAATAATGTCAAGCATGTCAAAAAATGATTTCATATATTTTTTTAGCCAATTTTTTGATAAAAAAATGTAGCTGTTTTTATGACGTAAATGAAATTGAAAATGAAATTAGACATGGAAATTTTTTAAAATGTCATAGTTTTTTAAATATTTTTGGAATTTTGAAAAAAGTTTGTATTTTTGATTTTGTAATAATTTTTGCAATATTTTTAGAATTTTAGAAAAAGTTTTAATTTTTGATTTTGTACGAACTTTTGGAATATTTTTGGAGTTTTGAAAAATTTTAAATTTTTGATTTTATCATAATTTTTGGAATTTTGAACAAAGTTTTAATTTCTGATTTTGTAACAATTTTTGCAATATTTTTAGAATTTTGAAAAAAGTTTGATTTTATTATAATTTTTACAATATTTTTGGAATTTTGAAAGAAATATGAATTAGTGATTTTGTAATATTTTCTCGAATCGCTATATGGAAGGCTTTCGAATAGTTTGCTGAAAATGTAATTGAAAATGAAATTGGACATTATTAAATTTGTTATAGTTTTTGAAATATTTTCGGAATTTTGAAGAAGTTTCAATTTTTGATTTTGTAAGAATTTTTGGAATATTTTTAGAATTTTGAAAAATTTTGAATTTTTGATTTTATTATAAATTTTATAATTTTGGCAAAAGTTTCAATTTTTGATATTGTTATAATTTTTGCAATAGTTTTAGAGTTTTGGAAAAAGTTTGAATTTTTAAGAATTTTTGGAATATTATTAGAATTTAGAAAAAGTTTAAATTTTTGATTTTATTCTAATTTTTGGAATATTTTTAGAATTTTGAAAACAAATAAAATTTTTGAATTTTATTTTTATTTTATTTTATTTTATTTTTTATTTTATTTTTTACATATTTTTAGAATTTTGAAAAATTTTAAATTTTTGATTTTGTTATAATTTTTATAATTTTGGAAAAAGTTACAATTTTTGATTTTGTTATGATTTTTGCAATATTTCTAGAATTTTTGAAAAAAGTTTTAATCTGTGATTTTGTAATAATTTTTGAAATATTTTTAGAATTTTGTTTGAAAAAAGTTTGAATTTTTTATTTTACATATTTTTGGAATTTTGAAAGAAATATGAATTTGTGATTTTGATATATTCTCTCGAAACGCTAAATGGAGAGGTTTTTGAGTAGTTTGCTGAGTGTATCATCTTTTCACTAAATTATGTTAATTTATGATCTGTTATGATTTTCCAACAACGTATTGATGTTTCGTGTTAGTTTTGTAATACATATCTAAACAGAGATAAAAAATACATGTACTTTAACAAAAAAATATGTTTGATATACATCGCTGCCCAAAACTAAAAACCATGTCCTCATAAAAGTTTTTTGCCGAAACCTATATCAAAATCCTTAACCCAGACCGAAGTCATGATATCTCAGAGCTTGAGACTTCAGCCCCTCCATATTTTGGTATTTGATTTAGTGCAACGTCTGGGGATAGCTTTCAGAATATTTTCTGCTAGAAAAAGAATTTGCGTTTTATTATGCTCGAGATGATGTTGCACGGCGGCACGGTTGGTGTTCAATTCACAAATATTTTTGATTTGAAGGTTAAACTTTGAGTCAAATATATATATGCAATGTTTTTTTGTCATAGTGATCAGAATTTTTTTCATAAAATGGATGACCAAGCAAAAACTTTTATCATATATTAAAATATGACATATGCCAATATTTTATAATTTGATGTAAAAAATAAAAATAGAACTGGTGAAAACTTAGCTTTTAAAAAACATTTAGCTTTTAAAAAACTTAAAAACATGGGTTGAAGATCTTGGGTGGAAATTTTTGTCAGATTCCGTGCATTGGCAAAGCACTCTTTTGAATTTCCATTAGCCGCATGTTGGTTGATGTTTTCGATACAACTCTTCAGGTGTTAGCATTTCTTTTTCCGTAGAAGTATTGCTGAGGCTTTTCTGGCGCATAGATAATCAGTTTGGGAGCTTCTGGTGTTCCTTGTTAACCATTTTTCTCGCAGTTTTTGTTTGTGCTCAACGCTTTCGCGACAATCGTCATCAAAATATTCGTTACTTGATTTCGGTGGTCGTTTTTCGGTTGTAGTTTGAGCTGGGGAGATAATGGTTGATTGAAGCGTTTTCCATTCTTCTTGTATGTTTAATGGCATATTATATGGAATGTCATGCTCTTCTACGCTTTGCATTTCAATTTCCTGATATCTATTCACCGTTCCCGGGTGTTTAAATGCGTCGACATTCCAATGCGTGGTCTTTTTTGCTTGTCTATTAAATGTAGATGACAACTTGCACTTGTACTTGATGATAAGCATATGATCTTTGTAAATATCAGAACCTCTGTAGTTGTAGAGTGTCTCTTAGAAATCATGACATGATCGATCTAATTTTCAGTTCTTCTATCGTTTGGTTTCCACGCTGCTTTGTGGATTTTCTTATGAGTAAAGAAAGTGTTGGAAATTACTAGATCATACATCGTAGCCAGTTCAGCTGCGCGAAAGCCGTTATTGTTACTGGTATTATGCAAGCTGTTAAGGCTTTAACTGTGTTTTAAGTTCATGCACTTCTACCAATTTGAGCATTGAAGTCACCTACCATGATTTTTATATCGTACCACCAGATGTCATTGATGACTTCTTCGAGTTCAAGGAAGAACAGGTCTTTAATGTCATCTGCTTTGTCTTCAGTAGGTGCATGAACATTAATGATCGTTACATTAAATTTTTGCGTGCGGATTCTCATTGTGCATATATGCATAAAAATTGAGCAGAAGTCAATAACATGTTGATTCACGTAACGATGTATGAGTAAGCCAACTCCGAGATTTTGCTGTTTCATGAATTCCACTCCCTAGCCATCTAAGTTCTTGTAATACCTCTATATCTCCTGTGTAGCTATCGATTTGGTTAGTAAGTTTTAGTAAATCTCCTGTTCTTCGAAGGCTTAGCGCGTTTCAGGTTCCCATTTTTAAATCGTAGTCCGGGTACTGTTTCCAAGGTCGTTCTTAAAATGAGTCCGAGATAATCTGTGGCCAGTGTACAGAATTCATATTAAATTTTTTTTACGAAAATGGGGGTTTCGACCAACCTAAATGTTTGTACCAGACACAACCTTTTTACACGTTTATATAGCGATCTAAAATAGACGTCCGCTCCAATCCATCCCTAACATGGAGAACAGACACTTTGGTTCCATTGGTTTTATGGTGCCAATGACTCGCGCTGGTGCAGAATCATTGAGTATAAGCAGTATTTACTCTGCTCCTCTCAACTACTAAAGGGGCAAACCTGACGAGAATTTCAGTCAATATGACTGTTAAATTGGAATGCCACTCTAAGAGCTGATCACCCATATAGATAATAATCGATTAGCTTAAATCTTCCAGGGATACTCAACCAGAAAATGGAATGAATTATTAAAATTTAAGCAGTCTAGTGACACTTGACGACATCCTATGGAGCATCAACAACACAAAAAAAATTATATAGTGTCAAATATTTACACTAAGCATGTCTTTTTCAAAAAAAAAAATTCGATTATATTCTGTCCGCTATATCCGAAGTCCGTTATATCGGGGTCCGTTATATCGAGGGTTTACTGTAATTT
>OY856187.1:259737282-259957825 GCA_963693315.1 Diogma glabrata | reverse complement strand
ATTTATATATGGTGTTCCTTAGCTATATGGGGAAAAAAAATTATGATATATTTTTGGTCTCACCCCCTAAATCGGTGTTGATACATATAATAATGAACTGCAAGAAATTTTAGGTCACAATCAAATAAAGTTAACCCATGCCGACTTGAAGTTGAACTTTGGTTTCATATGAAATCATCGAAAAAAAAGAAAAATTGTTGCTGCACTGTTTTAGATTTTTTCCAAACTTTGTGGAAATGTTCTTTAGGGTTCAAAAAACCAAAATCCACAAGGATTTAATTTTCGCACGCGCCACTTCCGGTCCACACAAAATAAAGCACTTGAAAAGTCGTATTTTTGTGTTTTATGGTTTTAGCTGTAAAACTTTTTCTATTAAAGATATTGATTCGATCAAGGTGGCATTATAAAGCTGAAAGATGGAAATTTTTAAAACAAAAATAAAAATGTAAGAAACTGTAAGCTGTAAGTAAGAAGCTGTAAGCTGTAAGAAACAAATGGCAATATAATATTGGCTTCTCTTTAAACGGCTGTACACCCGCGTCAGGAAGAAATAGAAAAACAAGCGTTAAACTTTTTTAAAGTTAAAGGTAAGAACTAAATATCCTGCTAATTTCAAATTTTTTTCTTTTACCAAACACGTCCAAATTGTAGCCTGAAATATGCAAATTGCTGAAATTTCAAAATTTCAAGTAAAGAGTTTTTGCATTACGAGTTGACTGAACGGGTGGCGGGTTTTTATGGCCCCAATGACTCGCCATGGTGCAGAATCATTGAGTATAAGCAGTATTTACTCTGCCCCTCTCAACTTTATTTTTTTTTTTTTTTTTAAAGGCGTTCATGCTCCATGTAGGAGCGTTGCCAGGTTAATCAGCTTTGAATATTCACCACGGTCATTCGCAACAGCGACATAATTACCATGGCAGCCGATTTTTTTAAGGTCGTTTATTACGTCAGTCTCCCATTGTAGTCGTGGTCTACCTCGCGGTCTACAACTCCCTGGGGTACTAACGTACATTTTTTCTAATCATTCTAGACTGTGAATCGGCTCGTAGAACATGCCCAAACCAAGCAATCCTATTAGAACGGATACAACCTATTATATCAGGACCCTCAAGAAGGTCTCTGATCTCAAAGTTATACCGGGTTCTATACTCCCCATCGTCTGTCTTAAGTGGACCAAATATGTAGCGTAGGATCTTACGCTCAAATACAGATAAATGCGATTCGTCATTTTGTGTAAGGGTCCACGTTTGTGACCCATACATCACAACCGGTCTAATCAATGTCTTGTATAACTTGAGCTTGGTGTTAGTTGATACATACAGTGATCCAAGGAGAGGTTTAATTGAGTAGAAAGTTCGATTACCTGCAGCGATTCGAGCTTTTAATATCTGTAAGTATGCTGTTGTTTGAGTCAAGCATTGATCCCAAATATTTTAAAGATTCAACTCCCTCAATTCGTTCATCGCCGCACATCAAATCTTTCTTCTCAGCCTCTCTTGAAACATTCATATGTTTGGTTTTATTGTAGTTAATTTGCAGACCAATTTTCCTAGCACCACTCTCAAGCGACTTGAAAGTCTCACTCATAACAGCTTCACTTCGGCCGAGGATGACAACATCATCAGCGTAAGCAATCATCTGTACTGAGTTTATTGACAAGATATTGTTATTAGTCGGTAGTTTCTTTTGACGGCACACATATTCCAAGGCTAGATTAAAAAGTATAGGAGAGATAGCATCACCTTGTCTTAAACCGGAGTCGACTTTAAAAAACTTTGATATTTCGTTCTCTACTCGTACACAGCATTGAGAGTTCTGTACTGTCATTTTGCATAGTGATACCAGTTTACCAGGAATTCCCATCGACACCAGAGCAGACCATAGAGTCTCTCGTTCGAGAGAGTCGTAGGCCTGCCTGAAATCAATGAAAAGTTGGTGCACAGGTATGTTGAACTCTCGACACTTTTCCAAAATCATCCTTATCGAGAAAAGTGCATCGGTGGTAGCTCGGCCCCGCCGGAAGCCACACTGATATTCTCCAAACAGTTTGTTCAGCAAAAGGATTGATTTTGGATAGCAAAATGTAGGAAAAGATTTTATATGCTGTGCAGAGGAGAGCGATTCCTCTGTAGTTTGCACATTGTAGGCGATTACCTTTTTTATGGATTGGTATCAGCATAGCTGTGTTCCAGTCCTGTGGCATGGTTTCAGTCCGCCAGATCATTTGAACAAGTTCAAACAGTCTTAAGGATAGAGTTTCGCCACCATGCACAATCATTTCGGATGTTATATCGTCGATACCAGGTGCTTTATTGCATTTTAGTTTTGACAGCGCCGCATCGAATTCCTCTTTGGTGGGTTCGTCTACATGTACCTTTGACGCACGAATAAGCTTTGCTCGTCATCCGACTTGTTGCTGGTCACTTAAGTTGAGAAGATTCTCAAAATAAGCGGCCCAAGTATCTAAAATATTTTTAAGGTCTACTTGTAGCTCCCCATCTTCATTTTGAATAGCAGTTGATCTAGTTTGAGGGCCCTTCTTTAAGGTTTTAACCTGTTGAAAGAAGTTACGCGATTGATGTTCCTTATTGAAGTTTTCAATCTCCTCACACTGTCTCTTCCACCATTCTCTCTTCGCTCGTCTACATAGCTTTGTAACGGCTTGTCTTGCCAGTTTATAGTTTTCCTTCGTGGACCTGGTGTTGCATCCTTGTAGACACTTCAGATAGCAATCTCTTTTGTATTGAATAGCGTCAAGGCATGCTTGATCCATCCATGGCTTCTGGGAGTGGTTCTGTGGTCGTCCAAGTATTCCCTCAGCAGCGCTTAAAACAGCATCTTTGAGCAAATACCATGACTTATCGACGTCTCCATTAATGGTTTCTGATTTCTCCAATGTTTCGGCAATATGGATTTGCCCCTCTCAACTACACCAACCTAATTCTGTTAGCGTTACCCAGGTAGCACGGCGTGGACGTAGAATTTCGGATTTTCGCTAACCATTAAGTTTATTAACTCGAGAAATATCAATCATAGAGATTCGGTTTTTTTGAGTTTTTTGAAGGAAACCTAATTAACTATAACTTTGTTATTGACATTTTTTCCTGTAGCTTTAGCCATTTATGAAATAAAAACAAAAGAACAAGAAATTCATATAAAATTGACTTCAGTGATCTGTACTGTATCACCGGTGTGAGTTACAGTTACATCTCCATAAGCATTTTTGTAGATAATTTAATCTTGAGATAGTTGCTTTTTTCCATTTTGAAATAGTATAAAATGCCGCTGAGCTGTAATTTTTTTTTTAAAAAAACACTAAAGTTTACATGTATTTTGTATGGAAAATCTTCAAACGCAAAGGCCGAGTGCTAAACATTAATTTTGAGGGCTCATATTTTAGGAGGACGTTTTCTTGGGTATTTCCAACAAAATTTCGGTGGGGGCACCAGAAAATAAGAATTGTCGCCCAAAAAAAAGCACCCTAAATTATATACCCTAAATTATATAATTATATATATATATATATTTAGCACTCTAATATATATAAAACCCTTGAAACCCATTTTCAACGTCGTTTTTCGGTGAATATTTGGTGTGGTGTTTTTAATAATCTTCTTATTGGGCCATTCGTTTTTCAAGAACGTTTAACATCTGAGGTTTATCTGAATTTTTTACAAAACGAGTTGCCAGGAATAATGGAGGAGATTCCACTTCAGAACAGTGTTGACATGTGGTTCCAGCAGGATGGCGCACTCATTTTGCTTTAAATGTAAGATCATATCTGAATAACAACTTTGCTCACCGGTGAATTGGAAGAGGTGGTCCAGTTGCTTGGCCACCGAGATCACCTGACTTAACGCCTTTCGACTATTATCTCTGGGGACACATGAAAAGTCTACACTGAAAAAAACATGTCCTATTTCCAATCGAAATGCAATTGTCTCAACCTCACCGTGCGGTCACATATGGCGAATCAAACTACGAAATTGCTTCAACAACTCTACAAGTATAAATCAATGAAGTTGAGACAATCACACGAAATATTTATGTGAAAATAAAATATAGTTCAATTAATCTCAAATACTTAAACTTTAAAATGAAAAATTCATGATATAAGGCCAACGAAAATTTTTTTCAGGGAAATCGTTATTATCTTTATTCAACTACTGTTATATTGGATATAACACTTTATATTTTAAATAAACCTCATTATGTTGTTAGGAAAATGTTATCGTGTAGTTGTCCCAATCACAGTGAAATTGTTTGCAAATAATTTTTGTTTGCATGAATAATCAATTGCCAACTTCGAGATGAGGTTGTCATGAACTTCAATTTTTTTTTCAGTGTAGTGTATGCAAATGAACCAAAACCCAAAGATGAGCTAATACAAATATCATGACTGCAGCTGCATCCATCCCCAGACCCAGATACTCTTCAGAGAGTTCAATAGTTAGAAGAGCAAGAATGTGTTGTGAAGCAGCGAGGGGGCATTTTGATCAAAAACTTTAATTAAATGTGTGTAATAAAAAAAAATTCTTAATTGGTAAAATATTCACATTATTGTATTCAACATTCTCTTTTTTTTCAATCTACACACTCTGTTGAATTTAATATTGCTCATAACTACTCGACTATAGAGACAGACTGCAAAGTCAAAGTCGAGAAAATTCAAGGTGAAATCCAAGAACTAGAATAGAAAGTACTCGATGAAGACAAGAAGGCACTTTCCAAAGTAGATGATTTCGAAAAAGAGTTTGCAGGATGTTGAAACAACTAACAACTTTGCTCACCGGTGAATTGGAAGAGGTGGTCCAGTTGCTTGGCCAATCCGCAGGAGGGATCGATTTTGATCGATTATGATCAATGTTGATCTACGGGTCTGACTACCCTGCGTACTCCAGTCCCTGCCATTGACATATGAGTTAGCGTGAGATATCACATACCACTGGCAATGGCAGGAGATGTCATTAGCCAAGATGATATCTTAGGGTGCTGGCGGACGAACTTTAATTAGTCAACGGCAGCAATTCCAGTCTTAGCTGGGCAGCGTTCCGTAGCGGTACCGCTCATTAGCTCTTCCGAGGGATCGGTACAACACGTAGTTATGTGTGGACTTTGTGCCTCGATTGAGGTGGTGGGCGGTGCGTCTGGAGTGCGCTGCATCAGCTGGATTATTGGCATTTAGTTTTGTTTTGTTTTCTGCAAATTTCTCACAATTTGTTTTTCACTTATTATTTTGTTATTATTTCTTCATCTTATCATGAAATATTGGCATATGTCATATTTTGTAGTATGATAGGATTTTTTTACTTAGTTATGCATTTTAAAATAAAACATAAAAAAATAAAATAAACATTTTGATATATATATATATATATATATATATATATATATATATATATATATATATATATATATATATATATATATTATATATTATATATATATATATATATATTATATATATATATATATATATTATATATATATATATATATATATTATATATTATAATATATATATATATATATATATATATATAATATAATATATATATATATATATATATATATATATATATATATATATATATATATATATATATAATATATATATATATATATAATATATATATATATATATATATATATAATATATATATATATATATATATATATATGGCAGTACAACCGAAAAAAAATAAGTCTGCAAGTGGTAAAGCAAATTTGCGCAATCCACCCGCCCATAAAGCGGCATGTCCACGGAATTTGCAGGGACAAAAACATATATGAATCAATAAAAAATTTTAAAATACATGTTCAAAACATCTGCGGATTGAACGCTAACCATGACCACGTGCAACATCATCTTGAGCACGACAAACCGAACATTCTATTCCTTACAGAAACACAAGTTTCTGAAAATTTTCTCTTTATAGAATCGCTTAATTCCAAATATAGGCTCGAATCAGCTTTCAAACCCCATCAGGGCGTATGCGCATTCATTCATGAGAGTGTTGCGTACACTCGCTTTCCAAATTTTGAACTACACGGTGACGGCTTCAATACAATGGTTTTAAAGATTTGTCTTCCAGAAATGACTTTTTTTACAATAGCTTTATACCGGTCCCCCAACAAACGTAACCCAAACTTTTTTAATATACTGACAAAAATTATGGACGAGATTAGAGCAAAGTCCCCTATAATTGTGAAGTTATCGTTACCGGTGACTTCAACGTCCACAACAAATCATGGTTGGAATTCTCCGAATCGACCGACGATGTTGACAATAGTGGAAAACTGACAGAAATTTTTGCCGCGTCTCAGGGCCTATTCCAAATTGTTAAAAGCCCGACTTTCACTCCCCGTAATGGCGGTGATAATAGTTTTCTTTTAGATCTCTATCTTACCACAATGCCAGATATTACGAGTGTCGATGTCGCGAATGGTAGTATTTGAAATTCTGATCATTATTTAATCTCATCAGTTATCAAAACTGATTTACTTAAAACTACAGCTCCCAAACCCCGTAAAATATTTCACTACTCAAAAATGGATAAGAGTGGTCTTCAAAATTTTTTCCATGGTTTCCCTTTCGACCGTCATTGTTTTTACACTGACAATTAAATGTTTCTGCTCAAAACTTTACAGAAACCATCCAATTTGCTATCAATAAATTTGTCCCTTTCTCCATAGTAAAACCCAAACAAAAATACTTGTATTCGAAAGCTGCCAAAACGGCACTTAGAAACAAACGTAGATCATTTAATATTTGGATTCATAACAAAACTCCTACTAATCGATCCTAATATCTAAAGGCCAACAAAATATCTAATCAGATTATCTCAAACGAAAAGTCCAAAATTGACAGAGCGAAAGCCTCAAAACTTACGTCTATGTCTGTTTCTGACAAGAGTTTCTACAGTGCCATTAATTCTTTAAATTCTGGTACAAAATTTTCTATTCCCCCTATTATTGATGGTGATTTAATCGTCAATGATCCCGCAAGAAAAGCTAACTTGTTCGCTGAACGCTTTGCTCTGAACTCCACTGTTTTGGAAACTTCTAAAGAAATACCCCAAATCCAGTCTTCAGGAGTTAATATGAATGAACTTCACTTCAAACCCAAAATAGTCGCTAAACTTTTAAAGGGGTTAAACATCAACAAAGCAACAGGAATGGACAATATTCCACCCATTATTTTAAAAACCTTTTCCAAAGAACTTGCACCAACTTTGACTAAAATATTCTACCAATCCTACAAATCTGGTATATTTCCCTCGTGCTGGAAGTTGGCAAATGTCCAGCCCGTCCCCAAAAAGGGACCAAAATCCGATATCTCAAATTATAGGCCAATAGCTTTACTATCGGTCCTATCCAAAAGTCTATGAGCATTATATTAATACACATATTTCAAAATTTCTGGAAGAAAATCATTTAATATCCGACAGCCAATACGGTTTTCGAAACAAAAGATCAACTACCGATCTATTAAACTATGTAGCGTATTGTTGGAACAGCATACTTGATAAAGGTGGTGAAACATACGTTATCGCTTTAGACATCTCCAAGGCATTCGATCGAGTCTGGCATGCCAACTTAATCAACAAGCTCGTTTCGTACGGTTTTCATCCCAATGTTGTGAAGCTGATTCAAAATTTTCTATCCAACCGATACATTTCGGTAACCTTAGACGGATTTTCTTCTGAGTCTAAACTAATTAACGCTGGTGTACCCCAAGGCTCAGTATTGTCCCCAACCCTATTTTTGATTTATATCAACGAATTGTTGAAAATCACCAGTAACCCAATAAATAGTTTTGCAGATGATAGTACTCTGCACAAGTCGTTCGAGCCCCTTCCTTCAAAAGGTAAAATGCACGAACGAATTAATCCTCCCCGGAGAGACGCTGCCATAAACGTGAACAAAGACCTGAATAAAGTCGCCGACTGGGGTGACCAAAACCTTGTCAATTTCAACTCCACCAAAACACAGCTGTTGATTGTTTCCAGATTAAAGACCGAGTTCCCCAAAGATATTTTATTTAGTATGTGTGATGAACCAATGGGTGAATGTAAAAACATTCGTTTATTGGGTGTCACAGTTTCAAATGACCTACTCTGGAACGATCATGTAATGGCGATGGCAAAAAGCTCGTCTAAAAAACTCGGCCTCCTAAATAGATGCAAAAAATTTTTCACTCCATACCAATTGCTCCATGTTTATAAGTCCTATATTCGTCCCTGCATTTAGTACTGCTGTCAAGTTTGGGGTGCTGCCTCTGTTTCCATCTTGGCCCTCTTGGACTCTGTTCAAAAGCGAGCTATACGAATTGTAGGTGATCGAACTTTGACATCAAAACTTGATTCCCTACAACATCGTCGCACTGTTGCTGACCTCGTTGTTTTTACAAATATCGTCATCAGCAGTGCTCAGATGAAATCAGCGGCATCATGCCTCAAACTTATTCTTACCCCCGTTCCACTCGGCAATCGGCTGCCGCAACCAGTGAAACGGTAAAGATCCCGCGCTGTCATACTGGCAGATCGCAGAGAGACTTCTTTGTCCGAACTGCGTACAAATGGAATAGTTTGCCGGAACACTTAGTCTCAGGTGGCTTCAACCCACAGATGTTTAAAAAAAGCGTTAATCTACACCTTAGAACGCCAGTTGTTGTGGGACCCAGGTCTAGACCTAGGTCTTAAAAAGTATTTATGTGTTGTTGTGACACATATTGTAAAGCCTATTACACAACACATTTTATTAAAAAAAAAAAAAAAAAAAAAAAAGTGACTTCGGTGGTACATCAAGTATCAAATATTAAACTTGTGACGAAGGGAATTTCAGAAACACTATTTTCGTGTCAAAGATTTATCATCTTCCCTTCGTCGCAAGTCTAATAAATTCCAGACAACTTTTAATTTTATAGTTTTGATCCATCATGACATTATACCTATTTTTCAAAAATTTGCCCATGTTTCGTTTTTGCACATTGTACAAAAACATTAATAGTTATAGTAAAATTTTCACATGTTTTGCTTTCTGTAAATTTTGCAGAAAACAATTAATTTAAAATTCTGGATTAACATAAGTTGTAATCCAATTTCACTTTATTTAATTCTCATTTTTCTTTCTTTTCTACTTAAGTCTGAAATTCAGCCTTTCGTTTTTTTGTTGTAATTAAACAAGTTTTCGTTTATTTGTGGGAAAGTTCCCACAAATTGATTACATTCTGGAATTAATTTTTTTCGGGCTCGGATAACACCGAGGTGTTGACTTGAGTTAGAAAAGTTTTGGTCGGGAGCTCGGATCCTAATTGTCGACCAAGATGGTCGTGACAATTGGTCGTAGAATTTTATTTTTAGTACCGTAATTAAATTTTATTTCGGGTATTTTGTTTTTGTCTTTATTTTGTGGTTATTTTTTTTGGTGTTGTTAATTAAAGTCAGTTGATTGTTGGTGAATATATCGTTTTTGACAAAAAAAAAATAATTTGTTGTGGAAATTGCATTGAATATTGAAAATTTAAAGAATATATTTATTTTTGAAAAAAAATCATTTGGTTACAATCATATAAAATAAAATAATGAAAATTCTTGTGAATATATCGTTTTTAAATAATAAAAATTATTTGTTGTGAAAATTGCATAAAACAATATTGAATATTGAAGATTTTAAGAATATATTTATTTTTGAAAATAAAATCATTTGGTTTAAAATCTTATGAAATAAAATAATGAAAATTCTTGTGAATATATAGTTTTAGAATAATATTGAATGTTGAAAATTTTTAGAATATATTCATTTTTGAAAAAAATCATTTGGTTGAAAATCTTATTAAAAAAATAAAATTGAATAATGAAAATTCTTATAAATATCTCGTTTTTAAAAATAAAAATCATGTGTTGTGAAAATTTTATAAAAATAAAATTGAATAGTGAAAACCAAGGTAAACGATCTGTTTGTTTTTGTTAATTGGAAATTATAAGTTGGAGAATATCGTGACATTTGGAGATTGGATGCTGGACGTCTCCTGGAATAAGATTAGGTAAGTCCATCTTTACTGTTTGCTTGGTTTGTGATGTTGGTTTAAATGCCAGTTACTTTTATTTTATATTGTTTGTATAGTTTTAATTATAAAGATGTCTAGCTGGTAAAGGGGTTTCAAGGCTGTTTCCTGTTAAACCGGTCGCCTTGAACCTTTATTTAAATGTCTTGACTAGAATTCGTGTAGGTTGAAGGGAAAGCATGGTCTGCCGGACGTAAAAGGGATGTAGGGATGGCAGTTTAAGGTTTTGTTTGTGTTCCTTTTTCCCTTTAAACCGCTCTTTACTTAATTTCATTTTGATTTCAATTAATTCATTTTGAAAAACGACCAATAAAATCGATTTTTGTGTAAGCATATAGCTTCGCGTAAAGCATTACTGTGCGCATTCAATCGCTTTGCTCCAGCGCGAAACAGCACCGCTTTGCGCACAGCACCGCTCACAGCTTTCACTCTGTACGTAGCCTAAAATAGGAATATTCCCGGAAATGAAACATTTGTTACGGATCTTTCGCTTTTCAAAACAATTTTTTATTCTATTCAATTGAATATATTCAGTTCTAGGGACTTATAATACTAAAACCACATAATGGTTATTAAATAGTTAGATCGTATAGATAAAAATCTTAATAAAATCTTAAATGTGATTAGAATTCAACGATTATTTAAAAAAATTTTCGGAAGCCTGGCTCAAGAGCTACATTACCAATGCTACTGTTTCGATCCCGGGCTGCAAGGTGTTTAGGAACGATCGTAGCGGGTTGCGAGGTGGTGCGGTTGCCATTTATATTTCCTCTAAAATAAAAGCAAAGCTGATTATTAAGTCCCAGGATTCTACCACCTTAGAGTATCTATTCATTGAAGTTGTCCATTGTAAAAAAAAAACTACTTATTGGAGTTGTCTACCGCTCTGCTGGTAACTTAACTGCTCTGGAGGAGGTATTGAGTACTCTCTTACCCCAGTACCAGAGCTTCATCTTAATGGGTGACTTTAATCTTAATCTTATGGATGATGATGCCTTGTACGATGTGTCGGCTTTTTTTAAGAAACTCAACTCGCAAGTTCTACATAATAGTCTGCCTACGCATTTTGATGTCTCTCGTAATAGCTTCTCCCTGATTGATTTTTTTGTTGTTAGTGATCCTGATGTACCTCATATCTCTGGTCAATTCTGGGTTCCATCGATTTTTAAGCATTCCCTTTTCTACTCGTCTTTTGATTTTGTTTGTCCTGAAGAACCTAATTGGTTCCAGTTTAGGGATTATGCTAATCTTGACTTAGATCAACTTGCTTTGGATTTAAATCTTGATGTCCTTAATGGACTTTTTTTTACTGGTAGTGTTGATGAACAGGTGGGTGTCTTGAATGCAGTATTGCTGGATTTATTTAACAAGCATGTTCTTCTTCAAACAAAGTTTATTCCTAAGTGTAACTCCAGTCCCTGGTTTTCACCTGAAATTGGCAACGCCATTTCTATGCGTGATCTAGCATTTCGTGCGTTTAGTGAGATCAGATCAGAAGACAGATGGAAAATTTACTGCTCTCATCGCAATAAGGTGAAAAACTGATCAAAATTGCAAAAAGGGAATTTGGAGCTACCTTCTTTAGGGTTGATCAACCTCCTAGGCAACTTTGGCGTAAAGTCAGAGGCGTTGGAATTACTTCTGATACTATGGTAGAAACAAATGGATTGCAGCCGGATGACCTGAATGATTATTTTTCTTCTATTCAATCGGAAGTGCAGTTGCCTTCCCTAGTTGATCTTGGAGAGGAACTGGTCGTTCGCATGCTTTTAGGAATGTTTCTGAGGACGAGGTTTGGCAAGCCCTGTTTTCTATTAAATCAAATGCTGTTGGCTCTGACGAAATTCCTGTTAAATTCCTGAAAGTTGTCTTTCCTTTGTTTTCGCCATATTTGGTTCATGTGCTTAATACTGTTCTCACCACATCAACTTTTCCATCCCAGTGGAAGCAAGCTTTGGTCACACCTATTCCCCAAGACCAATGATCCGCTATGTGTTGCTGACTATAGGCCCATCAGTATTCTTCCTGCTTTGTCCAAAGTGTGTGAAAGACTGATTCAGACTCAAATGTTATATTTTATTGATAGTGGTACTGGTGTCTATGTCAAACAGTCTGGGTTTAGGAAATTTCACAACACTACGTCTACTATGATTGATCTTACTGATGAAATTCGTCGTAATATGGATCGTAAAAGGTTGACTTTACTGCTTTTTCTTGATTTTATTAAGGCATTTGATTGCGTTCATCATATTAATTTAATTTCTAAATTGAGAAACTTCTTTGATTTTTTTAACTCTGCAGCAAACCTCATATTATCCTATCTCTCTGGTCGATCTCAGTGTGTGGTTGTGGGTGGTAAGTGTTCCTCCTCTAGACTACTTTACAGAGGTGTTCCCCAGGGATCTATTTTGGGTCCTTTGCTGTTTAGTCTCTTCATAAATGATCTTCCTGCAGCTCTGAGAAACTGTTCAGTTCATTAGTTTGCTGATAATGTTCAGATTACTTGCTCTGCTCCCATCACGGAGTCTTTCACCTGTGTTGCTGATATCAATTGTGATCTTTCTTCAATTTCTGAGTGGTCCTATCAAAATTCTCTAATCTTGAACCCTGCCAAGAGTCAGGCCATTACTTTCTATCGGTATCCAATTAGTCAGAGTCTTCTTCCTATCTTTTTAAATGATGTGCAGGTTCATCTTGGATGAGACCTTATCATGGGATGATCATGTAAGTTCTGTTATCGGGAGAGTTGGGATGATGCTTCGGCGTCTGTATTTGGTTAAAGATCTTCTTCCAGTTGAATTGAGGTGTAAATTGGTCTCTTATCATGCCCTTTTTTCTTTATGGATGTGAAGTGTTTTCTGGGGCAAATATGGGTACTATTCATAGATTAAAGCTGTGTTTTAACTCTTGTATTCGATTTATCTATTCACTCAGGAAGAGGGATCATTTATCTGTGTTCTCATTTAAGTTTCTCGGAACTAAGTTTGGGTTGTTCTTGAAGTTGAGATCGGTACTATGTCTCTTTAAGGTTGTCAAATATCGTCAGCCTGTGTACTTATTTGAGAAGTTATCGTTTACTATCTCTAATCGAACGAGGCATCTTGTCATACCATTCTATGTTTCTTGTGCTATAGAATTGTCGTTTGCTGTGAGAACTTGTAGGCTCTGGAATGGGTTGCCTTTGGCTATCAGAGAGGCTAGTTCTGTTCGTGTTTTCCAAAATCTTTGCTTGGCTCACTTCAATACACTTGGTAACATTGCTTAATGCTTAATTTCTTCTTGTTGGATGCTGTTGTTGAGTTTTGAGTTGTCATGTGGGCTGCTGCTTCTATTTCTTGCTTTAATTTTGGTCTCAGTCTCTTGTCTCGTGACTTGATTGGAACTTGAATTATTGCATTTTCTTTTTCTCATTTTGATTTTTATACTTCTTGTACTGGCGTTGGTAGAGAGTTGGACCGTCGGGGAACAAGTGAACTGAAGTAGGTTAGTTGTAAGTTGGTGTGTGTTGTTGAGATGAGGTGATAAATTAATTTTATTATATTGTATTAGTATTATTATTTTTGTTGTTATTAGTATTATTGTTGTTATTAATTGTATTACTTTTGAAGCTAGTCTTGTTTGGCTGTTTTCTTACGTTTTTTTTTTATCTGATCAAATTATAAATAAGACTTATTAGTCTTAATTTGTATTTTTTGCCGAAATAAATAAATAAATAAATAAATTACCTCCTGCTTTATTTCATTTGAATGACCATCAGTTATACCTTCAGTGAAATCCTCATCAATATTCAACTCTGACTCACTCTTCATAGTTTGAATCAATTCTATACTATCACTCATTTGGTGCTGATATTCTGTATCTTTAACCAATTTTTCATTCCAATAAGTGTTTACAAATTTTTCCTTTAAATATATTTCCGATTGGTGACATTTTCTTCGAAATAAATAGGACCGTTTCAATTCTTGTAAACATTTTACACAAATGAATTTAGGCAGCATATCATCATAATCTATCTATAATACGAAAACTCATTACACAAATTTTAAATTTCTTTTAAAAATATAATCTTTTACCGTGAGATCGGTACATTGATTCATTACATTGCATATAATAACGGTTTCGTTTTGAATGGTTGTTGTCTCAAATATATTGATATTGGGTTCTAGTGTTAGACATAAACGACATATTGACGTTTCGTTCATTTTAATTTCCAATCGAAATGAAAAAATTGGAAAACTATGCTTTGTGAAAACAGATTAAACAAAATTAAAACGTTTGACAACTAATCTTAAAATGTAAATACATATTTAGGTTAGGTTATATATAGCTGTCAAATTGAGATAAAAATTAAAGCAGTGTCTAAGGACACGATCTTAGTTTGTAGGTAGGTGTGTGAAGAACACCTAAAGCCGTGCATTCACATAAAACAGAAACAGAAACTGAAAATTTTCAGTTTCTGTTTCTGTTTCTAATTTGGTTGGCGGTGGTGAATAATAAAACAGAAACCGAATTTTAAGATGGCAGCTGTCATATTAAATTATATATGCCAAAATTAAAATATATATATTTAATCCAATCCATATATATTTAAACCAATTAAAATTGCTAAAATTATATTAAATTAAAAAAAATATTGTAATTCAATAAACTGTGTATTTTATTTTTCATTCATATAAATAAAAAAATAACACAATTTTGTAATGTATAGTGAAGAAGAAATTTATTTTTTTCGTTATCGCACATAATAATATCCATAAAAAAAAATCGAGCTAAATTCAACGTAAATTATTTTTGACTAAATATTTATTTCTTAAAATAATGTACAATCCCGTCAAAGAAAATAAACTACAAGGTATGCTATTGCGCATTTCATCGCGCAAAGTCTAAAAAACGTGACGTCACATGGTGAGTACTAATTTGAACTAAATTGTAATATGCGCGAATCTTACTAACGGTATCTTCTATTTTAAAACAAAAATTTTTATTTTGTGAAAATATAAATTAGTTTAAAGATCATTGTGCAATTTATAATTGTGGATGATTGTATTAATTGATAATTGTGAGTGAGTCCATTGAGTTTTTTTTAATAGTGAAGGTGTTTTATACATATTTTTTAAAAATTTAAAGTGGTTTTTTTTCGTTAGTCCAATAAACATTTTCTTGTGACTAAAATAATTATTATAGTGAGTGAAATTATTATTTATAAAAACAATAAAAATGAGGTGTGCAGTGTTTGGTTGTAATACTGACAACCAATCGAATAATTTTTATAAAAACATTAAATTTATTTCTTTTCCGAACAATATTGAGCTTGCCCAAAAATGGGTCCACTTATGTGGACGATCAGATACTATTAATATTAAATATGCTCGTATATGTTCAAAGCATTTTGATGAAAGTAATCTTTCAAACAATTTGCAGCATATGTTATTAGGGTATACGCCTAAAAGCGCACGGTTTGTGAAAGAGGATGCAATTCCTACAGAAAATCTACCCAATAACACAATAAGAAAAGCCGGCAAGCCAGTCAAAGATAGAGATGAGAGGCTTACAAAACGAATTCAAAAACAATTTGTATCCGAAATATTAAATCAAAACCGGTATGTAAATTTTTTTAAATCAATTATTTAATCCAAATATAAATTTTGCGCCCGAAATTTATTAATATTTAAAATAAATAAGAAACAATTGTAAGTATAGTTTTATTCAAAAATTTATGAAAATATAGTATTATGGTATTACTATATTTTCTTCATTATAAGTATTAAATAATTTACAGTGAATTACCAGCTATTGAAGATATAAATATAAATTTAGAAGAAAATAACAATCCAGTTTTATGTGAACCTGGTCCATCTCAAGTATTTGAATGCCGGGCGTTAAATAAGATTATTGAAAATTTAACATCTGAGTTAACGTAAAATATTTCATTCTCTTTTTAATTATTATTACATATTTGTAACTATATTTCAGTAAATTAAAAATCGAGAACCAAATTTTGACGGAAGAGAACCAATCTCTTAAAGTGTTGATAAAAAACAATTCTAAAACTAAAAATTTGGAAGATAGTATTAGAAACATTTTTACGCCAGGCCAAATTAAAAAGCTTGAAACTCCTAATAAACGAGTAAAATGGTCGCAAGAAGATATTTCGAATGCTATAGCAATACATTCAGCTAGTTCCAGAGCTTATCGTCTTCTATTAAAAAAAATGTATCCACTGCCAGCTATGTCTACTCTACGTAGTTGGTGTGGTAAAATTGAAGTTGAGCCGGGGCTGCTTAAAGAAATTTTGTCAATAATGGAGAATGTTTTAATGACTCCATTGGATAAGATTTGCGTACTTTCTTTGGACGAAATGAAGATAAAACGCAAATTTTTATACAATAAGTCCTCAGATGAAGTCGTAGCACCCGCCAACTACGTCCATGTAGTTATGATAAGAGGTCTTTTTGGTAATTGGAAGCAGCCTATATTTTATAATTATGATTGTAAAATGACCAAAGACCTTTTATTTAATATTATAAAAGCAGTGGAACAAACTGGTTTTCATATAGTTGCTATGGTTAGTGATTTGGCTGGGTGCAATACCCGTTTGTTATCGGAGCTAGAGGTATCTGTAAATCATTCCTGGTTTCAAAATCCTGTAAATGAAATTGAAAAAATATATGTATTTGCTGATGTGCCACATTTAATAAAACTGATCAGAAATAATTTTGTAGATCATGGTTTTGAGATAGATGGTGAATTTGTTACCAAAAAAACCATTGAAGAATTGCTACACCATACATCGGTTTCAGATTTGAGCATCGCAAGTAAAATTTCGACCGAAAATCTTACAGTGAGCAATTCAGGACGTCAAAAAGTTAAATTAGCCACAAAATTATTTTCTCATACCATTTCCCAAGCCATTAGCAGATGTGGCACATTAGGGCTTCTCGAATCGGATTCTTGGATTAAATGTGCCGAATTCTTCAAATTGGTAAGGGTCTTTCTATTTTACTTAGAAATATGTTTTAAGATAATAATTATGTATTTTCTCTTAAGGTTAATGACTGGTTTGATTGTTTAAATGTTCGCGCACCTTATACTGATAGTCGAGAGAGAGTGCAAGGATTTGGATTATGGGAAGATCATTTTAATATATTAGATCAAATGAACGATGTAATGCTTAATATGAAAGTAATCGGAAAAAAGTCATTGCTACCATTTCAAAAAGGTATGCCTAACAATTTTATTTTATTTGTACATTACATAAAATATAGCAGGTTCTAAATGTTAATTGTTTATTTTAGGTGTACTATTTTCTAATAAATCAGCGAAACTACTCTTCGAGGACCTGAAGAAAAAATTTGATATAAAATATCTTTTAACTTATCGATTAAATCAGGATGTGCTGGAAAATTTTTTTGGTGTGATAAGAGCTAAAGGAGGACTTCATGACCACCCAGATGCTCTAGAATTTAAATATAGATTAAGGTCATACATTCTTGGCCGAAACGAAGGGTCAATATCGTTTGAGGGCAATACCCCAATAGACGATACCCCTGACCTGGACAAGGTCTCAAGTTTAAGCAGCATTTGTTTGAGAACAATCATACCAAAAAATGGAAATGAATTCGAAGATATGAGACCTGCACCTGAAGAGTTGGAACCATTGCACTACGATGGTCTGGAACATTTAGCAGGCTACATATGTTTTAGATTAAAAGATCCAAGTTTAATAGTTGATCATTCTAATGATCAATATTATACTTGGACTAACCATCTCACAGAAGGAGGCCTTAAAAAACCTTCCCCGCAGATGATGAAAAACATAGAACAGCTCGAGTCAATATTTAATGACGTTAATAACAATTCACTCTTAGTAAGAAAAGATTACATAAAAAATTTAATAGACCTTTCAATAGATGTTGACTGCGACGAGAAAATTAAAACAATTTTCTTCAGGTCTAGAATGTTTTTTCGAATGAAGGAACTAAACCAAACAATTTTAGACATGACCACGAGAAAAAGAAAATTTAATAAAATAATAACTTAAATTATATTTCTCGCCTATCTCGTAAGCTTAATTTACAGTTAATAATTATTTATAATTGAAATTTCCCAAGAAAAAACTCAAATACCTATATATGATCCTCATAATCAGATTTTCCATTCTCATTCGAATTTATATTTTTCTCGTACATTTTTCCATTAACAAATATATCGTTTATTTGAAAAAATAAGTTAATTACATATGTATTTTATTTAAAATAAAATATTTTATTGTTAAAATAAAATATTTTATTGTTAAAATAAAGTACAATAAAGCCGTTTTCGATTTAAATTGTATGCATTTCATTGAAGAAAAAATTATTCAACTCACTGAGTGACGTCATGCGCAGAAAAAACCAAAATAGAAATTTTAACAATCATACCTTTTAGTTTATTTTCTTTGCAATCCCGTTACATAAATTTAAAATAATATGGTCACGTGACAGTTTCTGGACCAGAAACAACTAAATTTTAATTGTTTCTGGTCCAGACAAAACAGGCGAATTTTCAGTTTCTGTTTCTGTATCTAAATTAGGTTTCTGTTTCTGTTGCTGTCAAATTTGTAGCTAGTAACAAAAAGTTTTGTGGGTATGAAATTCGGTTTCTGTTTCTGTTTTATGTGAATGCACGGCTTAACAGGCTGATTCTGAGTTAAGAGGTCTTAACTATATGATTATTTTTGTTATGACAATTTTTCAAGTGAAAACTTCTTTAGTATCGTTGTAATTTGAACTGGATGAAATGAAATTTTAACAGTAAAATATGGAGGGGCTGAAATCTCACAGCTCTGAGATATCAAGACTTCGGTCTGGGTAAAGGATTTTGATATAAAATTCAAAAACTATTTTTTTCAAAATTCTGAAAATATTGCAAAAATTATAACAAAATCAAAAATTGAAACTTTTTAAAAATTCCAAAAATTAGAATAAATCAAATATTTAAACTTGTTCTAAATTCCAATAATATTCCAAAAATTCTTAAAAATTCAAACTTTTTTCAAAATTCTAAATATATTGCAAAAATAATTACAAAATCAAAAATTGAAATTTTTTTCAAAATTCCAAAAATTATAATAAAATCAAATTAAAATTTTTCAAAATTCTAAAAATATTCCAAAAATTCTTACAAAATAAAAAATTAAAACTTTTTCCAAAATTCTAATATTGCAAAAATTATTACAAAATCAAAAATACAAACTTTTTTCAAAATTCCAAAAATATTCCAAAAACGATAACAAATTCAAAAATGTCCACGTCCAATGTCATTTTCAATTACATATTTTTTTTTTTTTTTCAATAAAACGTGTTGTGTAGTAGGAATTTTAATATGTGTCACAATAACACATAAAAACTTTTTAAGACCAAGGTCCCACAACAACATACGTTCAAAGGTGTTGATGGACGTAAATCTTTCTTTTTTTGTGTTTTTATATTTTTTGTTAAAGAATGAATAACTAAACAAAAAACGTCATAAAAACAGCTACATTTTTTTTTTCCAAAAAATTGGCTAAAAAAATAAATGAAATCATTTTTTGACATACTTGACATTATTTTTTTGACAAACTTATAATGCCATAACTCTCAATAATAATAATAAAATTTCATTTCAAACAAACAATTAATTTTATTTTTTTTCAAAAAAATTGGGTAAAATACTTTCCATGCGTATGTCTTCCATTGTAATTGTATTCATTCCACACCTAGTGATTATAATTAAATTCTTCAACAGTTCTATAGTTTATTAAATATTCCCCTAACAAATTAAAAACTTTTGTTGGTATAGTAATATCAAAAGGTTAAAACGAGAAAACATAAAATAAAAAAGTTTTTCAATGCTATCTATGATGCATGTTTTTCAATATGGTGATAAAAGCTTTAGCAGGCAAACTGGAAATTAATCGAAATATTTTGAAGTCGTGGATAAAATAGCATCTTGTATTCGCATAGGATGATGGCAATTCTTCCCTCGGATGATTCCCTCCACTCGCTACCCTCGTTTCGGGCTTCATCCTCGTGAAGAATTGCCATCATTCCCAACTCATACAAGAATCTACTATTAAGTTTTCTTGTAAGAATTTTCTTTTAATGGCGTGTAAAGGTCCTACCTCATCTACGAAAAGATTTTCGTCTTCAGGGATTCAAGACAAGCTTCTTCCCAGCCAGCACACTTAGTGAAATTTAGGTGAACCATTTTGGGATTTGGTTAAATTTAAGTAAAAGTTTGGTTAAATATGTGGAAAAAGGTAATAAATGACTGTTTCAGCTAATTAGTGTACATGTATTTCTAGTCGAAAATTATAGTTAATATGTTTTTGGTGTAAAAAAATAAGTTATTAGGTAAATTTATAACATATTAAGTATACAAGTTTAAGTAAAAAAAATCATGTAATACAGATAGTACATGTATTTCATGTATTAAGTGACAATTTAAGTTACAAAAGTGTATCTAAAACATGTATTTAACTTATTACCTGTTGTTTAGCTAGCGGTAATTTAGCTGACATTGCAACAGTTATTTCATGAAATAAGTTAAATAGCCTAAAATTAACATAACTACGGAACATTGAAACTTAAAAAAAATTCTCAGACTGCTGTTAAGTTAAATAGGTCGAGTTTTACATGTAATATTGCATTTAATTGGTTTAATGAACGAATGTTAACTAAATTTTTGCTGTCTTTTTCATATTATACATATAATAAGTACATGCGTTTATATGTATCCATAAAGATTTATAGCAAATCTCGTTTTCCGATGACAATTATTATTAGTGCGCATGTATATTGATCAAATCGCTCGGATACCGTCTTTATTATATATTTCTCTCACTAACGTTGTTTTAAATAGTAATAAATGCCTCTGAAAAAGAAAGTTAAGAAAAACGGTCGATACTACATAATGCGACAGAAGAGAGCGGCCGAATTCGAAGCACGATTTGATACATCAAATGTGTCAACGGATGAAGAAATGGATCGGCCACCACCACAACAACTGAATGCCATTTTTGAAAATAATTTGCCAGCAGAAAATGCTATGATCGAAAATACCATCCCCGTTAGTGTTACTTGTGATGAAAATGAAAATGAAAATTGTACATCCCAAGTTGGTGAAACTGCTGAATTTTTATTATCAGAAGCAGATATTGCTGAGGAATTGATGCGCGAACACCTGGAATATGAGCATAACGCTCAAACTAAAATAGATCTGTTGAACGAACTAAGGCAATGGGCTTTGCAAAACAAAATTTCATTAACAGCGTTGTTATATTTTTTTAAAAAGAATATTAAATTAAAAATATCACATTTATCGTGACTCAGTTTGAAATGAATCATCTTTAGAGGAGCTTTTAAAACAGTTTATTGAGGAATTCAACATTTATTTATTATTCTTGTTTTATTATTTTTTATTATTTACGAATTCGAAAGCTATGCTTTCATCACCTGTGTCGCGTTCTTTTTCTTAACATTTTTTAACATTGTTAAAATGCCATAAAATTGTGTTGGAACGTCATGTTAAGTTTTGTCGACAATGTTGATTTATAATTTAAGAACGACAAAATATTAGACTTTTGATCTGTCAAAAATAAATTTGTTCTATTTGAGCACATAAATTAAATATATTAAAATTTTTTAATTTATATATAATAAAACTCAATTGCGAAACACAAAAACAAGAAATTGTGTTTACGAATCTCTTAGTTATATACATTTTGACCGATAAATAGATCACAACATACCATTTGACATAACAACATTCTATAATTCATGTCTAGGAGATGAGTTGGAAATTGTTACAAAATGTTAACTTTTGACAGTTTAACATTGAATTTAGGAACGACGTCATTTTGTTACACAATGTTAAAATTATTGAATTAAAGAAAAAGAATTAAAGAACGACGAAAGTTAACAATTGTTAACAATAGTCAACATTGTCGAGAAAAAGAACGCGACACTGAAATACATAAAAAATAAATTTTAAAGTAAGATACATTCCATTATATACATATCGGTGGTTTAATAATACCCCATTTCAAAAAACTAATAATCTAACTACTGAAAAATATAAAATATAAAGCAAAAAGAACGGATCTAATAAAACAATAAAATAATTAAACCATTAGAGAAAATTAAAAAAAATAAAAAAAATAAAAATGAATTTGACAAAAGAAGTGAACCTAAATAATAACAGTTTTATGGTGTGTCCCAAATGGGTGGATATCCTTTAGTCATAAATATAGTTTAGGTGATTTATTTATTATGTCGTCGCTTTAATAATGAAATAACGTATGACATTTATACGTTGTTATTATATAATGGGTGACCTGCATTCCTCATAAGGATCTCTATAGAGTGGCGTTTTAACATTGTCCAATTATTTTATAACTGGGGGTGAAAATTAATATATTGATAATTAACGTACATGCAAATTTGAATGTGGTTAAATATTGAAACAGCGTAAATGCATGTACGATATTCCAATTCCTACAGAATAATAGCTTGGGCAAAATCAGTGTCGTATATTTTACATACATTGCGATCGCCACACGAAATGGTAAATATAAAATATTGTATAAGCATCATTCGTGACTATATGATAGGCCGGTTCATATAAATAAAAAATTGTAAAAATATCATGCGTTATTTCAATAATAATCAGTTTTAGTCTTAATCGTAATTAAGAAATATGAAATAACGTAGAAGGTACCTGATTGACTTTTCACCTCTTTTTAGGTAGAAAAGCTAGCAGGTACCAATGTGAAATTTTAATATGCTGTGGGGAAATTCATCAAGAGTAATTGGTAGAAATTATTTTCCAATATCTTTTCATTCAATAGTGCTGCCGAGTTTACGAAAATCAGAAACTCGAAAAATCTTTAAACCCAATTATCTCGAAACTACACTTTTGCGAATACGTTGCATCATTGTTAAAGCGACGATATGTTGCTCGGCGGTCTTTTAATTATTAGGTTAAATAAATTAGATTTTATGTTTCCTTCTTTATTGTTCATCAGGATACCGGGGTTTAATTGATTTTCTTTTTCAATGAAAAAAAATTCGTACGCTTCTAGGTGTTTTAGATTATTAATCTCTTTTATGAGCTCTAAATTTGATGGTGACCTGTTGTTGAGTGGCATATGAGCGGTAACGCTAGAATTCTCAGCCCTTTTGTATTTTATTTCTGTAAGGTGTTCTTTCTGGCGTTGTCCTATTTTGCGTTGAGAAGGACCTACATAAAATTTTTCACAGTCGTTGCAGGATATTTTATAAATACCAGATTTCTCATTTGGCTCAGTTTTGATTTTTGGTTTATAGCTTACATTTCGAAGCTTACACACCACGGACACACCATAAAACTGTTATTATTTCGGTTTACTTCTTTTGTCAAATTCATTTTTTTTTTATTTTCTCTAATGGTTTAATTGTTTTATTAGATTTATTCATTTTGCTTTATATTTTATATTTTTCTGTAGTTAGATTATTAATTATTTAAAATGGTGTTGCAAAATATTGCTTATTGCAACTTCTTATTTAAGGATAAACAATAATGTTTGCATTACCCTGTGAAAATTTTAAACCTACATAATACAAATGTAATAGAACTGGAAAGCGATGATTATAAAAAATTATATTGTTGATTATTAATTGACCGGTACTTGAATTGAAAGGATGTTCTAAATTAATTAATTCAAATAATAATTAAATTTGCACTTAATTCGATCTGTCGAAAAATGGTTTTATTTTTATATTTAATGCTAAAAGTCGGTTGGTGAATTTTTGTTGTCTATCATTTCTTATGAATTTTAATTTTGAAATACGGCTTAAATTAATTTTTACTGTGAACGATATAAATTTAAAATGTGGATTAAACAAAAAATAGGATACTGTTAGTCGACCGTATATTAAATTTTGTTTATTTTTATTAAAATTCGAGTGCAAATGTGAACCGGCAACCTAGTTATTAGTTTAAAAAAACCTACGGAGATCTACTACGAGGGAAAATATTATCTTAACAAAATGTTACAAGTAAATAAATAGTTGTAGTTGTAACTAATGTAGCGTCATGTGAGACAGGGAGAAGTGCAAATATTATCATTTTTATGATGGTCCATTGTATCGGGACAAATCATTGATCGCATTTTTTTTTCCTTACTGAATGGTAAAGGCTAAATAAATTATTACATTTCTGGTTATTGTTTGCATATTGTTGGTGAAAATTTAACATAAAATCTTAACGTTTTAAGTGGACTAAATGGCGTTATATTTGAAAACGTTATGTTTTAAATTGTGATTGTGATATGATATTGAAAAAAAAAACAAATAACAGAAATTATATAACAAAAAAAATGAAAACAGTGATTTAAATCCGGATTATATATAAAAAAAAAGAAAAAAAATAGAACAAAACAAAAAAAAAAATAATTAGATGTTTGTGAGTGTCCTATTATTAATTTCTTTAATTTTAGATTTAAAGTAGGTGGTGGGTAAGAATAAGTTAAATTAATATTAATAATATTTTCTGAATTAAAAATTTTTTTTTGTGTTCTCCATACATTTTTCTTAAAATTAAGTTTCAATTAAGAATCCACGATTTATTTTTATATATTCCGCTACTAATGATCGCATTAAAAATATTAAATGAATTTTCTGATTTTTTTTTATTCCTAAATATATAACTTAACATGGATTAATTATCGCTTGTGAGATAGAGAGAGATCGAGATGGACGAAGGTAAGTAGAACCAAAGCTAGTCCATCAACATACACCGCTTAAACTAGATCTTTAGACTCACCAAAACGCCCACTTCCTTTTACCCTGCAGTTATAGCCGAGAGCAACAAGCGGTTTTGGTACACGGTCTTCGATAAATTTTCTGTTAGCGTTTCTAAAGATTCATATTTTGTTTCTTAACAAAAACGATGACGTATGAACTGCTACAGTGGCGCCCAAAGGTAATATACACTCTCGAGTTAATTTCCATCCGCCCAATCTTCGCTCACATTTAAATATTTTCCATTTTCATATTATCTAACGCTTTTCGCCATTCGTTAACGTTGCATGAGACTCTTTTTATTCCATTTTCGAATGTTTTGATTTGAGAGGTTCTGTTTTGCAATGACGTGTGTGGATAATATTTTCTCACTAAATATTTCATTTCAAAATAGGATTAAAGCATCGACATTTTTTTTTATTGATCAACGATTATGTTTGTTCAGTGTACGTAATTATTTCTGTCAATGGACGTTTGAATTTTATAGCGGTACTCCATTTACTTATATGATCATTCTTCAATTAATGGTAGATTGCTTGTTTGTTTTGAGCTATGTGGATTGAGAAAAAGTATGATCGCACTGTTCTCCATTAGAAACAATGTTTTGAGAACAGTGTTCGGGGTATCATGCTATCTCAAAATTCATATTCAGACGAATACGAGGCATATACAGCATACATGATTTTGATGTTTCCTCCCAATTTTATATCATTTTCTAAGTCATCCATTTTAATTATGGTTGTTTAAAGTAACACAGTAACTTTTCATTTCAAGTTCTTTGGAAAGCACCCACTTTCTATTTCGCTGTGCAAAATATTTTGACTGTGTGGTGTTTCGTTAGTTCTTGGTCCCTAATATTTTGTTTGGTTCTACTTCTTATGATATGGTAATTATATTTTTAATATTTGCCTTTCTCCATCTCTATCTCTCTCACACTTCACAATCTTTTTTTTTGAACGAAAGTAAAGTAAACCTGAATAATTCTAGTATTTTTTTTTTGTTGCTATTCTAATTTAATTAAGCTTGTTAATATTATATTATCGTTTTTATTTGTACTGAGTTATTTGAATTACAGCTATATTAATCCAGTTGGCTGTATTGGAATTTTGTCGTATATTAATTTTAGAAAGAAAAAAAATTGAAAAAAAAGGAAAGAATCACAAACTAACAGTTAAAACGGTTGAAGAATATTTTTAATTTAAGCATCCTTTTGATTATAGATCGAATTTTTTTTTTTTTTTTATGCTTTTAATAAAGGTTCTTTGTGGTAACACCAAATTGGAATATCACTTCATATTATTATTAATTATTTTATTAACATCTTTCATATAACATTATTATCAAATAATTTCTTTCAAAATACGTTGACTTAATACACGTATACATTTGAAGTCTATACCAGTGATGCCAGATTTTCAAAAATGAATTTCCCGTTGACGTATCGAAAATTCCCGATTTTTCCCGTTTTTTTAAGGAAAAATCCCTCAGAAATTCCCATCAAGTTTTCAATAAAAATTTACATATAAATTCAATTATTTATTGAAAAAACTTCAAAAACCACCACAGTTATAACAAAATTTATCCTTCCGACAACTATAAATATAGGTGTTTATCTCTGTTTTTTACGACTATATTTGTGTACGTTATTAGTCTTAATATATAGAATGAAACAAACAGCTGTTAATTTTATTCTGTACCGCGAATGTGGCGGAACACAATAAAACAATTTATTTGATTGTATTGAATGCTGAAATAAATTTTATTTTATTTTATAAAAATTTGATTGCATGTTATAAAAAAACAAGCATTTTCAACCAAAAAGCAAACATTTTCGACCTGTAGCACTATTCCGGTACATCGTGAAATAGGAATTGGAAAATAAATTGTAGTCATTTTTCATAACTAGTATATGTCCGTGCCGCGGGAAATAACAAATTCGTATTAGAAAATATTTCGTTATTTCATTTATTACATTTTTTCTCAATTCACAATTCCCAGAGAAATGCCGGAATAGACGTACTGATTATATAAAAAACAGTCAATTCAAACTGAAGCGCATGTCCCTCTCTCGAATATTAAAAAAGGCAAAGACTACTATGGTTAAATTGTATTAAATTTCCAAATAATTGTTTTTTGGTTTCTCATTAGTATAAAATTTGATGTCTTTCATCAGGTAGGGCTTTCATTAGGCTTTTTATAGGCTTTTCATTTTCAAAATACCAAATAATTAAATAGATATCGAAATTGATTTAAATTTATTTAATTGTTTCGAATTAATTATTCAAAAAAATACAATAAAATTCATCGTTTTTCCTTGTTCGTTTTACTTGTTTTATCAACAAATTTTAAAATAATTCAATTTAAATTAATAAATGTTACTCTATCGGAAGGATAAAACGTTGTATTGGGTTCGTTTTTAATGAATTTTATTCTCTCGAAAATTTGTAATGCTCGCTTGTTTTCCTTGAAAAATAAAATATTGCATTAAACACTTACACAATATATTACTATTGTTTCGATTCTCCATACAACTTGTGGAATAAGAAGGAACTGCGATAAAATGGAGCATTAAATCTATTAAAATTGAGAAGGACATTTTTTAAAAGAAGTAAATTTTAAAAAAATTTTAAAATTGTAATAGCTCTTTTTCGATACGTAAGCAACTGCTCAGAAATAAAATAGTGATGCCAAACATCCTAATTTTTTTAATATGTTTAAAAAAGATGGATGCATATAGAGAGCCAACTTGTAGTTCCAGATGATTTCATTTCTCGTTTCGAGGCATCAAAATATTCTTGAAATTCAGATAACATGGTGGTCCGTTGGGGTTTTCAAAACGTACCTATCTCCCTAAGAAATATTTAAACAGCAGAAGGCTTAAATTCCATCGCGGATTTGACAATACTAAAGCAGATAGATGGCATATACATTTAAGTAAAATTATCGGGTGATCGACATCTTTCTGAAGCCTGGTAAAAAATTGGTTGGTGCAACCATTTCAAAATAAGTTTTAATTTAAAACGATTCTATTATTAAATGTGAAAAATCCCGCACTTTCCAAGTTTTTTCCCGCTTTCCCGTTTTATATGAAATATCCCGCAAACGGGAAAAAATCCCGCGATCTGGCAACACTGCTATACCTATTTACATTTTATATTTTCATATTGGTTCCTAAGAAGTTAGGAAATGGATTGTTTATCCTTAGAGCCCGACGAGTTAATCGTCGAATGTCAGATAAGAGAGTTAACAGGCCCCGCTAAGGATCAATTTGACAGACTACCCGCGTTATTACAAGAGGAAGTGGAAAATCTCAGAGAACCACCAACTAGAGCACATAAATCTGCTTTAAAGCAACCGAAAAGGGAAATTGTCTTATGTTCTTCTAAACTCAAAGAATTAAAAGAATTGTTGCATGACACGGTAGCGTTAGAGTCTGCTACAGTTATTAGGAATGAGCTACTAGTTATTTACTCACGGTTTATACATATCAAAGGACGATTAAAACGAATAAGTGCGGCTAAGGGTGTTAATACGACTGCTCTGACTTTGATGGCCTCATGTGACGCTCTAATTGAGATCCTTGATAAACATCGGACCACAAAGTTAGACAGGAATGGGACCATAGAATCCCTTGACCGGGTTCAGGTAGAAAACATCAATGAAATAGAAGTGGGCGAAGAAAACTTGCCTACTTGCAGCAAAAATTTAAATAATCACTCTTCCACTTCTACCCAGATCACGAGAGGCCCTGATTTTGCAACACATACTGGTTTAAGAACCCCTGATGGTAGTCTTTATCTGAATCCTACGACTAATATGCCAAACCAGTCTCAACACGTAAATGACATGGGTAACGGTCCAAACGGGTCAGATATTAATATAACAAGACACTTAGCACAACTTTCCGAAGTAATTAACGAGGTCAATCGGCGTTTTTCTCAAATCAACCCACAACCTTCGGGGACAATGAATAGTAATCCTATACCAAACACCCACTCGCAAAGAGAGAACAACAGTTTAGCTTTCAACCCAGCGGTACCTCCACCACCAGTGTCTAACCGAATAAACCTGATTACGCCGACGTATAACCCTGAAGGAGGTTGGAACAATACCCGTACACCTGTTTATAGATGGGGTGTTTCATTTGACGGTTCTTCTTCGGGAATGGCTGTCGAAACGTTTTTATTTCGAGTAGAGCATTTAGCGCTCAAAAATGGCGTGTCACTGAAACAACTGGTAAACGATGTTAGTATTTTGTAACATTTGTATGTCTATCAAAACCCCTAAATTTAAATTTGTATTTTTGTTTTATCCGCTTTGCCAACTTTACATTTATCAATAATAATATTTACATTTACGCACTATATCAAATCCATCGGTTGAATAAAAACATAAGATTGCTTCATTTTATAATAACTGTAGAGTCGAGTTTTTCAACTTAATCAAACTCAACTCGAGATAATTAAAAATTTTCGATAACCATCATTGTTCACTTAAATTAAATAATCAGTCTATTCTCAAAGGTGGTCGTGGTTTAACAATTATTAACTTAAGTGGAAAGTTTAAAGTTTATAATTTTTTTTTCTGTTGGAAACTTTGATTATTTGTTTCAAACAAAGTGTTTGTGAATTAAAAATTGCCCAAGGTATGTACATTCGATGATTGTTAGAAAAATTAAAATCCTTTGGTTAGTTTGCTTTCCTCTAAACTGGTGTTTTTAATATTTTTACTAGAAGCATACGTGAAGCGTGACGACCATAAACAACAAACTTAACTTAAACCAATTGTAAGTAATAAAATAAGTTTTAAATAGAATCGGGATAGATAAACGAATATCCATTGAATACACGGTATCTTGGCAATTAAAAGCAAAATTTATTTTTTATACAAGTATTTTTCTTTACAAAAATTCGAGAAGGCTTATATACCTATTAAGCGTTACGTCAAAAGAAGTAACAACTGTATCCTATCGGGTATTCCATTATATTACGTACGGTTATTGCTGCATGATTTAAGATCAAAAATAATTATACAGTCTGTGTTGGATTAGATTTATGCGACTGGCTCAGACTACGGCAGTGGACTGTATCTTGAATGATTTTTAGTTATTCAAACTGAGAACTGTCGCTTTTACTTCTAATAAAGAGACAATTTCACTTTTTAACAAAGAAATAAATTGAATACACAACACTTTTAATATTTGTATATATATCTATTTTTATTTCTAAAGAAAAACACGTCCTTATGATATAATCTTTGTAAGGAGAATGCAACTTAACATAGATTTAACATTAGCGAACAAAAACTTAAAAAATTAGAAAAATAGAAAAATAAACAAAAGATAAAACTGAATTGCCTATGTAACAAAATTAGGTAATTTTTATATATAACAGTTTAGAACTTAAGTTTTAAACATACCGGCCACCTTAAAATATCATTTTAAAAGGAACTCCAATAATAATTTTTTTTTTTTATTAATAAATTTTTTTTTTTTTTTTTTTTTTTTTTTTTTCATACAATGAAGATTAGATTTGAATTGGTATTTGTTTATAAACATTATATCAAACTATTGGTAAACAAAATTTTAATTTGAAAACAATAACAGCTATTAATAATTAATACATTGGTACTTAAAATTAAATATTGATTGTTTCTTTTTAACATACAGCACATAAATTTATACAAAAAATATTTATTATTGAAATTAAAATAGAATTATATCATTATATTATTTATTTTCAGTTTCGATAGGAATTGGACAAACTCGTGTAATCGCTCGCTTGAATATACCAGACAGTGTTTTTACAGTCACGACACGCGTTTTGCTATCTGATCCGGGATGTGTCTCTATAACACGACCCAAAACCCATTTAATGGGAGGTGTGTTTTCTTCTTTCAAAAGAACAATTGTGCCAATTTTTATATTTTCTAATGGTTCTAACCATTTATGCCTTTGTTGTAACTCCGATAAATACTCACATGACCATCTTTTCCAAATCTGTTGAAGTACATGCTGGAGACGCTGATATCTGGATAAACGATTAAAATCCAGATGGAATAAGGAAGGTTCTGGAATGGCGTTTATTGGGCCACCTATGAGGAAATGGCCTGGAGTCAATGGAGACAAGTCAGATGGATCAGCAGACAAAGGTGACAACGGTCTAGAATTCAGACAAGCTTCGATTTGGGTTGTGAGAGTCATTAGCTCTTCAAGAGTACAGACATAATTGCCAAGTGATCGTTTTAGATGGTGTTTGGCACTTTTTACTGCAGCTTCCCATAATCCACCGAAATGTGGAGATCTCGGGGGTATAGTTTGCCAGTTTATGCCTTCAGAGGTAAAAAATTTGAATAACTCATTTTTAGAGCATTCTTGATTAAAAAGGTTTTGGAGTTCACGTAAGTTAGAGTTTGCACCAACGAAATTGGTTGCATTATCAGAAAAAATATTTGAACATCTGCCACGTCTAGATATGAATCTTCGAAAGGCAGACATGAAAGCATTGGTAGATAAATCGTTGACAACTTCAATATGAGTTGCTTTAGTAGAGAAACAAATAAAAATTGAGATGTAAACTTTGATTAAAAGCTTTGACCTAGCTCTGGAACATGTATTAAATGGCCCACAAAAGTCAACTCCAACATTTTCAAAGGCACGAAACTTTTGAACTCTCTCTGGTGGCAATTCACCCATTATTTGGGATATGGATGTTGATCGATTTTTGAAACAAATGATACATTCATGAACAATTTTTTTACAAAGGTTTCTTCCCCCTATAATCCGAAATTGTTGTCGTATAAAACTGAGGAGTGCCTGAGGACCTGCATGTAAGTTGCTGATATGCTCTTTTCTTACCAAAAGTTTGGAAAAATTATTATTGGAAGGGATAACTATTGGATGTTTTTGTTCATAAGGTAAATCGGGATGATTTAACCGGCCACCAACGCGTAATACACCCTCTGTATCGATAAAAGGATTTAATTTTCGTAGAAAACTTTGTTTTCCAACAAACTCATTATGGGATAGACGTTTAATGTCATCTGGGTAAGGTTGAATGGATTTAGTTAATTGAATTTTGGCATGGTCAATTTCGATCAATGTGAGTTCATTGACCTTGCGAGAGGTTTTGAATCTAAGATTATGCAAGAACCTTAAGCACAGAGCAGTAACTCGAATAAGTTTATTGAAATTGGAGTAATTTTCCACAAATGAAGATACATTGTTTTCAATTCCCAAAAATATCTGTTGCTGTTTGACTTCTGGATCATTACAATCTAGTTTAGAATTAAATTTAGTTTTAGGCCAATTTTTTTCAGATTGAAATAGGAAAGCTGGACCATGCCACCATAATCTGGATTCTTTTAATTGCGAAGGCATCATACCTCGGGAAACCAAATCAGCAGGATTTAAATCAGATGGAATGTAATTCCACCAGCTCGGATTAGACATGTCTTGAATCTGTGAGATACGATTTGCAACAAAGGTTGCGTACTTTGATGGTGGTGAGTTTATGCGATACAAAGTAACTTCTGAATCTGACCATAAAGTTACTTTGTCAAATACTATCTCTAATGCTTCATGTACCTTTTTACATAATTGGCTTAGTAAAAGAGAGGCACATAATTCGAGCCGTGGAATAGTTACACGTTTTAACGGAGCAACCTTTGATTTTGCAGACAAAAGATGACAATTAATAATATCTTGGTGATCAATGGTTCGTAAATATATACAACAACCATAACCCCTTTCCGAAGCGTCACCAAAGCCATGAAGTTCAATTGACTTCATGTTAGGGTTGATTTTTATGATACAGCGTGGTATTTCAATGGTTTGTAGAGCGTTAAGTTGATTTAAAAATTCTATCCACTCTGAATAGATTTCTTTTGGCAATTCATCGTCCCAATACAAATTTGGAATTGACCATAATTTTTGCATGAAAACTTTAGCAGTGAAAATAACTGCAGCACAAAGACCTAGGGGATCAAAAAGTTGTGCTATTTGAGATAAAACAGTTCGTTTTCTTATTGTTTCATTGATTTGAAATTTGCCTATGGATATATGGAATGTGTCGGCACTTGAACACCATTCAATGCCTAATACTTTAAGGTTTTCTGATTTTTTATCTGAAACAACTTCTGTTTTATTAGATGCCCATTTGGTTAACTCAAAACCACCACTAGCTAGTAATTTTGTTAGATCGTTTTTCAGTTTGAGAGCGTCCAAAATATTGTTCTCCCCCGAAACACAATCGTCTACGTAAAAATCTTTAAGTAAAATGGACGAGGCTTTTGGATAACGAAGATGCTCGTCAATTGCCAATTGTTTTAATGTTCTTATAGCTAGAAATGGTGCACTCGCAGTACCATAGGTTACTGTGTTTAATTGGTATTTCTGTAATGGTTTTTCCGTAGAATCTCTCCAGACAATTTGTTGTAGACCTCGATCAAATTCATGTATTTTAACTTGTCTATACATTTTCGTAATATCAGCCACCAGTGCGATATGGTGTTTCCGAAAACGGAGAATTATCGAAAATAGATCTTGTTGAATAGTTGGACCAGTCATTAGGGCATCATTTAAGGATAACCCAGAGCTTGATTTTGAAGATGCGTTAAAAACAACACGAAGTTTTGATGTGCTGGAATTTTCTTTAAATACAGCATGATGAGGTAGAAAGAAGGTGGGAGCACTCGAATGGTTTTGGACTGGTTCCATATGTCCTAAAGAAATGTATTCATTCATGAAACTTGTGTACTGTTTTTGTATAGTTTCGTTTGAGGCTAGTTTCTTTTCTAATGTTAAAAATTGCCTTTCTGAATTTTTATAATTATCACCTAATTGAGTGATATTAGGTCTTGTAGGAAGAGCAACAGTATATCTACCATCTGTATCGCGCTTAACATTTTTGACATAGTGGATCTTGCATGATTTTTCATCGATTGAAAAATTGTTTTTAGGACTTATATCCTCAATTTCATAAAATCGTTGTACTTCTTTCCGAACGACTTCAACATCACAACATAAAAATGACGATGGTTGTGGTAAAAAGGTTGAATTGACTCTACCAGACAGAACATAGCCAAAAATAGTGCTCTGAAATGGGGGTAGTTCCTTGACAACGCTAATTTTTTGACTTTTGATAATGTCAAAATAGATTTCGGCTCCTAATAGCATGTCTATTTTTTGCGGATTATGAAAATTAGGATCGGCTAATTGAAAATATAACGGTAATTTAGAAAAATCAAAATTAATTGACTGTAATGGTAAGTTAGAAAATGGATGAGGAAGAATCAAAAAATCTAATTTGATGTTGAAATTATTGAAACGAGATTGAATTTTAAGGCTCGCTTGATTTTTTATTAAAAAAGTTTTTTGATCAATACCCGTCACCGGTAATTGAATTGATTTTTTATTTGTTCCTAACTTTTGGCATAAGTTTTCAGTAATAAAATTACATTGTGAGCCTGAATCTAATAACGTACGACATAAAGTGCGGACACCCGTGGGACTTTCAACATAAATAACAGCTGTAGCTAATACAATCTGTTTTGAATTAATGTTAAGACAATTGTCTGAAGAATTTGGTTCCTTCATATTGGCAAAAAGTGAACTTGAAGCATTTGATATATCAGTATTTATGAGACTGGATTGCTCGTCTGTAGTTAGATTAGAATGGATGAGTGCTGCTTCCGAGGACGATGGAATATTATCAGTGTTTGAGTTTGGTGTGTTAGAATCTAAAGTTTGTTTCAATGAATAATGTTGACTCGTATTATAATGGAGCAGAGTATGATGTCGATTGTGACAGATAAAACATCTGAATTTAGATGAACATTTATCTAGCAAATGATGACCAAAACAGTTACGACACAGGTTGTTAGAAATAACCCATTGATTTCTATCGTTCCAGTTCAAGTTTTCAAATGACTGGCAATAACGTATTGAATGCGGTTGTTTACAATATATACAAGTTATTGGTTTTGTCATCTCACCAACAATATATGCTTGAGATTTATGAGTTTGATATTTAGACATATTATTAGAAGAGGAAGGTGAAACTTTAGCAGACGAAGAAGAAATACTTTCTAAAATGCGTGCTCTTTTGGATAAAATATCCATTATTTCCTTGATAGATAAAATTTTGTCATTGGGCTTTATGTTTTCAATTTCTTGCCTCGATATAGGATCTAGTAATTCGCATACATGAAAACCTAAAATTAAATCCCAATGATGGACTGGTACATCTAGAGATTTAAGAGCATTGTATTGTTTCCAAAAAGTGTTTATGAATGAAAGTAATTCAAACGCATTATTTTCTTTTTTAATTGGATTCAAATAATACATTGCTTTCATATGATGCGCTTTAATCCGAGGTTCATTTTCGTAATGATCGAAAATAGTTGCCCAAACTTGAGTATAGTTTTCAGAAGTGTTTGGAACTTGATCTATGAAATGAAAGGCAGAACCTCCACGTAAACAGTTTTGCAGACAGGTAAATTTTAAAATAGAATTCAATCGTTTTTCTTCATGAACTCGATTTAAAAAACTTTCTCGAAATTGTATCCAGGAAACAAATGATCCGATAAATTTTGGTAATGGAATCTCTGGTAACGGTAGACTCAAAATACCTGTTTCTCTTTTACTAGTATTTACAGTATTTTTGCAATGAATTTCACCATCTAATAAATTTCTAATACGAGTTTCGATTCCACGACAATTTGTCTCGAACTCTTCTCTTGGATCTGATAATACAGCAGTTTCATCACATTCTTGCAAATTGTATACTGCTAGATCGAATTTATCGTAAAGTGTTTTAACTCGATCCAACATAGACTCGAGTTCGCCTTTGCTTAATTGTTCGTTGGAATCATCCAAAATGTTCTTGAAATAAGTTACGCGGCCTTTTAATGAAGCAACCGAGCGTTTACACGATTCTACTGAATGAGTCATTTTTATAATATTTTATATATAATGAATTAATGAAAGGAAAATTATTTTTTAATATGAACGAAATATTTTTTAAAACAAAATGTAAACTAACTTCAGATATTGAAAACAAAATTTTAAATCAATACAATAAAATAAGTAAATAAAATCTTTCAAAACCTTGTAAAGATAACACTTAAAAATTGAACAAATAAAAAGAACTACGACTAAACAATTTAAGATGATAAATAGTTTACCTTTTTAAAAATCAAATCAAAATGATTTATACTGAAATGTACATATATGTATAATCTAGATGTATTTTGAATTGATGAGCTCGATGAATTTGATTAACGTATGATTACGTTCTTGATGAGTATGATTATGTAATAAAATTGATGAATTATCTAATGCTGAATCTATTCACTCATTATCTGCAGTGGCAATCCAAATGTTGAAAATCATCTGTTGTTGATTAGAGGTGATTTAATCTTTAGGTATTAGTATAGACGATTGCTTAACACTTTTAACTATATAGTATGCATGTTTAAACTATGTATAATGAATCTGATCATCCGGCTCGAAGGACCAATATGTTGGATTAGATTTATGCGACTGGCTCAGACTACGGCAGTGGACTGTATCTTGAATGATTTTTAGTTATTCAAACTGAGAACTGTCGCTTTTACTTCTAATAAAGAGACAATTTCACTTTTTAACAAAGAAATAAATTGAATACACAACACTTTTAATATTTGTATATATATATATATCTATTTTTATTTCTAAAGAAAAACACGTCCTTATGATATAATCTTTGTAAGGAGAATGCAACTTAACATAGATTTAACATTAGCGAACAAAAACTTAAAAAATTAGAAAAATAGAAAAATAAACAAAAGATAAAACTGAATTGCCTATGTAACAAAATTAGGTAATTTTTATATATAACAGTTTAGAACTTAAGTTTTAAACAGTCTGTGATAGAAAACCTAAAACTAAAAATCAAATCTAATTGGAAGTAAAATCAGAGTATAGGAGTTTGGTGTTAATAAAATTTGTTTTATTATTTATAAGTTATATAAGCGCTAGTTTTAAGGAATCCTGTTTTGTCATAGGTCGCTAAAAAAAAAAAATGTATTCTATATTAGTGTTAAGGAAATCAAACCATGGTCTCAAAAGTTTTTTTCTTAAAATTATAATTATTTTTTTTTAAAGCATGCGCACGTATAATCCTTTACTTATTTATTAATTTACTTATTTATCAACTTATATTTTTTTATTAACTTATATATTTATTAATTTATTTATTCATTTACTTATTTATTTGCTGGATATATGTTCTTGTATATACATATTTTTATGGATGAGTCACGATATATATACTAATTTATTTACTTACGCTAAAACGGAGTTGATGTTTTGATGTTATATATATCAAAGTACATACTATAAACAAACACATTGTTTCGAATAAATTTTTTTATATATATTACTTGCATATGTTTTTGTTCAGCCGGTGGGTCGTAATTTTTGGTGAAATTTTCTTCTTCTCGGCATAGATTTTTTTTGATATGTTTACGTTGAAGTCAACGGTAGATTTTATTCATTAAGCAAAATGAGTGGAAAAATGTACTAAATAGTTAAGTGATTAAGTGATTTAGGTTATTCAAAGTTCCATTGCAGTCAGGGGTTTTCCTCTATTAGGAAAATTAACATTGGTAATGGGAGGGTATGAATGGGTGATCATTCAGATCAGATCACTCAATCGACTGAACATCAATCAGAGGTAAGTGCTTGGTGGACCCAGTAAGATGGATTTCTTTTTGTGGTTTTGTGTAGCATTAACCATGTTTTATTTTGAGAGGGATATGTCTTTTTGATTACAAAATCTTTTTTTTCACCAAATCTGGTTTTAACTTTTAGATTAGCAGCACTTTCAAGCTCTAAATTGGAAAGAACCCACCTCAGCGACTGTAATCTAGCCAGGAAATGTGCTGCCCACCATCCAGTCTAATTTAGAGATTTCTGTTAACGATAAAAAAATACAATGTTCGATGTGTGTTATCATTCAAGATAACCATTTGTGTGATCATGAACAATAATCTGATCGTTACAATTTTATTAAAAGGGACAGCCGAACAGCATTATTGGTTAACGATTCATTGCAATTCCGAATGTAATTGGTCACAATTGAAAACGTCATTTATACACCGATTCCAAGATCGACACACCGATGCAGATATACGACGGTTGATTAACAACCGCAAACAAAAGCCCAAAGAGCCCTTCTCAGATTTTTATTATGACATAATAAAAATAGCCATACCTTTGAGAGTAGCGTTATCAGATCTCGAGTTGTTGGAAATTCTTAGAAATAATATGCGCCCAGGGTTGCGTGTTCATTTAGCTGGTAAGTTCGTTCAGTCTATTGCCGATTTAGTAAGCACTTGCGTTGCTACTGAAGATGTGTGGAAAATGGAAGGGTATATTCCAGAATCATCAATGAACATGCGTTTTAATATTCACGAATTAGACCGTAACTTCTCTTCCACACCATCGATTGGTATCGCTAGTATAAACTGTAATGATATGCACACAGTTAACAAGGAGCCTTTGCATATAGACGCCGTTCAACTTGGTCGATACAAGCCTACCAGCAACATCGAAAGAGAAAACGTACGTAACCCTACGCATTACACTTGTTGGAATTGTCGATGTTTAGGTCATTCATACTTTGACTGTGACCAACCTTGGCGTGGTATATTTTGCTACGGATGTGGAGCACCGGATATTCTAAAGCCACATTGTAACAATTGCAATCGGCCACAGGTAAACTACCCGACGGAGATGCGAGCAACCGGGTCCCGTCATCTCCGTTTTTGACCACCTTCAACAACGGGGCCCAACAATCTTAGCACCACCTTAAGCCCCAACAATCCCAGTCTGCCTCGATCCACTCAAAAATAACTACTACAAACTCAGATTTTAGTTCACCTCTCTTAAAACCTCGATACCAGCGCTCCATAAATTATTTTCGCCATCGACGGTTAGTCCGAAAAACTATTTCTGAAACTGTTTTTGACACTTTTGATGAGTTTGTTAACGATAATAGGCCTTATGCTAATATATATTTAAATGGTATAGCCATACGTGGATTATTGGATAGTGGAGCGAATGTGAGTGCTTTGGGTAAAGATGCTCTAAGTTTTATTCAAAATCATAAATTGCTTCTCCATCCAATGCAAACATCAGTCAGGACGGCAAGTGGATGTCCGCAACCGGTAATAGGTTTTGTAAACGCGCTCGTATCCTATAACAATAGAATTTTGGAAATGAAATTTTACGTTGTCCCGAGTCTAAACCAAAATATATACCTCGGCTATGACTTTTGGGAAAAATTTGGTTTATATGGAAATTTTATATCAGAATTATCGCCCGTCAATTCAATGGATAATCATCACCATAACCTATCGATAGCCGAACAAAAACGGTTGGACGAAGCAATACGGCTATTTCCGTGTTTTGAAACCCAAGGTTTAGGTCAAACTAATATTTTGTGTCACCCGCGTTTGTGATGTTGGAGATGCGTTACCGATAAAACAACGGCACTATGCAGTCTCTCTGGCCGTTCAAAGAGAAATTTATCGTGAAATCGATCGGATGCTCGAACTAAACGTTATTGAAGAAAGCAATAGTGGTTGGAGCTCACCAATGGCAATCGTGAGGAAATCGAATGGAAAGACACGTTTATGTCTAGATGCCCGAAAACTTAATTTAGTGACAAAAAAGGATGCATATCCTCTACCATTAATAGAAGGATTACTAAGTAGGTTAGATCAAACACGTTTCATTTCAAGTTTGGATTTGAAGGATGCCTTTTGGCAAATTCCTTTGGATCCAGACTCAAAAGAAAAAACCGCTTTTAGTATCCCCGGCAGACCTCTTTATCAGTTTCGAGTAATGCCATTTGGTGTATGTAATGCGCCTCAAACTTTGTGTAGGTTAATGAATAAAGTGATTCCCCATCATCTGCATGACCGAGTATTTGTTTATTTAGACGACCTGTTGATTATCACATCCAATTTTGAAGAACACCTATCGCTCTTAGCCGATGTTGCTGAAAGGATAACACGCGCAGGTTTGACAATCAACATACAGAAAAGCAATTTTCTGTTGAAAGAAATAAATTATCTCGGTTATGTTATTGGTGAGGGAGGATTAAGACCTAACCTAGACAAAGTAGAGGCCATTTCTAAATTTCCGACCCCTAAAAATATACGACAAATTAGACGGTTTCTTGGGATTACGGGATGGTACAGACGCTTTATTAACGGGTATTCAACACTATCGGCCCCATTAACTAACATGTTGAAAAAGCAGCAAAAATTTATATGGACGATTGATGCTGACAACGCTTTTAAATCCTTAAAGGATGCTTTAACCTCAGCTCCAGTGCTGACTACCCCAAACTATGAACAACGGTTTTTCATTCAGTGTGATGCTAGCAGTAGTGGCGTCGGGGCGGTTTTATTTCAAAAGGATACTGAAGATCAGGATAGACCCATTGCCTTCATGTCCCATAAACTAAACGGTGCACAGCGCAATTATAGTGTGACAGAGTTAGAGTGTCTAGCTGCCGTACTTGCCATTAAACGGTTTCGCGCATATGTTGAGGGATTACCATTTACAGTTATAACAGACCACGCGAGCTTGACGTGGTTGATGTCCTTAAAAGATGCAACAGGTCGACTGGCTCGTTGGAGTCTTAAGTTGCAAGGGTATAATTTCAATATTGAATATCGCAAAGGCTCTCAAAACGCCGTTCCCGACGCCCTATCGCGAATAAACATAGATTCCATAATTTTAAACACACCTTCTGATTCGGATGGCCCTTTGCACATAGACCTTAAATCACCAGAATTCAACTCGCTTGAATATGCTAGCCTAATTGACAACCTCCAAAAATCTAAAGGTACGAATAATTTAAAAGTGGTCGGAGCTCATGCCTATATAAATATTCATCCTAATGCAGAATCAGATACAGACATTCCTAGTTGGAAACTGCTTATCACAAAAACTTTACGACCAAGTGTCATAGCTTCTGGTCACTGTCCACCAACTTCAGCTCATCTAGGAATTAGTAAAACTGTGGAGCTAATTCGTCGTTACTACTTTTGGCCCTTTTGGCCAAATTCGTGCAGACCAAAGCCGTGAGGCAAGCGACGGCGGTGGAAGTTGGTAAATTCTTGGAAGATCAGATTTTTCTTCTGTTTGGTGTACCGGAGGTACTGGTAACAAATAATGGGCGACAGTTTGAATCCCAACAAATAAAATCTCTGTGTTCCAAATACGGTGTGGAGCACATTTTTACGGCCAATTATCGCCACAGGCTAATGCATCCGAGCGGGTTAATAGAACTTTGATTGCCTCAATTAGAGCCTACATAAAAGCCGAGCATAACGTCTGGGATGAAAATTTAAATGCAATCACACACGCCTTAAGGAACTGTGTTCATCAATCCACTCAATTCTCACCACATTTTTTGGTGTTTGGCCAACATCCACTCCTCCATGGCTCCGGATATTCACTGTTACGCCAAATTTATGATTTTACGGGTGGTTATGCCAGTTTAACTGAAAAACCAGATGTATTACATCAGCGTTATCAAGATGCTCAAAAACATCTTACTGAAGCTAATGCAAAGATGCGTTCGAGGTACAACTTACGGTCTCGAGTTCCCCGCATAACAGTAGGTCAAACCATATATGTAAAAAATTTTGCACAAAGTAAGGCAAGCGAACGGTTTGCATCAAAGCTGGCCCCAAAATACTTACCAGCTGTCGTAACCAATTTAGTTGGCCATGTCATGTGTGACGTTAACGATAGCCAGGGTAAAAGTTTGGGCCGGTACCATCTTAAAGATGTGAAATATTGATCGAGAAAGATGTTGGTCTCTTGAATGGCTAGCTCAGTCGGATAAGCATAAGAAATCTCAGGGGGACCCTACCCCAGGACAAAAAAGGGTAACACTACTATAATTATTGCAGTTGACCATTTGACTAAATTCGTGCAGACCAAAGCCGTGAGGCAAGCGACGGCGGTGGAAGTTGGTAAATTCTTGGAAGATCAGATTTTTCTTCTGTTTGGTGTACCGGAGGTACTGGTAACAAATAATGGGCGACAGTTTGAATCCCAACAAATAAAATCTCTGTGTTCCAAATACGGTGTGGAGCACATTTTTACGGCCAAATATCGCCACAGGCTAATGCATCCGAGCGGGTTAATAGAACTTTGATTGCCTCAATTAGAGCCTACATAAAAGCCGAGCATAACGTCTGGGATGAAAATTTAAATGCAATCACACACGCCTTAAGGAACTGTGTTCATCAATCCACTCAATTCTCACCACATTTTTTGGTGTTTGGCCAACATCCACTCCTCCATGGCTCCGGATATTCACTGTTACGCCAAATTTATGATTTTACGGGTGGTTATGCCAGTTTAACTGAAAAACCAGATGTATTACATCAGCGTTATCAAGATGCTCAAAAACATCTAACTGAAGCTAATGCAAAGATGCGTTCGAGGTACAACTTACGGTCTCGAGTTCCCCGCATAACAGTAGGTCAAACCATATATGTAAAAAATTTTGCACAAAGTAAGGCAAGCGAACGGTTTGCATCAAAGCTGGCCCCAAAATACTTACCAGCTGTCGTAACCAATTTAGTTGGCCATGTCATGTGTGACGTTAACGATAGCCAGGGTAAAAGTTTGGGCCGGTACCATCTTAAAGATGTGAAATATTGATCGAGAAAGATGTTGGTCTCTTGAATGGCTAGCTCAGTCGGATAAGCGTAAGAAATCTCAGGGGTAGATACGTCCCCACGACTGTTGCAAAATATTGCTTATTGCAACTTCTTATTTAAGGATAAACAATAATGTTTGCATTACCCTGTGAAAATTTTAAACCTACATAATACAAATGTAATAGAACTGGAAAGCGATGATTATAAAAATTATATTGTTGATTATTAATTGACCGGTACTTGAATTGAAAGGATGTTCTAAATTAATTAATTCAAATAATAATTAAATTTGCACTTAATTCGATCTGTCGAAAAATGGTTTTATTTTTATATTTAATGCTAAAAGTTGGTTGGTGAATTTTTGTTGTCTATCATTTCTTATGAATTTTAATTTTGAAATACGGCTTAAATTAATTTTTACTGTGAACGATATAAATTTAAAATGTGGATTAAACAAAAAATAGGATACTGTTAGTCGACCGTATATTAAATTTTGTTTATTTTTATTAAAATTCGAGTGCAAATGTGAACCGGTAACCTAGTTATTAGTTTAAAAAAACCTACGGAGATCTACTACGAGGGAAAATATTTTCTTAACAAAATGTTACAAGTACATAAATAGTTGTAGTTGTAACTAATGTAGCGTCATGTGAGACAGGGAGAAGTGCAAATATTATCATTTTTATGATAGTCCATTGTATCGGGACAAATCATTGATCGCATTTTTTTTTCCTTACTGAATGGTAAAGGCTAAATAAATTATTACATTTCTGGTTATTGTTTGCATATTGTTGGTGAAAATTTAACATAAAATCTTAACGTTTTAAGTGGACTAAATGGCGTTATATTTGAAAACGTTATGTTTTAAATTGTGGTTGTGATATGATATTGAAAAAAAACAAATAACAGAAATTATATAACAAAAAAAATGAAAACAGTGATTTAAATCCGGATTATATATAAAAAAAAAAGAAAAAAAATAGAACAAAACAAAAAAAAAATAATTAGATGTTTGTGAGTGTCCTATTATTAATTTCTTTAATTTTAGATTTAAAGTAGGTGGTGGGTAAGTAATAAGTTAAATTAATATTAATAATATTTTCTGAATTAAAAATTTTTTTTTGTGTTCTCCATACATTTTTCTTAAAATTAAGTTTCAATTAAGAATCCACGATTTATTTTTATATATTCCGCTACTAATGATCGCATTAAAAATATTAAATGAATTTTCTGATTTTTTTTTTATTCCTAAATATATAACTTAACATGGATTAATTATCGCTTGTGAGATAGAGAGAGATCGAGATGGACGAAGGTAAGTAGAACCAAAGCTAGCCCATCAACATACACCGCTTAAACTAGATCTTTAGACTCACCAAAAAGCCCACTTCCTTTTACCCTGCAGTTATAGCTGAGAGCAACAAGCGGTTTTGGTACACGGTCTTCGATAAATTTTCTGTTAGCGTTTCTATATTTTGTTTCTTAACAAAAACGATGACGTAGGAACTGCTACAATGGGTTTTTATTAAACCACCGATATATAATGGAAATATGGAATGTATCTTACTTTACAATTTAGCTTTCGAAATGCGTATACATATAGTAAAAAATAATAAAACTCAGGAAGCAAGAATAAGGTGCTTTTTCAAGCATTTTTTAAAAAATTTTGTTTCTTATAATATTATTTTTTAGCTTTTTTTATGGTAGAATGACAGCCCTATAATAAAATAAGGTTAAAGAAAAATGGATGGTTCAATTACATGTAATTCTCATGAAAAAAACATGTAATAACTACAATATCTGACTTTGGTACAGTAAAATTACATATAATTTGCACTTGCTTAGTTTTGTATTCAGCTGTTACATGAAATATACATGAATTTACTCTGCCAAATTCAGATATTGTAGTTATTAAATGTATTCTAGATAAGAATTATATGATCAATTTTCCACTTAATAGCTAGATAATTTACATGTATTAAATAAAATACGTGAAAAAATTTAGGATAAATTTAAGTTATTTCATGAAACACCTGACAAAATTTAACTTAAATAACAGGTAAATAATTTTATGGCTAGGAATTATGGATACGATATCATCTATCTCCCAAACTAATGCATTTAAGGACAAAATAGGTTTTTATGACAATTTCTAAACCGACTTCAAATAAACATTTTTATACATACTTTGGAGCGTATTTTTGAATGGATTTAAATGTTCATGTATAAAGGAATGTTCGATCTTGTTTATACATAAAACAAAAACAGGAAAAAATAATGAGAACAACCCTTAAAAATACAATTAAATATTGATTTTTTTATAAACTGAATACTTTAATTTTCAATTTTCTTTTCGGTATTCGATAAAAAACATTAATTATTGAAAATATAATAATAGTTTGTAGTATACTATAAAGTAAGCTTATGCGATCATTAGGGGAGAAATTCGGAGCATACATTTTGTGGTTTGCATGTGTAACAAACAAGTTAAATTTAACTAATAATTAGCTAAAATATAACATAACATTTGCACTTATTTAAATTAAAATTTGGTTAAATTATAGTTAAACTTAATCACATATTAGCTAGCATACTACATAAAAATTATATGAAAATTTAACCAATATTTTTATGGAAAAAGTACGACACTTAGGTTAAATTTAACCATAGGCGTATTCAGGGGGGGTGCGAGGGTGCATATGCACCCCCTTAGAAGGCCAAAATCAACACCATAATTATGCTATTGAATCACTTCAGATGTGTGATAAAGTACTTTATCCCAATGTTTTTAAATTATTAAAAATTTTAGTGACGTCACGACATGCACTTCAGAACGTTCATTTTCAACTTTAAAATATTTAAAAAGCTACTTGCGAAATTCTACTTCAGAAAACAGATTGAACGGCCTTTCATTACTTTATATATACAAGAATAGAAAAGTAGATGAAGAAGAAGTGCTAAATATTTTGCAAAAGAATAAACGAAAATTAAACATTTGTTTGTAAAATATATACAGAAGTAATTATATTGTAGTGATACATATTAAATATTATAAAAGAAATAAATGCAAATTTGCGTACATAGTTTTTATTATTTAATTTAAAAAAATGCACCCCCCCCCCCCCCCAAAAACAATCCTGGATACGCCACTGAATTTAACCTTTTATTATACATAAATTTAGGTTAAATGAGAATGTTCGCTAAAATTTTGTACAGATAATATCAAACTATATTTAAGCTAAAATCCACCTATTGTGCTAGCTGGGTTGAAAACGAACACAGGTGGCGAGCAGATCAAACTACAATTTTTTTGTTTGAAAGAGGCAAACAGTTGATTGTGTTTATTTACGAATCATTTACTATTCATATCTATTGTTTTTAAAAGGAAATAAGTATTTGTTTTAACTTTTTTTATGTTTCACACAACTCACACACTTTTTTTATGTTTTACATAAAAATTCAAAATATTGTCAAAGTGTCAAAAAATCAACAAAAAAAACCACAATAAAAAATATAAAGCGGGAATGTATTTTAACTATAATAATTACTGCTTAAACAATATTTTAATACAGCGCGTATTTTCTATCCAAGACCTTGGTGTCTACTTCAAATTCAATCTGACTTTTGATGATCACATAAATAAAATAATTCTTAGGGCAAATAGTATGTTAGGTTTTATAATTAGAAATTCTTCCGATTTTCAAGACCCTTACACTGTGCGCAATTTATACTGTTGTTTTGTTAGATCCATATTAGAATATGCGTCAATAATATGGTCTCCTTTTTATAACTTTCACTCAAATAGATTAGAGAGCGTTCAAAAAAAATTTATTCGTTACGCTCTTCGTCGTCTTCCTAGGGATACTAGCTTGCCCGCGTATGTACTACCACAATATAAAGGACGGTGCCAACTTTTAAGTTTGGAAACACTGGCGAATAGACGACAAATCTCTTCGGCAATTTTTGTCTATGACATTTTGATTAATAAAATTGATTGCCCCTTATTATTACAGTTAATAAATATTTATGCTCCCACACGACAGTTACGAACAATATCAAGCTTTTTAAAACTCCCTTATCGCAGAACAAACTACGGAACAAGTGATCCATTGCTCACCGCTTCAAGACACTTTAACTTTTTTTCGGATGTCTTTGATTTCAATATATCCAGAATGGTGTTTAAGAATAGAATCAAACTAAAACTATTACATTCAATTTAAACTAAATTTCTTTAAACTCTTAATGACAAGTATCTATCTTGAATTTTATTAAACTGTTTCTAAATCGTTCTTTTTGTTTTTATTTTAATGTTTTAGTCTTTTATTTGTATGAATCAGCTCATAATTTAGTATTGTTAGTTTTTTTAATTTTAATGCTCATAATAATTAATCTATGATACAATGTATTGCTGATGAAATAAATAAATTAGTTGAACCTCCCCATTCTCCTACACTCACTCTCCCAGTTGTAACGAAAATGAAACCAATTATTTTTCGTTGCAATATTGTACGGAAAATGCTTCTTTCTATCAATATCAACAAATCTGCTGGTCCTGATGGTATCCCACCCCTCATTCTTAAAAACTTTGCTAGACAACTAGCTCCAATTTTAACAAAAATTTTCTATTTATCTTATAAAACCGGAATATTTCCCGATTCTTAGAAGCTGGCCAGCGTTCAACCCATATCAAAGAAAGGCAGTAAGACAGACCCTAACAATTATAGACCAATTGCAATTCTGTCGGTTTTGGCTAAAATATTTGAAAAATATGCTAACTACAATTTGATAGATTATTTGGAAATGTCGCGAATTATTGATGATAAACAGTATGGTTTTCGTAGAAGTCATGCAACAGATGATCTGTTAGCCTACGTATCCCATCTCTGGAACAAATCGCTGGAAAACCATGGTGAAACATTCAGTATTTCACTTGACATTTCTAAAGCATTTGATAAAGTGTGGCATAAAAATCTCATAGCTAAATTAAAATCTTATGGCATAGACCATCTTACTGTCTCATGGATTCATAGTTTTCTTACAGGTCGCCAATTTCATGTTAATTTAGATGGTATCACATCCAATATTTTCACAACCAATGCTGGGGCTCCCCAAGGTTCTGCACTCTCATCAACCTTGTTTCTTCTATACATTAATGACTTACTTAATTCCACAGTGCACCCAATCCATAGTTTTGCTGATGACAGCATATTGCATGCATCACATGCATCTCCTAAATTTCGATCTCATACTGCAGTTACCACTGAAAGAGAGCTGCTAATTGATTCTATCAACAACGACCTGGCTCTTATAATGGAATGGGGTGATCGTAATCTTGTTTCATTTAATCCAACCAAAACAAAACTATGCCGTCTTTCACGAATAGAGCGACATAAAAATTTCCCTATTAAGATAAACCATGAGGAATTGCGTGAGGTTGAATCAATTAGACTTCTTGGAGTGGATATTCAAAATAACCTGAAATGGAATAAACATGTGTTCAACCTCGCTAAATCTGCAATGCAAAAATTAGGATTTTTGAGTCGATGTAAAAAGTATTTCAATCCCGAGCAAATTTTGCTAATCTTCAAGTCATTTATTCGTCCATGTATGGAGTACTGCTGTCATGTTTGGGGAGGTGCTTGTCAGTCAACAATAAAATGTCTAGACTCTGTACAGAGAAAATCAAAACGGTTGATTGGTAGTACCGAACTAACGGATCAGCTTGATTCACTCCAGCACAGAAGAAATGTGGCGGAATTGTCAATCTACTATAAATATAACTTTAGCGAATTCTCTTCTAAGGAAATTCAAAACATCCTTCCATTGTGTGCGCAATTTAATCGGCGAACAAGAACTTCAGAGTTATCTCACCCATTTGCTGTCCAAATACCTCGTTGTAGAACTATGTCCTTCCAGAACGATTATTTTGGTCAAATTATGGAACTCAATGCCCGGATCCGTATTTCCCGATGAATATTCTCCTCAGATGTTTAAAGAAAATGCCCATCGTCATTTAAAAGAATCAGTATAGTTATTCCTATATCCTCATTCCTTCCATTTTCCTCATCTCCTTCCTTTATAGTTGACATGGTATCTTCGGATATTCAAAGAGTCTAAATAATGAATATTTCATATTTAGTGTGCTAAACATGTCTAACTAATTTATAAAAAAAAAAAAAAAAGAATCAATTATATTACTGAATGAAAACATGTAATAAACTGGAAATTTAATTTATTTCGGCTTTTTTCAATAAAAAATATTGTCAAGAAAATATGCGGTTGAGATTTGCCGAAGATAAATTGTTGCAGTTAATTGGTTTACTGATCAATTCTGAAAAGAATTTCTTCATTATTCTTGCAGTTTTGAATTTTTTCGTCAAATTTCCAGCAGTTTATATATTTCTCGCATGACATGCTCTCCTTTTTTTTCTCATGCAAACGGGTATGGGCAAAGAATTAAGAGACTAAGGAAATGAAACTACTGTATATATACACAAAAATATTTGAAGCCATTTTTCTCTTTTCTCCTCTCTTTTTTATCTTCAATAAGTTAGTTAAGTTGTCAAAAACAAAATTTGTAAACATTACTTAGTTTGGTTATAATTTGGTTTTAATAAAATTGTTTTTAATATTTATCGTGGTGATATTTTGACGAATTTATAATAAATATAAGAAATACTAGTGATTTTATTATAATTTAAAAATAATTTTACAGAAAAATTAAATATATTAAGTGAAAATTTTGAATAAAATATTAAATATGAAGTGTGTGATAATGAAGTGTAAAAATTACCAAAAACATCTACAGGATGGGATTTCTTATCATAAGTTTCGATTAATAAGTGTTAAGTTTTTTACACATTTTCGAGAAAAAAATGTAATCTAAAATCAATGTAAACAATAATAGAATGCTTCGGGTCTACGATGTCAAAATTTTTTTTATGTTGTTTTTTTATTTGTTGTTTTTCTTTTCTATGTAATGGCGTCTCTTTTTTTTATATTAATTTTGGGGGCAAAAATACGCTTAAATTTGGAATTCAATGCAATAATAGAAATATTTACGGCGCCGCTACTAAAACGCAAGTGTGTTAGTAATAATTTATTGGTGTGCAAAAATTGCTTCAACTTTCAAAATCAATTTCACTTCCTCTATTCTCTTAATTCTTTGGGTATGGGTGACGAATATCAGAAATGAATCCCTGAAGACGAAAAACTTTTCGTAGATGAGGTAAGACCTTAATGGTCCAAATACATGTGCAGAATTCTGCATGCAGCGAAATTAGAACATGTGTTCTTATATGAAAGCAATTACATGTAAATTCTGCATGCAGAAAAATTCTGCAAGATATCTCTTATTCTAATTTCGCTGCACAGAGGCAGTGCTACCACAATAAAAAAAACTAAAACTACTTGAAAACTCAGATAAAAATGGATTATTTTGACATTTTGTTTGAAAATGAATTATTTTTTTTATAAAAACTCAAATAAAAATGAATGATATTTTTTTGAAAATGAAATTATTTTTGTAATGATTATTTGTTTATAAAGATACTCAAATATTGTAAATAATCCAAATTATAAAATAATTAAATCTAATATTGTTAATAAATTAATTTTTGGGAAAGAATTATCGGAAACAGTGGTATATGTAATTTGAACTTAAAATTTAATTTAGACATAAACGATTTTACAGGCAACGATTCAATTATTTTCTTCTATCTTTTAATTAAAAGCCAGTTTTCTTTAAATTGCGAAAACTTTCACTTATAACTATTTCATAATACGTAAGAACACGAACTGTCTTTGTTACGAAAATTCTGCACGTCAAATATATAAAAATTCTGCACATCTATTTTAGATGCAGATATGCATGCAGCACTGCGTGCAGACTTTCTGCACATGTATTTTGGGCATAATGTAATGCTTTTTTTTAAATTCTAAAAACAATGGGTCGTATGAATAAAAATTAGATTATACTTTACTTTGCTCAATTTACGTAATTCACCATAGCTCACCACTAAATCTAAGCATATTCTCAGTTTAGTATGATAAAAGAGAAAAGAAAATTCGAACATAAATTTCTCAACTCACTTTCTCAATTTGGTATGAATAAAACATAAAAACACAAGTATATTCTCAAATATTTTTAAGTTAGGTATATAGCATGCTCAAACAGCTTTACTCACTTTTTTTGCATGTGACAAGTGATCAATATAATACAATATAATTAATAAATTTATATATTAAAAATGAATTTGGTTTTACCTTTCCAATTTTACCAATGGTAGTAGACGAGGATTAGGCGCGCTATACACTTGGGCTAAACTATGCGAACATATTTTTAAAAAATAATGTTTTAATGCAAATAATGATTTTTAAAAAAAATGTAATGTTTCTGTTTTGATTTTATTTTTTAAATGTTATGTTTCTGTAATGTTTTTTTGTATAATTACGTTATAAACAAAAAACATAGTTCGCATTGCTTAGGCCAAGTGTATAGCGCGCCTTATAATCGTTGTACTGTAATAGTATATTACATATCTAGAGTTGTAAAAAGCATTTTACATGCGAGGGAAAATTTTGCGCACGAGACGCGTAGCGTCGAGTGCATTATCTTCACGAGCATGGAAAATGCTATTCAACTCGAGATTTGTTATATTATTTTTCTCCGACTTTGTTTTAATGCCCAAACGCATATAATTACTTGAAAAAATGAACTACTAATTATAAATTAAATGCAAATAGTTTACAAATTGTGGAAGTCTTTGCATTATTCTGTATCAAAATGAATTGAAATATTTAATTTTTAAAAATCAAATTTTTCTTTTTATTAAAAGCGTGCGGTAATATATATATGAAAATCCATTACCGCGCCTTTTTTTTACTTACCGCACGCTATTTGAAATAATCAATTTACATGTCATGGATAGTGTGATGTAATTTATAATTTACTGTGATAGGAGTAGAAAAAATTATAAAACCACGAAGATCAACTTACGATGGCAATTTTAAGCAATTATATAGATTAAATCGTAGAAATGTCGAAATATTACGAACCCCTTTTTTGGAAAATTATTATGAACGTCGTAACGTCGGATGGTGCCCTAGATAATATACAAAAGATGAAAATATTTTTGCGCTGCGTAGGAGATCCTGGCTTCCAGGTAAAAATTTAATGTTTTTGTATTTTTCATATATAATTATTTTGAAATGCTCATATTCTTAGGCTGGAGTAGGTGAAGATTTAGGTGTTCGCCAAACTACTGCATGCAAGACTATTTGAAACGTTTGCAAAAAAATAACCAATAAAGCGCACGAATGGATAAAATTTCCAAAAAATATCGATGAATTGGATATGGAGAAAAAGTTATGACAAAGCAAATACGTATTTCCATGTGCTATTGGTGCAATTGATTGCACGCACATCATTATCAAAAAACCTCACTTACATTCGGATGATTACATAAATAGAAAAAACTTACATTCTTTCAACGTCCAGGCCACTTGTAATTCTAGTGAAATGTTTATTAGTGTCAACTGTCTATGGGCTGGTTTTGTACATGATGCCCGTATATGGCGGCGTAATTCAAATATACAAGTTGCTTTAAATGAAAATATGTCAGGTGCTATACTTTTAGCAGACGAAGCATACCCTTTAACACCATGGGTTATGACACCATTCAGGAATCCTTCTACCGAAGCTCAAAGAATTTACAATAAAGTCCATAAAAATAAACGCGTTATAATTGAACGCAGTTTCGGTCAATTAAAACAGCATTTTCCAATTTTGCAATCAAAAGTACTTATGCTGACTGAAAGAGTTCCATCCATGATCATTGCATGTTTTGTTTTGCACAATTGTGCAAAATTTCTGAATGATTGTGATTTTGACGAACCAAATTTACCTATCGATGTATCAGTGCCGGTACCACCAGATGAAGTAAATACATCATTCTTTCAAAGAGGAACTCGTCGCCGTGATATCATTGCTCGTAACTTACAAGGTTAGAATTTAAAACATTTATGTTCGGTTGCTTGAACATTGAACAACAACTAAATGAGACTTAGCTAAATCGTCAATAAGAAATATCTCTCAAACCATTTTCGCGCCGTTTTTTGACAAAAACAAACAAACATTTGACTGAATAACAAGATAAGAAAACTTAATTGAATCTAAAAGCCTTATTTAAAGGTCCAATTGCGATCAAAATACGCAAAACTAGTTAAATGGAGAATTAAAAAAGTTATCGGAAATTTAAATGTTCAAGCAACCGGGCATTAGAATATTTATTTAAAACATTTATTAATAAAAAGTTATGATTTAATTACAAATTGTTTTCATAAGGTAATTTAGCTTTTAGCAATTTTTTTTCTAAAACAAAAATTTCCATTTGCTCAGTATGGCGTAGGTGTTCTTCCGCTAAGATTTTTTTGAAATGCTATTAAATTTAATTGTTCTTGAAGAACACGGCGTTTAAGCTGTTTTCCCCGTCATCTTCATTCTACAGAATAATGAATTAATTTGTAATTTTAACACAAAATTTAAAAATAATATATATATATATTGTATATATATATATATATATATATATATATATATATATATATATATATATATATATATATATATATATATATATATGTATATATATATATATATATATATATATATATATATATATATATATATATGTATATATATATATATATATATATATATATATATATACATATATATATATATATATATATATATATATATATATATATATATATATATATATATATATACATATATATATATTAGACTGGTCGTTAAAACCTAAATTTTGCGAGACGCCCCCTAGAAAAATTCTTTGTGGTCAAAAAACCACAACTGCATTATTTTTTTTTTTTAAGTCAAAAGAACACGTGCCGCAAAATCATCGAAGTTTATTTTTTGATAAAATTGATAATATCTCATAAAATATGCATATGTCCAAAAAAATTGTATAATTTTTTTTGTAGGAAATTTAATTCTCTACAAAAAAGGTCTAAGTCACTTTTTTCCCAAAACCTATATTTCTGATGATATTTTGAAATAAAACTTGAAATTCTTCGAAACTCGTATAACCAAATGATGAAAACTTCGACAAAAAAGTACCAATTTTGATTTTTTTTGTCACGATTATTTTTTTATACATTTCATTCTATAGCATTAGAAGAAAATTAGGACTTTTTCGTCATCTTTATTTTTTATGTTTTTTAAAAATTACGAAAACTTACAAGTTCATATTCAAAATATCATGAGAACTATACGTTTTCGGGAAAAAATGACATGGACCTTTATTATAGAAAATTAAATTTCCTACAAAAATGGTTATGTGATTTTTTTTAATATCTGCATATTTTATGAGATATTTGAAAAAATCTACGAATTTTTCAAAAAATCAACTTCGACGATTTTGCGGCACGTGTTCTTTTGACTTAAAAAAAAAAAAATAATGCCGTTGTGGTTTTTTGACCACAAAGAATTTTTCTAGGGGGTGTCTCGCAAAATTTAGGTTTTAATATATACATATATTATATATATATTTATATATATATATATATATATATATATATATATATATATATATATATATATATATATATATATATATATATATATATATATATATATATATAATTATATATATATTTATATATATATATATATATATATATATATATATATATATATATATATATATATATATATATATATATATATATATATATATATATATATATATATATATATATATATATATATATATATATATATATATATATATATATATATATATATATATATATATATATATATATATATGCCTTTTGTTGTAGACACGAGTCGCCTTCTTTTTGATGTTGACGAAGAGATTAGAAAATTAATTTCACATTCTTCATTCAATTGAAGTTCAGTGTCTCCAGTCAAATTATTTTTATGCGATGGACCAGTTTCTTCTATAACAGGTTCGGGAGTTTCTGAGCCGACTTCCATTCCATCTGTAATTGTAAAAATTTAAATAAAATTATTGTAAATATTTTAAATGCAAATATAACAAATATTACAAGGTCTTTCCGTAATGCTTGGGTTTTCTTCTCCATCCAATAATTCGAAAAGCAGCTTTTCATGATCTTTTAAACTTATTTTTAAATTGCCGGTTTTTCTTCGATCAGTTTTTTGCTTTAATCTTTGTTTCATGTTTTGGATGTTTTTTATTTGCTCTGGATCGAGTTGTATTCCATATTCGAGCAGCAATACTTCACTTCTATGTTTTGCTGCTGCCTGTTTTTTTATTTCTATTGGTGGAGCCTGGCTTTTCTGTAAAAGCACCATGCCAAATTTTTCCACCCGCCTTATAAATAGTAGGTCATTATAATGCCCTTTGCTGACACTTGGCGAATCACCTAAATTCTCAATACCTTCAAATATAAAAAAAATATCTTAAAACACATTCAAATATTTAACATAAGTTTTCTGTTGAATTCTTTTCACCTAGAAAAAACACTTTTAAAATAAATAAGTAATTTCTTTTGGTTAACATCATTATAAAAACTATTTTTTCCTTAATTTATTTTAGACATTAAATTAATTTTTAACATTTATAAATATATTAAAACTTAATCAATTAATCGCTGCTAAATGCTCAATTAAAAAATGCTATCAATTTATGACTTAAAAGGCAAACAGTCGCCATTTCTATTGTTTACATATATATTTCCCACTAATGTTTGAATCTTTTGATTTTTTAAATTCATAAAATAAATCCAAATTGATTTGAACAGGTGAAAAAGATTCTACATTAAACATTTAAAATAAAATAAATTCAAATACCTTCTTCAATCAAATATTCTGCTTCCAAAATTTCGATCTCCATAACTACGTATTAACAGTTTAAATTTTTAGGTTAAAATGACATTTACGTTGAGAATATTCTCATGTTCGAATTCGAACCATGGTAAAATGAAAATAAGGTATTCTCACTAGAGTGACAGCGATGCCATTTTGATTTTGATTGACGTCATTCGGAGTTTTATATAATACGTTTGTTGTTATTATCAATGAGAAAAACTATTGTTTTCAAGTTAAAAATATATTTAGTATGATTTATAAGTTAATTTATTAGTTAATGAAATGATTGAAATTAATTCATTAATTAATTAATGAACTTTAGTATTTGTTTTACTATTAAAACATATACAAATTTAAATGCCGAACTACGTTAAAACCTGCAAAAGTTTTCAACAAATGTGAAAAATCATACTCAAAACATAAGGTTTTTTAATTTCCAGAAAAATAAATCAATTTGTAGTGGATAGAATCATGTGGAAAAAGAAAATGTTCGTATTTATTATAAGATAGTTTGTTCCTTACACTGCACTGAAAATGATTGGACTTTAAAAGAAAAAACTTTTAAATACTCTAATGAGTAAAAGATCGTTGAATTGATCGTTGAAAGTGGAACCTTATCTGTTCTAAGAAGGAAGTGGTTACTTCCAATATTCTGACATCTAAAGGAACGCACATCCAAATCGCTCGAAAAGAAACGTGCTAGTACTTGATAATTGCTAGTACTTGATCAATTTGACTACAAAAGTTTCCATTCGGTTTAAAAACATAAGTCTGCTTATGAATCGATCGATGCGAAAAGAAAGTACTGGCAATTCTCAAATTATTTGATAATGCAAACTCAGTCATTCTCTCACCATTATCATTGTTGGTGTTGATTTCATAACCTCCTCCAGTGCTATGTAGAAAATATTGACGGTCTTAGCTTCAGTAGGTGCATGCAAGGCAATAAGAGAAATATTGTTTTATGTACCGCGTACCCCTAAGTAGCAAATCCTCTCATTGACCAGGATGAATTTCAATACGGCTTCTTGTATGCGTGCACCAACAAGGAAATCAGCACTAAATTCATTTCGAGAAGAATGACCACTACTGCATAAAGAGTGACTATTCGAGTTTTGTTTTCCGATTATTGGCTGTCTAATTTCTTGCAGAGAAATGATATCCATCCTATGCCTCTCAGCCTCTGTTTCTAGGCTTATTAAAGCATCATGAGCGATCAGGCAGCACACGTTCCGATTCGGTAGTTCGGAAGTGGAGTGGAGTTCGGAGTGATGGTATTAACCTCAGTCCCAACCCAAATTTTCGTTAATGGTTCTGTTATGATGTTAAGGTTATAAGAAGTTTTAAGGCGCCAATTCGCCGTGATGTAGCGTAATAGACTAAGCAGTTTTTCTCTGCTTGTCTCCGATACACCAACCTAATTCTGTCTGCATTACCCCTGCAGCATGGCGTGGACGTCGAATTTCCTACCCTGTAAGATGTTCTTTAGAGTTAGAAAACTTAATAAACAAATTGTTAATGAAAAAAATAAGGAAAACCATAACGTAAAAATTAAGTTTTCTCTAATTTTCAAATTAAAACATTTTTTGTTTCTTTATATTTACGCCGGATGACGTCACACAAAATTTTCGATTAGCTGTCAAGAATACCTTATATTCGTTATACCATGAATTCGAACATTCTCAGAGCAAAGCAAAGTATAACATCATACCAACATGAGAATATACTCTACAACTTTACTTTTCTCAATATCTTTTACTTTGGAGAAAATGCTTACTTTTCTCAGTTTTTATTCATACGACCCAATGTTAACATGATAGAAAAATTCGACAACTTAAAAAAACATTATACATGCGTTTATTAAAAAACAGGCAATTCCCTACTTTCCTTTCCTTTCCCACCAGGCGTTTACATGTTTTCTTGTGATGGTTTTAAAGATGGTCTCAACCATGGAATAACATGCGATGCAATACTCAAGAAAGTTTGTTGAAATTATATTTGTTTGTTTATTGCAATTATATATATGAAATTATTATGTAAAATAAAAGTTTATTGCCACAAATATAATTTAGTGTTTTAGTTTGTTTTTCCTGTTGTTAAGTATGCTACAGACCTACCAGACCATTAATTTGTCAATCAATTCGAAAACAAAAATAAACGAAATAAATTTAGTGTAAAATCCCCTAAAGTTTATTTCGTTTATTTTCGTTTCGTTTAATTGATCGACACGAACTAAAATACAATTCTGACTTTTCAAAACCAACTATTTTGTCAGATTTGGATTTGGATGCATGAAATTGTTAGTGTAATTTGGCAAATAAAATACGGCTTTTGTGTAGTTCATCTATTATCTTGTTGTTACAAAAATAATGAATTTCTCATCAATCTCCGAAGATATTAATCTAAGTCGAGGAGTAAATAATGAATATATTATAGAAATAATTGACAAATTACTAATATATTTCTTTAAAATATTTAATATAAATCCTACTAAACTTCAATTAACTAAACATCAAAGTAGTGAAATATTATATGCGGGCTCGTTTTTTGATTCATTGGAAGAGATTTCATCGGAATACCTTATTAATTATAATTACAATGAAAATAATCTAAAAAAAATATACGAAGAAAAGGATGAAAAACATAAAATCAAATTACTTGAAACTATTAAAACTTCTGGAGGCTTAAATATATGTTCAAAATTTATTTTAAATACGATAAATGGTGAAGAATTTTTGAATGATATCAAAATACAATATAAAAGATATTCAATTCGCGAAAATTACGTACAAACAATAACAGAAAATTTAAAAAATGTAGTTTATTGTTTTACTGTAGAAAATTTTATCAAAGGAAATGAAATAAATAACACAACTTTTTTTAAATCAAAAGAAATAATTCAGAGAGCTTTCGATCAAATTAAAAACGACGATTTTGATGAAATTTATATTATAATTGACCAAATATTTAAGTTTGAGTTATTTATTAATTTGAACGAAATTTTTTACATTGTATCCGTGTCGTCGAAGGATGAAACAAAATTCGGCATACATTTCCTTAATTTCATTCTTGAGACAATTCAAAATTTTAAGACAATTGAATTTATAAAGTTTTGGGAGGTATTTTTCCATTCAATATATAAGAAAGAATTTGTTGATATATTTTATGAGTGTCTTAAACTGCCAACTTTCTATAATGGTTGGATAATATTACTGGAAACATACTTTAGTAAAATTGAAGTGTCAGAAAACCTTGATATTGGGGTGCCTAGTTTTATAGAACCTGAATTGAAATTACTGTCGTACTTTTCATTTAAAGATATTGCTAGATTGTGCTACTTATTTACATCATCGAGAAATTGTAATAAGAAATCATTCATGCAAAATTTGAGCTTGTTGTGTAAATCTTTTTTTTTTTTTTTTTTTTTTTTTTTTATTCAAAGTTAGGCATGTTTAGTGTTAATTATAATAAATTATAAATTAACGTCTCTGAATATCCGAAGATACCATGCCAACTAGGGATAAGAATGGAATGCAAATTAAGATTCTCTGAGAAATTTATGAACGTTAACTTTAAAGCCTTGAGGATTAAATTCATCAGGGAAAACCCAGGAAGGTAAGGCATTCCAAAGATGAGAGACTCTGTTGAAAAAGTCACGTTGGAAGGCTACAGTTCTACACCTAATTATTTGAACGGTAAAGGGATGCGCTGCTACGTTTGCTCTGGTGTGACGCGAAAGGTTTGATGATTTAGGTAAAATCGATTTGATCTCTTCAGAAGCTCGTTCATCCATAATATATTTATAAAATATAGTCAAATCAGCAACATTTCTTCTGTGCTGCAAGGAATCAAGACCGTTAGTAAGACTTGGGTTACCAATGAGTTTAATAGCTCTACGCTGTACAGAATCAAGGCAGTTGAGACTACTCAAGTAAGCTCCACCCCATATGTGAGAACAGTATTCCATGCAGGGACGTATAAAAGATTTATAAACTAAAAGAAGTTGTTCGCTATCGAAAAACTTACGACATCGCCCCAAAAATCCTAACTTTTGAACAGCATTCTTAGCCAGATTAAAAATATGAGAATTCCACTTCATATTATTTTCAATCTCAACTCCTAGAAGTCTGACAGACTCATTCTCTAAAAGGTTTTTGGGGCCAAACGTTAATGGAAAAGGATTGGGTGTCGTTATCCTAGAAAAATGACAAACCTGAGTTTTGCTTGTATTGAATTCAACAATGTTAGCAATACCCCAATCCATAATTGTTTTAAGATCAGTGTTAAGGGAATCTATCAATTTTGACCTACACTCACTAAGCGCTAAGGGTGTATATAGTTTAGGTGCTTCATGAGACGCATGAAGCGTGCTATCATCAGCAAAACTATGTATAGGATGAACCGTTGAGTCCAACAAATCATTAATATAGATAAGAAAAAGAGTTGGTGACAAAGCGGAACCCTGAGGAACTCCTGCATTAGTTGAAAAAGTATTCGATGATACACCGTCAACATTGACCCGAAATTTTCGATCAGATATAAAGCTCTGTGTCCAAGATATAAGCTGCTCGTCTAAACCATAGGATCTCAATTTGCATATAAGGTTGTTATGCCAAACTTTGTCAAATGCCTTGGAAATATCAAGAGCAACACCGAATGTTTCTCCAAAGTTTTCAAGTGACTTGTTCCAGATATGAGTGACAAAAGACAGCAAATCTCCCGTCGCTCTTCCTTTTCGAAATCCATATTGTCTCTCATTAATTAATTTGGAAGATTCTAAGAAGCTCATTAAATTAAAATTGACATATTTCTCAAAAATTTTAGCAACTACCGATAAAATTGAAATGGGTCTGTAATTCGTAGGATCAGTCTTACTGCCCTTTTTTGAAACTGGCTGTACACTAGCCATTTTCCAAATTTCAGGAAAAGATCATTATCGTTTGCTTGGAATGAAAATGTTTAGCTTCATGAAATAGAAAATAAATGTTATTTTGGGATTGAATTAAATGAATTTTTATTTATTTTGCTGTCTTATATAAACTTAATAATTTTTTTAATAAAATCATTTATTTTATTTATATAAAAATCATGTCCAACACATTTACACTTATTTTTTAAGACTTTCTTTGTGGATTGCAGTCAGCAATGACTATTAATTCCGAGAGTAAAAGCCAGTCTAATGAAAATAAAACTAAAAAAAAAAATTAATTTATTTTCTACTTGATTTCTTCGAAAAGTTATAATCTCTAAACGTTGACATCGAAAATATCCTATAGTAGAAAAAAAGTGAAGTGTGGGAGCTACAAATATTGCATTTTAGAACTACTTCCATCTGGCGCGTCTAAAGAAGACATGCAGTGAATTCCAGTCTATAGGAAAATCTAAAGACCAATTTTGAGTTTTGGATAAGTTTGACAAACGAATTAATTCGCATATATGTAAGATTTAAATATTTAATCCTATTTCAATGTTAGTTGTTTTGTGGCATATGCCTTGATTATGGTACGTTAACGCTTGCTCGAATATCAGACTCGGGCTTTATAAATAGAAGACTGCGCCAACTGATTAACAATATTCCACGAGCTGGATTACTGAAAGCCCAATTTCTGCAAATTTATTGGAAAAATATGCTCTTTATCTCTAAAAATTATTTCAGATTTTATTTCTTTAATTTTTTCATGAAATACTATCCTATATCATATTCTTTTATACATATAATTAATTTATTGTTTAGTTATCTGTTCTTTAAAAAACTTAGGTAGGAATTTAAAGGCATTTGCGAATTACGGTACTTTATGTTAATTAAAAGGAAAAAGGTAACCCTTATTCAGTGTTACAGCAAACTAACGTTCGGAATTTGGATTATAGCAGGTCTAACTGGATCACCTAGATGTGTTTCCAATAGATTTCTCGGAAATTGTCTTTTGTATATTAAAAAACTATACAGAAATTCAAAGTTATTCAAACTTATTTCCGTTATTACTAAACTTTTAATTAGAATCGTAGAATACTCTACATACAGGACTTGTGGAATAATCAAATATTTTTTCCAACTACTGAATTGAGACAAAGTTTTCGTATACGTGCGCTTTGTAATGGTTCCAAAATAAATTATTGAAAACTGTAACGCGCAATGAATCCATGCATTTACTTTCGCTATTGGTGCAAAATGTATGACTTGATAAAATTTTCATTTCCCCTAACTAATGTCATAGAATTCGTGTCTTCTACAAACTAAACGGTTGGGCTTTCCAATATTATTATTATTAATGTTTCTTACATTAATTACAAATAATATCTTACAAATAATTAAACAGCATTTATTTAATCGTTTAATACATCATCTAACCATTTCTGCATCTCGTCACTACTTGATATAGGTTTATATTTCAAAGGAGTTTTTGAACTTTCACAAACATTTACAGCGGTCGGCGTACCGATATTAGATATCAAATCTATGATTGGTGTTGTGTTTTGGACGTCCTTGAATTCATTTCTTACTATCGCGGTTGTCTGTACTTGATCTCTATTTAAAAGTTCATCTAAATCATCATCAATTTCATCCTTAGATATTGCAGTGTCGATTACATTACTCGGCATAAGATTATTCTTCATTTTTATTTGTTTTGGAATAACCGGTTTGACAGGTTGTTCTCTAAATTCTGTTTTCCTGTTATATTGTTCTGTTTTGCGAGTATTTTCTTTACCTACATTAACATATTTTTCTTCATGGAGATTAGCTTTTCGATTCATTTCCAAAATTTCTTTTTCATTGAATAATGATTCATCTAAATTAAGTCGCTTATAAAATGGAATTGTTTGTAAAGACTGGTTTAATAATGACAAATTTAAATTGAATAATTGTTTGAAGAGTTTCTTGGTTGCTTCATTCTCATTGGATTCAGATATCCATGATTTTTCTGCGCTAAATTGAAAATATCCACCAATCGACTGTGGATTTTCTAACAATTTGGAAAAATCAGCGGCTAGCATTTGTTCATTCTCTTCATCACAGATTTGAGCATCATATTTGTCCTTATTACTTATTATTTCCCGTTTGGCAAACTTTTTATCAGTTGGTAATTGGTCAAAAATATTTAAGATTTCACTGACATTTTTAGTATCTATAGTTTCCTTTGATTCCTTTTGTTGAAAATATTCATGTAATGTTATTCTTTTCTTACTATCATACTTTTTCTTTCCTCTGTAAATATCCAAAGCAATCAACAATTTACATTAGTAAATATATGCAAAAAAATTTATACTACATACCTTTGCTCCATCTTCCTAATTTGACATTGACAGCATATTAACAAGGCTGTAAATGGTTGTGACTATCTACACGATACGCGGCATAACTGCGGTATACCGCAATAAAAACACGGTATACCGCAAGGATAACGTGGTATACCAAACTAATATAGTACGGTTCACTGCAATTTTAATGCGGTCTATGAGATATTAACGCGTTGTGTCGCTATGCGATATACGTGTACCGCTTCGACTATATCAACGAACACCGGTCGCTTGGAATCAAAGAATTAAGAGACTAAGGAAATGAAACTACTGTATATGTACACAAAAATATTTGAAGTAGTTTTTCGCTCTTCTCCTCTCGTATTTGACCATTTTGACCCGTCAAAAAAAAATATTGTAAACATTGTTTGGTTTGGTTATAATTTGGTTTTAATAAAATTGTTTTTATTATTTATCGTGGTGATATTTTGACGAATTTATAATAAATATAAAAAATACTACATAATGATTTTATTATAATTTAAAAATAATTTAAAAAAAAAAATTAATATATTTAAGTGAAAATTTTGAATAAAACATTAAATACCTGGTTAAACATTCCAATTCAAACCTATTGAATCCTATTAAATCCAATATATTTTCAATAGGATTAAATCGGATTGAATTGGTTTAATAGGAAGACTTCGATCTACCAATTAAAATTCAATCGGAATGAATGGGATTCAACAGGAAAAGAGGTTCCATAGGATTCTAATGGAAATTTCCAATTGAATTTCAATCGGAAATTAAGGGATTCAATAGGAAAAAGGAACTTATAAAAAAATTAAACAATCTTATAAATTTAACAGGATTTAATTGGAAAAGATTTAATAGGAATGAATAGGATTAATCGGAATTCTGCAATGGAAATTTCCAATTAATTCCTATTTATATACATTTCCTATAGAATCCTATCCATTCCGGTTGAAAAATAAAATAGGTTGGAAATAGATTTTTTGAATAGGAATTAATTGAAAATTCCCAATGCAGAATTCCGATTAATCCAATTCATTTTTTTCAATTGGTTTCAATTGGAATGTTTAACCAGGGATATGAAGTGTGTGATAATGACGTGTAAAAATTACCGAAAACATATACAGGATGGGATTTCTTATCATAGATAACTAATATTGATATTATAATTTACTTTTCGATTAATAAGTTTTAAGGTTTTAAATATTTTCGAGAAAAAAATATAATCTAAAATCAATGTAAACAATAATAGAATGCTTCGCTTTTAGATTGTCAAATTTTTTATGTGGTTTTACTATGGCGCTGAGAGTAAAGGCGTCTCTTTTTTTTATATTAATTTTGGGGGCAAAAATACGCTTAAATTTGGAATTCAATGCAATAATAGAAATAGTTAAGACGCCTCTACTAAAACGCAAGTGTGTTAGTAACAATTTATTGGTGTCATTGAATAAATATCTTTATATATTTATTCAATGATTGGTGTGCAAAAATTACTTCAACTTTTAACATCAATTTCACTTCGTCTATTCTCTTAATTCTTTGCTTGGAATACATTTGTAAGCATGGAATACGATTTTAATTGAAGAGACAAAAGAATTTATTTATAATGGAAAAAATTTGCAATTCCATTATCAAAAAATTATTTAATCCTTAATAGCATGTCTAGACTTTTGTTGGGTGGTTAAAATAGTAGTGTTATGGGAGGTTCTGCACATAGACTAAAAATTATGGGACTTTCTCACATGATGTGTTAATTGATGTGGGAGGTCTAATAAGAAAAAAATATACGATGTAATTAATTCAAATTGCATTGTGAAACTGATTTTGAAAGAAAAAACTAGAGAAAGTGATTTAAATCTTTTTTTGTTGTTGTATCTTATAAGAAAAAATTCATTTTCGATCCCACTATCTTTCATGTCGAATAAAAATCGATATTATATTACAAAAATATGGGACTTTCTCACATGATGTGTTAAAGGTAACAAAAATTGTTTTTTGTTGTAGTATTTTGTATTTTGTTTCGTAATGCTTGCGGCTTTTTTTTTTGCGTTAAATGATTAAGTAAGATTTCGATTTTTTTTTTTCATTGGGGCACATGTGTTGTTCTTGTTTTTTGTTGTTATATAAGATTTTGTGTGTTAAGCGAGCAGAAGAATCAAAAATATGGGACTTTTTCACATGATGTGTTAATTGATTGACAAAAAACAGAATGGATAGAAAACAAAATATGAAAAAGCATGTGAATTGAATTTTGTTTCATAACTTTTGTCTCGATATTATGACACTTTGTTGTTTTGTTATGTAAGATTTTAATTTTCTAGACAAAAAAAAAATTGAAGATGTTCATGATATATTTTTTTTGTAGGTAACAAAAATTGTTTTTGTTGTAGTATTTTGTATTTTGCGTGCGGCTTTTTTTGCGTTAAATGATTAAGTAAGATTTCGATTTTTTTTTTCATTGGGGCACATGTGTTGTTCTAGTTTTTTTTTTCGTTGTTATATAAGATTTTGTGTGTAAAGCGAGCAGAAGAATTAGAACAAATTGTGTTGGAAAAAAAATTATGATGTGTTGGAAACCTAAAAACTTTTTATTTGGAATTTTAGACGGATGCCTGAAATAAGTTGTTAATTGAAAAACTAAAAAATTATAAATAGATGTTCGAAATGGACCATATCATTTATTTCAAAAAATATGTTTAATGTGGAACAACCTTTTACCATGCAGATTTCTGGTCCTTCTTCTTCGGGGAAGACCACGTTTGTATTAAAGTTCTTGCCACATATTCATGGTATAAAGAAACTGGTTTGGTGCAATGGTGAAACTAATTCGGTCGATCTAAAAGATTTCGATTTTGAAGATATTGAAATGTTAGACAACGTCCCCGAAAATTTTGATAATCTAGAAAACACATTAATCATCTTGGATGATTTAATGACTGAGGCGTATAATAAAAACGTTTGTGAATTATTTACCAAGGGTTCACATCATCGAAATATATCTGTTATATTAATTACCCAAAATGTGTTCCATCAAGGAAAATTTTGCAGAGACATTTCGTTAAACTGCAAATACTTAGTTATGTTTAATAACCCCCGAGATAAATCTCAAATCTACCCGCTTGCTAGACAAATTTATCCAGAAAATATCAAAGAGTTTGTAAGAGTATATAAGGAGGCAGCTTCAAAGCCTTACGGTTATTTATTTATGGATTTGACACAATCGTGCAACGACTTATTTCGCTTCCGCTCGAGTATTTTTAATAAAGATTATCAAGAGTGTTATGCGCCATCTAAACTAGTATCACAGCTAAAAAGGAATGAAGCGGCTCATGGTACACAAACATACGTTACATATGTTAAGAAATTGTAAGCCCCGTATACGTAAATTTATATTAGAAAAAAGTAAAACAGATTTAATCAAAGCCTTATATGAAGTGTGTTTAAATGTTTTAAATGGTAATGTCAATATCGATAACAACTGTAAAACTCGTTTGAAGAAACATAAGAGTGCTTTACGTAAAATTGTCGATTCCAAATCTAATTTATCGGTGAAACGTAAGGTGCTAGTACAAAAAGGTGGATTTTTGCCTATTATCTTATCAGCTGTTTTATCTGGGGTTATTGGAAAGTTATTGGAGGAAGTTACAAAATGAGTTTACAACGTATGATTGTTGTTCATCCTGATACATTTGAGCAGTGGAAAAAAATTATGTTAGAAGACAATAAACTATCGGCATTAGATCGTGAAATGAAAAAGATTTTGTACAATAATAAACTAAACGATATCGATAAATGGAACTATTACCGACAAAGTCTTTTAAAAATGTTAAATGTGAAAAGAAGACCAATTGGAATAAATCATTTTCCAGGCTTAAACACTAGCGTTGTATTAAATAAACAGACGCTAGCTGATAGCGATGCTTTAAATAACCAGCAAAAGGTGGATGGGAACACGCAAACGAAGATTTTAAAAGGGCGAAACGCAAAAAATCAAACTGAAACGTCTGAAGGTCGAAATATTGCAACACAAACTAAGATGATGAAACAAATTCAAGAGCCAAAATCATTTGATGAACTGTTTGAAACATCGAATAGATTTTCTAGTTTTGAAAATGCGGATAATAATGACGATCAGAGTTTTCGTAGTTTTGATGAAATTCAAGAATTAGATATGGATGATAGCGTACGACGAAGAGCTCTAGAAGGTCAACCGCCCGATGTAAGAATATCGAAAGAAAGACTTTCTCTAAATCCTCAAGAGTACAGGGTATTTGAATTGAATACGGGAGAGAATGTGAACGTTCCAGTTGAACGCCGTTTCACACGTTCTACAACAAAAAGGTCGAGAGTTGATCCAACGCAAAGTGTTATAAATTTTCCTAAACGGAAAAAAACAAAAAGTGAAACGAGCACACCAAAAAAAAAAACACAAAAAACAAAATCAAAACAACAAACGATTCCCTAGCAAAGCTATAAAAGTTAAGTTTATAAGTGTTAATCATCATTCAGATTTTTGATGTTATCACACGACGTCTACAATGCTAGCTGATCAGAAATCTTTTTATATTACATTAACAAGTAACAGCTCTCTGGATTTTTATCCGCATAACACACTATCAAGATTTACTGTTAAACTTCCTTATTCACTTAACTTGAAGGGTGACGATCACGCAGAATGGTATATGGGTGTATCAAAATTTGCTTGCACCTCTATAATGAAGAAACGCGGAAAAGATCCGACTATAACGTTTATTGCAGAACGAGGTAATACTGGTGTAGAAATATTAGATATATTAAGACAGTATCCAACTTTATTTGAAATCGTTCAACATGAAGATTTTTTCGATCGATATTCTGAGTCTGCTGACGTGCCTTTTTACGTTTTTTCAAAAGAATTCGTTCAAGTTGGTGTTGATAAACGCAATTTTAAATTGAAATTTAATAAAGAATACACAATAAATCTACTCTTTGACTACTTATTTTCACAAATTGATAAAACGGAATGGAGCAAAGTTATAAAAAATTTAAAAGAATCGATTGCAATTAAACCCTCACAATCTTTATCAGAGCAAAAACTAACGATGTTAAAGAAACGTGTCAAAGTAATTTTACCGGAGCCCTTCCCAGAATCTGAAGCTGTACCGAACTATATGTGTATTTATTGTGATATAGTGCGACCTCAAATGTTTGGTAATATAATGGCTAGAGGGTTAGTAATGCATCCCGTAAAATATAAAAGGCAATTTGAGAGTTATCAAAACTGTGAAATAGGAAAAATTCAATATGCACGACTCGAGAGAACACTGATTACAGATATCAGTCTACTATTAACGGATGAAAATGGGGAACAGATAAATTTTAAAAATGATTCATTTTGTACAATGGTTGTTTTACATTTTCGTAAAGGTATATAAAGAGGTGAAACAGTTTTTAAATTTTATTACAATGCATAACGCTTATCTAAAATATTACGTTCAACAACACGGTGGAAATAATCCAACCGTCAACGATGAATTTGGAAATGTGTTAAAATTGCCAAAAGTATATCAGCGAGGTCGAGGGATTGGTAGTGTATTTGCTAGTTTCTGGAAATATCTTCAACCGCTTCTAAAAAGTGGTGCAAATTTTTTAAAGAACGAGTTAATTGACACGGGTTCCGACATTTTAAAAAATATTAGTGCGCAAAAACCGATACAAAATATTCTTCGTGATCGATCGGTGCAAGTTGTTGACAAATTAAGAGATAAGACAATCGATAAAATAAATGCAATGGCTGGAACAGGCATCGAAAAGCGCAAAAGAAAAAGATTCAAACGAAGCTTGAAAAACCCAATAAATAAGAGAGCAACTTCTGAAAAAAGACAATCGAGCATCTTAGCAGTTCGTGTAAAGAAGCATCTATCAAATAAACGCACACCAAACAAAAAACCACGCTTTTTAGATATATTTAAATAATTTAAAAACTTAAACAAAAATGTCTTTCCGAGAGTGTATGAAATCCGAATTGGATCTTTTCGCACCTCGTAACATTCAAACAAACATTGTGAAAACCGAAGAAGTTGCCTACAAACCTTTAACTAGTTTAGAAAACCAATCGATCATTGAATTCGTATGTCATGGACATAGTGATATGTATTTAGATTTATCCTCAATAAACCTATGTGTAAGACTACGTCTAACCAAAAGTAATGGTGCATTGTACACGGATGCGGATACATCTCAACCAACCGTAATAAATAATATGTTGCATTCACTGTTTCGTCAGGTAAATGTTTCGTTGAATGGAAAAAACATAAATTCCTCAGACGGTAATTACAGTTATAAAGCGTACATTGAAACATTATTGAATTTTGGTGAGGATGCGAGCAGGACACATTTGGAGTTATCGGGGTTTTATCCGGATACCAAAAAACTTGATACTTTACCGCCATCTCAAGAAGGATTGTTGAAAAGACACAGTTTAGTGAAAAATAGTAACATTGTTGAGTTGTACGGAAAAGTGCATGCAGATATGTTAAATCAACCGCTATTACTTTTGAACAATGTTGATGTGAGATTAACTTTTACGCTCAACAAACCTGAATTTTATCTTATGACTGATGCGGCAACCGATGACACATCTATAAAAATACTTGAGGCAACAATTTACGTAAAACAATGTGCAATTAATCCTAATGTTTTGATCGCGCATCATAAGATGCTTGAACAAACAAATGCAAAATATCATTATAAGAGATGTGAGGTGAAATCATATACGATACCTGCAAGCGGTAACTCCTTAAATTTGGATAATATTGTGTTGGGGCAGATGCCAACAAATTTAATATTTTTTATGGTTGATAATGATGCATACATTGGTTCGAAGAAAAAGAATCCTTACAATTTCAAACACAATAAAATGGCTTCGTGCACTTTGTATGTAAATGGGGTTCCAACACCTAGTGCATCTATAACAACCTCATTTACCGGTGGTGATTCGTGTGCGCGTGCATATTCGACAATCTTTTCTACTATGGGTATACTGCACTCACCTCAGGGCAACCTTATTACAAGAGAAATGTATGCATCCGGCTATTTTATGATCGCGTACGATCTCACACCGGATTTAGCATCCAACGATGGCTGTTCATCTTTAGCCAATCAAGGAAATATACGTTTTGAGGCACGTTTTGAAGCACCGATTCCTAACACCTTAACATGTTTAATTTACATGGAGTATGATGCTAGCTTGGAGATTGATCAAAATAGAAACATTATTTTAGATCAGTAAAAAATATAAATAAACAAACTTCAGATTTAACTACACATTAAGACATTATGAATACAACAGAGTTAACTATAGCCCTACAAAAAAATCCTATCACAAAAAAATATTTTCGTGGTGTGTACGCAATTGATCAACTGCCTAAAACAGTCTTAAATAAACCCGCATGCTACGTTATTAATACTGATCCATCACACAAACCGGGAACACATTGGGTGGCAATTCATTTTCCCTCTGGAGCTCGTGCCGAGTTTTTTGATTCGTTTGGTAGAAAGCCATTCGATCGTAGATTCCGCGCTTTTTTGTTAAACAACTCAAAGTCATACATTTACAATCCAAAAGAACTACAAAATCGCTACAGTTTAATGTGTGGTAAATATTGCTGTATCTACCTCCATCATAGATGTAGTGGAAAATCAATGAAAAGTTTTTTAAACGGATTTGCAACCGATTTGTCTGACTACAACGATCGCATCGTGAATTTTGTCTACAAAAAGTACTTTAACAAAATGGCAAAGAAAAAACGGTGAACGAACCAAATAAAAACTCGTCCAGCTTGAAAAACATGATCAAACTTGTTCAATGTAGGTAAAAGTGTGTTATTAAATTTTTTTTTTAAATCAACTAATAACAAACTTTTATTTTCAGACTTTCAATACCACTGCAGAAAAAAATTCAAAAAATAATAAAAAAAAAAAATTTAATAAAAAAATTTAATAAAAAAAAATTTAATAAAAAACAAAATGAAACAATTTTTTACTAATTATATTTTTTTTTTTTTAATATATCTCAAATATTTATACAAAGATTATTATATAAGTCACAAATCAGTTTGTTTTTAGACAAAATTGGTAGTTCGTTAAATAATCTGGAATAGTTGCATTGGTTTGTATTTTCGTGTGTTGGCGTAAAAAAGTCTTTGTAGTCCAGCTTTGTACAATTTTGTTGAACACATTTTTGCATATATAAATTGTAATAGGCTCTTACATCCTTGTAAGTTAGCCTATACCAGCTAAATATTGAGTGAATTAAAGGCGCCAACTCTTGCAATCTGCCCCATTCTTCTCCATTCAATTGTATTTTAAAAGATTTATCGGAAAAGATTACATACTTCTTCCCGTTGTTGTACGATAATCTGTATCTGTTGTCTTTCCTGGCTAACATTTGTTTGAATTTTTCGATGTCATCTCCCTCAAAATATTGTTGAACTAATCCAATTTGGTTGAAAAATAGATTCCAGTCATCCCAAGCAAAGCAAATAAAATCTTTATCATTAATCAACAGCAGTTGTGGTTTGAAAATTTCTGTATTGTAGCCAATTACAATGAAACATGATTTATTGTCGTTTAAAAAATAAACATACGACAGCAATAAATCTGGTTTACGCATTACTAACTTCTTAACTTTTTCCTTAACAATCCTCTCCATTTTTACTGTGAAGTACTCAGTTGAAAAGAACTTAATAAACTAAAATCAAAATGAATTTAACAACACTTACTATTTGATCAACAGCATTGAACATTTATAAATAGCCGGCGTCGTGTGGAAGCTATTAAAACAACCAATAACTTCAATCAAAATGGAGCGCCAAGAAGTGATAAACGCATTACATAAACAAGCAAGAAAAAATTTCGAAAGAAGAAAAGTTATAACAAAAGGGATAGATGATCTATGGCAAGCCGATCTTGTTGAATTAACTGCATACAGCAAATATAATAATAATTATCGATTTCTTTTGGTGATTATCGATACTTTCTCTAAATTTTGCTGGGTATCACCCCTTAAAACTAAAACAGGTCGAGAAATTTCTGGAGAACTGCAACAAATAATGGAAACAAATCAAAGGTTTCCAAAACATCTTCAAACGGACATGGGGAAAGAATTTTATAATAGAGAATTCAAAAATTTAATGGAGAAACACAATATAAACCATTATTCTTCATTTAGTTTCTTAAAAGCTAGTATAGTTGAGAGACTAAATAGAACTATAAAACAACGAATGTGGAGAATGTTTAGTTTTCGCGGCTCTTATAAATGGATAGACATAATTACCGAAATAGTTAATGTGTACAATCGGAGTAGACACCGAACTATAAAAATGGCCCCCATTGATGTATCGAATAAAAATGAATCGTATCTTCTAAAAAATGTTTTTGATTACAAACCAAAACTGGGTAGAGCAAAATTTAAGAAAGACGATTATGTTCGAGTTAGCAAACATAAAACAATTTTCGAAAAATCTTATACTGCAAATTGGTCTCCAGAGATTTTTCAAATAGATGAGGTAAAACATAAATTTCCTGTAACATATTTGTTAAAAGATTTTAAAAATCAACCAATTTTCGGCCGATTTTATGAACATGAATTACAAAAGACAAAACATCCTGACATATATCTGGTAGAAAGAGTTTTACGAAAGAAAAAAAATATCAACTTCTCGTAAAATGGTTAGGTTTCAATAAAACACACAACTCTTGGATAAATAAAAATAATTTTATTTGAATTTAACACTTATTCTATATTTACATTTCGTATTTATTATAATTATATTTATTTTTGTTTTAAACCTTTTTATTACATATTAAAATACAATATTACTATTAAAAACGAGAAAAATTAAAACTAAACAAAACATTTTTTAAAAATAGGTTAAAAAATAAAGCCAAATGGGATTGTTTTATAGTCATCAAGACAAATTCGCTTGTTATATGTAAACCCAAATTTCTTAATTTCAGGCTGAGAAACTACTTCTAATATTTTTCGTCTCTTAATTTTTTTTTGGTCACAGACCGTACGAAAGCCTTCATCACTAACATTGGTTACAATGCTCTTCAAAGTATAAAAATTCAATGATTTTTGCGATTCAACATTTAGTGTTATGCCTTTACACTTTGCCGTCTCATGATATTCCTCTTTATCAGGATTGAACGCAATGAACCCATAGCTTTTAGGCCCTGTACTAACAAATTCAGTAATATAGGCATTTTTTCCGTATCCTGATAATTCGTCGGTTAAATCACCTACAAAATTACCCGTTTTAAGCACTCCTTCATTTGACACGTCTTCTATAAAAATAATTGAATCGGTATCACAATAGAGAAGTTTTCCTTGAACTTTCGCTAACTCTTTGTAAAGCTTAATTCGAGCATTAGCCGTAGTAAATGCGGCCACAGCTACGGAAGCGTGTTTAAGTGGTATAACAAAATCATTACTTGGATGTTTCCATTTCACCCATAGAACATTTTCTACTGGAAATACATCGGTAATTTCAACTCCTGGGGATGAGATTAATTTGTACAATTCAGAAACTGTATGAATGATGGCCGTCTGATTCTTATCATTTCTTTGACCCAATTTTCCCCAAAGCGCATTTAAAAGAAGTTTACTGCAACCTCTTTGTGAAGGATTATTTGTAATTGCTTTTGGATCCAAATGAATCCCTTCATGCTCAAAAAACTCCTTAATGTAGTTTTCCTTTTCAATTTGAGTGGAAACGTTTGGAGGCCAATCACTTGCTTCTTGTTTTAACTTAAGGAAGCAATTCATATAATCAGTGAACACGCCGCCACACTTTTTTTCTCTATTATATTGAGCTATCTCGTATTGCCAAACTTCAAAAATTTCTGCAATCTTGTAACCATGATTAATTGCTAGTTTGACTTCGTCCAATACCCAAGTACCTGATAACATTCGTTCAGATTCCTCATGTGTACAACGGTTGCAAACATTTTCAGTTTCTCCGCACGTTCGACATAAAGTAAATAGAAGTTTGTTATTTATTTTCATTGGAAGAATCGGAATTAATAGTTTTTGAGGGGGTAGCACTAAACACTTGATTAGACCGTCAATACTTAAGATATCGAGGTTCTTACACTCTTCTCTACGAAAGACTTTTGGATGATGAATGGGGTTTTTACCATATTTATTTACATACGGGTAGAGTGATGTAAAATCAAAATATCTTATTTTTTCACCATTCTTTACTTTGTAGTAAAGCTGAAATGTTTCGGTTCGACCACCATACAGGGCATTTCTAGGATCAAGATGGCTATACTGTAATTCACGGTCGTTATCTAGAGTTGCGGATAGCTCGGGGTTTTCAGACAGGAAGTTCTTAAACTCGCACTCCCAAATTTTTTTAATGTTGTACCCTAACGACTCAATAACATGCAATCTAGCCATTGATTGTTCGTACTTGTTAGCGAACGAATCGCTACCATTTATCTCAATGTTTCTGGCTACAAAACATTTTTGACATCCATGCCAATAGCATCCTAGAAATTCATAGACAGTATTGCTGCTTGCGCAAAACCCATCCACGTAAAAATTGGTAGTTGGTATTTTTACTTCGAAAGAGATTTTTTCTGAAATTTGTTTACTCTCATAAATTAACCATTTTAGTCCAATACGAGATTGGTTTTTATCGGCATGGTTGTACAAATTTGTTGGAATTACCCCCAAAGTTTTTTCCGCTAAGAATTTCTTACGAAAAGCTAGCATTACTGCCTGAGCTAATGTAAATGATTGCAACAAAGGGTTTACATCTGTTGTAGTTAAGAAATCATTCATAAATTTAATACAACCCTTGCGAAGAATTTCAACATCTAGGCAACAATATTTAATTAATTCCTTCCGATTATCGTAAGGTAAACTGAGCTGTGACTGTTCACTATACCAGTTGTTGAATTTTTTAGCATCTTTCTGACTCATATGAGATATTCCAAAGTATTTGCGATCGGGAAGATCACCTACATAGTTGTAATTCTCAGGTGTATTAAAAAAGTGAGGATGCCAACCTTTAGACAAATTTTCCAAACCAAATGTTTCAGGAAATTTAGATAGAGCCATTGGCAGAAAATTTAACGAATCAATGAAAGAAATATGATTATCATAGGTTATTTTATAAATTTTCATCCCACCTAAAATAGGAAGAATTGGGTTGTCTCGTTTCGCCAGCTCTTTAACTATAAACTGACCATCATACGATTTAAAATTATGGGCTATACAAAATATTTGAGAAGAGTTTTTGCGGAATGTTTCGCAGAAATCGATAAATTTTTTTACGCAATTATCAGTCGAGTCGTTTTCAAAAACATGTTGTCTCTTAACACAAAAAGAACAGCATGTGTTTGAATCCGTCTCCAAATAACATGTATTGCAAACTATTTGCGCAACACATAAATTGGGTTCATGGAGAAATACGTCTTCTTTTAGTTTTGTGCTCTGTACACACTCCAGATCAAAAAAAATTATAAAAAATCTGGGTGGTGGAAATCTTTTATATGTTTGAATATAACACTGATGTTCATGTTCGACAATTAACAAACAAACGGAACATTTTTTTTCCTCACAGTCATGTATTTTATACGGTCGTTTTTGATAATTAATAAATCTTGAACAAAGCTTGCAATGTTTTAGAGTATCACAAACGTTGGGTTTGTGATTTCTATAACAAATTTCCCCGTAAAAAAACCTATTACATTCAGAACATGTAATTTTACTCTTTGAACTGTTACACGGTGGAACCTGTTCACAGCTCCTGCACTTTTTTGAACATGTATGGTAGTGTTTATTGTTATACAGTTCTGCGCAGTGGGAACATTGATAGTCAAAACCAAAAAAACTCTTGATATTTTTTAAAGCCACAAAATGTTCAATGTCTTCAAAATAAAATAAGTTTATTGCTAAAGAATTCTGGTCGCCAGAGGAAAACATTATTTCTTTGGGGTTGATTTTATCACTGTAAACAGTAATTTTATAATTATGTAGCAGTTTTTGATACGCGTTTATTTGAAGTAATGAGGAACCAAAATGTGTATTAATCTCAACTTTTGCACTCTTCATTAGAAGCACGACAGCCCTCAAAAGAAACTGTGGATTACGTTTGTATTTGTTAAGCGTTACAATATCATTATTCGCCAAACATTTTCCTGCTAATATAGCTATAGGCAGGCAATACAAATTAGCTTCATCAACTTTAATGTTAATTAGAGACTTAGTTTTCATTTTAATGAGATCTTGGGAAGGAATAAGCCGAATACAAGCACGCCCTTTACCCGATGGAACATGTAATAGAACCGATGTTATCTGTAGAACATCGGTTAAGAGAAAGTCGGTATTTGATTGAGAGAGATTCCAGTATGGCTGAAATTGTTTCACTTTTTAATTTTGAAACATCCGTAAAACTTATGCCAATTGGTTTCGCGGTGTCGAAATTTGGTAAAGAAATTTTTAGACCGATTTTATAATTTGCAGGCGCGCTGCCGCGAATAAAAGAGGTGATTTCCTCAAAAGCCATTTTTAAATAGCTAAAAAGATCAACTGTGGATTTTACCACATTTTTAAATTTAAATTTTGTATCAGTTGTCATTACTTTAAATTTCGGGTTAAAACTAGAAATTTGACTTAATATATGTAATTATACCTTTTAGAAATTTCTTCTAGTTGCGAATTTTGATCCAATGGTAATGCGGTTGCTGGTGCTGGTTGGTTTTCGTTTGAGTTTGTTGTTGTTGGTGTATCTTTTGTTTTTTTTCTATGTTGTGGTGTTGACAAGTCCAGCGAAGTCGATTGATCTTGTTGTGTTAAACTTAAATCTAAGGGTGAAATCTCCGTTTCAACTTGATCACGTTGAGAGATTCCTCTGCCGGTCTGTTTTACAGTGTTGTTTGATCTAAAATAGCCGAAAAGATTTTTGTTTAAAACTAGACATTTGACTTAATATGATAATATAATTTTACCTTTTTGACACTTGTGTTGAAAAGTCCAACGACATCGATTGATCTAGTTGTGTTGGACTTAAATCCATCGGTGAAATCTCTGTTTCAACTTGTTCACGTTGAGAGGTTCCACTTCCGGTCTGTTTTTCAGTGTTGTTAGATCTAAATAGCCGAAAAGATTTTTGATTAAAACTAGAAATTTTACTAAATATGTTAAAATAATTTTACCTTTTTGAAACTTGTGTAGAAAAATCCAACAAAATCGTTCCGATCTGTTTATCAGCATTATTATTATTATTAGTAGATCTAGCTCTGTTGTTCAGCCAACCCATTAGCTTGATCACATCAGTATCATAAAGCTGATGACAAATTTGCTGAATGTCATTTGCTACTTCTTCATCGTTTAACGTGAAGTTGTCGCTTGAGAGTTTTCTTGCTATACATTGCAATAAGGATTCTTTGACATCCCTATTACACGTAATTTTACAGCATCCCACCAATTCTTTTATAGTAATATTAGACACATCTAATGATAAATAATTATTCATTTTTTTCACGTATTTTTATTTGCGTCTATCACTTAGCTAGTTCAAATTTAAACTAAATTTATAATGCAAATAAAAACTTTAAAACAAAAAAACCCGATGCAAGAAAATGTGAAAAAAGAAAAAGAAAATCGTCGGAATGAATTCAATAACTGAAAACATTTCGATTTATTGAAATTAAAATTTTCCCATGTGTTCAATTACCCCCCATGCAGGTGAATACAGAAATAAAGAACAGAAAAACATGCAAAATAACCTAAAGAAAAATGGTATAAATACAATTGCATAAAATCAATCTCAAATCATAATCAGAAAAACAAAGGCGAACAACACATCGCTTGTGAATTTAAAACCAAAACAAAAACAAAAAAAATCGAAATGGCAAGTAACCCCTCTCAAACTATATTAATTAATTTATTTTTTATTGTTTTTAATTTTCCAGGCTTCTTCTTTCATTGAATCGTTGAACAGTGCAGCACGGACTGTGCAAAACCAAATACTAAAGCCGGAAGAATTGGGGCTAAACATTGAACACGAGGTGACCAGCTACAAGCTGGTAAAGACAAAATTTGGGGACCGGGTTGTGCTGGTCATCAAAGATACCGGGAATTTATACATGCCGCCAAGGCTAACAAAATTATTTGTTGGCCAAGAAGCCAACATCACAAATATGCTGATCAAATTCATCGGTAGAGATGCTTCCAAAATGAACGCACCATTATATGAGTTTCGTGTGAAACCAATGGCGTTATTGGTTGAAGACGAAACTCAATTCGAGCTGGATGGTCAGCTGTTTTAATAAAAAATTAATGTATTTAAACAAATTGTAAAAAAATTAATTAATAAAATAAAAATTTTGTTTAAAGTTTTTACAAAACTATAACAAAAAAATAAAAAAAAGATTTAATTTTTTATTTAAATAAGTTTTTTCCAAAATTATAGCAAGTTTTTCACATTTCGAACATCTGTTTATAATTTTTAGTTAAGCCGTACGCAATTACGAAACAAAATACAAAAAACTACAACAAAAAACAATTTTTGTTACCTACAAAAAAAAATATATCATGAACATCTTCAATTTTTTTTTTTGTCGAGAAAATTAAAATCTTACATAACAAAACAACAAAGTGTCATAATAACGAGACAAGGTCAAGATCAACCAAAGATCAACCAAAAAAAAATTGATTTAAACTCAAAGCAAATGTTTTGTTTTTTCATTCATGTAACATACTCGTATATTTTTTTCTTATTAAACCTCCCACATCAATTAACACATCATGTGAGAAAGTCCCATATTTTTGTAATATAATATCGAGACAAAAATTGTTGTTGTAGCTTATCAACCAAAAAAAAAAATTGATTAAAACTCAATCGAAATGAATTTTTTCTTATAAGATACAACAACAAAAAAACAAGATATAAATCATTTTCTCTAGTTTTTCTTTCAAACTCAGTCTCAAATTAAAATCTTACATAACAAAACAACAAAGTGTCATAATATCGAGACAAGGTCAAGATCAACCAAAGATCAACCAAAAAAAAAAATTGATTTAAACTCAAAGCAAATGTTTTGTTTTTTCATTCATGTAACATACTCGTATATTTTTTTCTTATTAAACCTCCCACATCAATTAACACATCATGTGAGAAAGTCCCATATTTTTGTAATATAATATCGAGACAAAAATTGTTGTTGTAGCTTATCAACCAAAAAAAAAAATTGATTAAAACTCAATCGAAATGAATTTTTTCTTATAAGATACAACAACAAAAAACAAGATATAATCGAAAATGAATTATTTCTTATAAGATACAACAACAAAAAAGATTTAAAATCACTTTCTCTAGTTTTTTCTTTCAAAATCAGTTTCACAATGCAATTTGAATTAATTACATCGTATATTTTTTTCTTATTAGACCTCCCACATCAATTAACACATCATGTGAGAAAGTCCCATAATTTTTAGTCTATGTGCAGAACCTCCCATAACACTACTTAAAATGTTTTTTTCTCTGAAATTTCGATTTTAAACCATTCATTTATTTATTCAAACATTTTATTTCAGAAAAAAAAAGAATTAAAATTTAACGATTCTTATATCATATATATGCCAAATTTAACAGCTTTTTTATGCAGTCCTACAGTTTACCGATTATTTGACTTATTCTATGCTGTGATTGATCGTTTAGGTAGTAATGCAACCAAATTTTTGGAGGAAAGCATTGTAAGCATGGAACTTCGTGTTAAATATCTAGATTAACAAAAATGCGAAATGGGCAGCGAAATCCGAAATTCGACGTCCACGCCGTGCTGTCTGGGTAATGCTGACAGAATTAGGTTGGTGTATTGGAGACAAACAGAGTAAAAACTGCTTAGTCAATGATGCTACATCATAGCGAATTGGCGCCTTACAACCAATGCGACTCAAGCGTCTGTTTTCCATGTTTAGGGGCGGCTTGGAGCGGGCGTCTGTCTTGAATCAAGCGGCTCGCTATATAAAAGTGTAAAAAGGTTGTTTCTGGTGACCTTAATATGCAGAACGAACCCATTCACGAAAATTTGGGTTAGGCCTAAGGTTAACACCCTAACCTCGGAAAAAAAAAATTTGTTAAATTTGTAAATCAGATAGAGAATAACAGACCCGGATTTAAAAATAGAATTTTACCTGGACGTGAAAAAGGACCAGACTATCGAATCGGAACGTGGAACGTGCGCAGCATGAGCGCTCCTGATATTCTTATAAGTCTAGAAACAGGCTGAGAGATATAGAATGGATATTATTGCTCTACGAGAAATTAGACAGCCGATAATCGGAAAACAAGATTTGGATAGTCACTCTCTATACTATAGTGGTCATCCTTCTCGAAGAGAATTTGGAACTGGCTTTCTTGTTGGTGCACGCATACAAGAAACCGTGATGAAATTTATCCCGGTCAGTGAGAGGATCTGCTACCTACGTGTACGCGGTACATATAACAATATTTCTCTTATTGCCGTGCATGCACCGTGCATGAAGCTAAGACCGTCGACGAGAAGGATACTTTCTACATAGCACTGGAAGAGGTTATGAAACAAACACCAACACGCGACTTCATTATGGTTCTTTCCGGTGGTTCCGGTGACCCTTAGTTGGTTCCGGTGACTTTAATGGACAGGTTGGAAGTGATATCCCTTATGGAAATGTGGTGGGTCCCACCAGCCTGCATTTGAATTCGAATGATAATGGTGACAGAATGACTGAGTTTGCATTATCAAATAATTTGAGAATTGCCAGTACGTTCTTTCCGCATCGATCGATTCATAAGCAGACTTGGGTCTCACCGAATGGAAATACTCGAAATCAAATTGATCACGTTCTAGTAACAGCACGTTTCTTTTCGAGCGTTCTGGATGTGTGATCCTTTAGAGGTGCATACATTGGAAGTGGCCACTTCCTTGTATGTGCTGCGATAAGGTTCCACTTCCCAAATCCAGGCATTCCAAAATTCAATTAACGGAAACGTTTAACATCTCATCATTAAAGAATGATGAAACAGAAGAGAGATATCAAAACCATAGTGTCGAACCAATGGATAAATCAGAAACCAATTATGGAGACGTCGATAAGTCATGGTATTTGCTCAAAGATGCTGTTTTAAGCGCTGCTGAGGGAATACTTGGACGACCAATAAATAAATAAATAAATACCAGGTCCACGAAGGAGAACTATAAACTGGCAAGACAGGCCGTTACAAAGCTATGTAGACGAACGAAGAGAGAATGGTGGAAGAGACAGTGTGAGGAGATTGAAAGCTTCAATAAGGAACATCAATCGCATAACTTCTTACAACAGGTTAAAACCTTAAAGAAGGGCCCTCAAACTAGATCGACTGCTATTCAAAACGAAGATGGGGAGCCAAGTATTTTAGAGTATTCTAGTATTTTAGATACTTGGGCCGCTTATTTTGAGAATCTTCTCAACTTAAGTGACCAGCAACAAGTCGGGCGACGAGCAAAGCTTATTCGTGCGTCAAAGGTACATGTAGACGAACAAACTAAAGAGGAATTCGAAGTGGCGCTGTCAAAATCAAAACGCAATAAAGCACCTGGCATCGAAGATATAACATCCGAAATGATTGTACATGGTGGGCCAGATTGTACATGGTCGCCAATTGCCAGATCGGTCATATCGATGGTCTAGCGCACAGATGTGGTAAGTGACATTTAGCAAATTGTTCAGTACAGGCATTTGAAAGTTTACACTTCAATAAAAATTGGAAATTTAAAATATTATGTGGTCGAATTCGATAGAGTTTTATAGTAGTTATCTAGTCTGTATTTTAATTATGTCTTTTTACATGTTAGAACATGAATAATATTTAGTTTTATACAAATCATAAGTACTTACCACAAAACATGTGCAGTACAGTGCCGTAAAATAATGCCATATATTGGTTAAAATATTAAAGATGCACATACAAAATTTGTACATTATATGAAAAATGAAATGGAGAATTTTATAGAGTACTTAACTCATTTTTTCAAAAAATGTCACTTACCACATCTGTGCGCTAGACCATCGATATTATGTAGCTGATTTAGATCACCATCGAAGCGCCTAATCGGGCATTCAGAGTATATGTGCCTTACAGTTTGAGATAGATTACCACAATCACAAGATGGTGAGACTTCATTATTGTACATGTGAATCTCGGCATTTGTAGCACCATGATTTACTCTAATATGGTTTATAGTAATCCAACGTCTTCGAGAATCAGACATTCCTGAAACTTCAACGAATGGTTCAGATATGAATATTTTCAATAGATGCAATCTTTGTCCAAAGTGGTGTACGAGATAACAAACGATTTTGTCCTCTATTTATTAAATCCGAGTGGATAGGCAGTTTATCATTTTCATTTAATTTCATCCATGTGTTAACCACAGATTTTTCTCTTCTTAATGCTGGTGGGGCGATATTTGATAAAATAGGAAGCCATTGAAGAGGAGTAGTTCGCAAAGTTCCGGAAATTATTTTCATACAACTATTAAGTTGGATATCAATAATACGAGAATGAACACTGTGATTCCAAACAGGAGCGCAATATTCTGCTGTAGAATACACTAATGCTAGAGCTGATATCCTCAACGTTTTTCCACTAGCTCCCCATCGTGTTTCTGATAATTTTTGAATAATATTAATACGAGATTTGATTTTTTGACCCAATTTTTTGCAATGTGGTCCAAAAGTAAGTGATCTATCCAAAGTAACTCCAAGATATTTAGGTGTTGGATTAAAACTAACCAAATGTCCATCCATAAGTACATTAAGTTGATCATTAGCACGATGAGTAGATAAATGAAACACTGTAACTTCCGTTTTGCCAGGATTAATCTTTAAACGCCATTCTTCATAATATTTTCTTAAAATTTCTAAATCTTGAGCTATAATTGATTCAACATTGACCATTTTTTGGCCGTATGAGAATTGATATGCAATAGCCAAATAATATATAAATTTGCGACATATTGTTTGTGGTAAATCCGACGTATAAAGATTAAACAGGATGGGAGCAAGGACTGAACCGTGTGGAAGACCATTGTTTATATAACGAGTCCTGCTTTGTAGATTTGATAAATATACAACAAAATTACGATTGGACAACAAAGCCGATATAATATTTATAGTTTTTCTACATTAGATCACAGAGCACAGTTTTAATAACAGCCCATGTTTCCAAACTGTATCATACGCTGCACTTAAATCAAGAAATACTATTGTTGTTTGTTTTTTATCTTGAAACCCGGCTTCAATATGTGTTACTAGTGATAAAACTTGATCACAGCAACTTCTATTTGGACGAAAACCAGCTTGCTCAATAGGAATTTTTTCGTCAATTGTTGTAGATATTCTGTTATAAATAATACGCTCAATTTAATTTATATGCAACACATAACAGAGAAATTGGACGATAATTCTCAGGACGATTTTTATCTTTTCTTGGTTTCAGAATTGCTGATACTTTAGTTGAATGCCAAATATTCGGAATCAAACCACAATCCAAACAATTTGAAAAAAGTTTGGACATCCAAATTCTAGCATTTTTTTCATATGAATAAAGAATTCAGGGAATATTTCATCGACACCACATGATTTTCCAGATTTAAGAGTAGATATTATAACATCTATTTCATCTTTTATAATTGGAGCAGCTAATGGAGAGTCAACAATTTTCTTCTTCGCACGACGTAGCCGATTTTTTATTTGACGAATTCTTGACACAAGACATTTCGAGTTTTGAATCAATCTTGATGCGATTTAATTTGGATGATATGGAGCAATATTTGTATTAGTTTTATTTTTAGATTCACCCGCTTTTTTAAGAAAACCCCAAGCTTCTCTACTCGAATGTTGGAAATCCATTTTTTCAACCAGATCAATCCAATTTTCTTTACGAGAGTGATTTAATTTATCTATTAATTGATCTCCAACTTCAGAATCTTCAGTTGATTGATATTGTTACAACAGGTGATTACAATCTTCATCCCTACTAGGGATATATGTTTTTCGAAAACCTCTAGGAATGAACTTTTTTGCAGATGATATTGTCATAGATACAAAACGGTTATAATTTCCAATAATAGGAGAGATCCAACGACAATTCATATCAATTGCATCACCAAAACTAATCCAATTTACTTTTCTGAAATTCCATCGAGGAATTTCCAATGAATAAATTATTGGAATTTTTTTTCCAATGTCCAAAACAACACAACGATGTTGACTACGAGGAAAACGGTTGAGAACATTTCTTGTTACAGATAGTGGTGATAGATGGTAATCAGATGACAAGAAACATAAATCCGGATTGTAACCACGATTGTAACGAAGGTCTTTCTTTTGAATCATAAACTAAATGTAGTTTATTTTGTAAACCCCAATCAAGAAGAAACTCTCCATTTTCATTATTATCATCATATCCCCACAAATTGTGATGACTGTTGAAATCACCCATATAAATAAAAGGATTATCGAAAACAGGCTGTGACGAAGGAGATCCCAAACACAATCTTTTCGTGCTCATTTCTTCACATTTACTTTCCTCCGTCACAAGGTGCCTGATTCCAGATTCCTTAAATTTATTTTTGTCTCATGACATTAGACCCATCTTTTAAAACCAAGTTTCAGTTTGCTAATAATGCCAAATTCCATTAATTTAAATTACAACCATTCCCATGTTTAAGTTTTGCAATCTGGCAAAACATCTTTATGAAATTAAATAAAATTAAATTAAATTTAAACGGTAATTCTCCAATTTCTTTATTGTTAACATTAAAACCAAAACTCCGTTGTGATGTTTTTCTGTTAACTTTTATTTTTTTTTTGAAACTTGATAAATTTTCTATTTAATTGTGGAAAACTATTCCCACAGTTTTAGTGGAACTCTCGAATCACTATTTTTTTTTTGTTATCATCATTACTAGGACTCAGGTAACACCGAGGTGTAAACTTTGGTGATATTGTTTTGGTTGGGACTTGTGTTTTTGGTTTGGTAACGAGACGGTGATAATTGAGTTTCTGTAAATTTTAGGTAATTTTTCTTTTTGGTTTTATTTTGATTTTTTTTTGTTTTGATTTTGGTCGGGCATTATCAGTTACGAATTGAAAAGGTAAAATTAAAAATAATTAGATAAGAGTTATATCGATTAGTAATTTGTTGACTGGATCAGTGATATATCGATTATTTATCTAGTGTTTGATAAATTTGATTAATAATTTGAATGTTGATTACCAACAAATGGTATATCAGTTACGAATTAAAAACGTAAAATTAAAAATAATTAGATAAGAGTTATTTTTTTTTTATAGTTCGGGTTAATCACTTAGGTTATACACCTCTAATGCTTTATGCACGTGTTAACGATAGGAAAGGAGAGTTAAGGATTTGGGATAGGACTGGAGCGATAGTATTGATGTATTGCGGATTTAAAAGCTTGTGGATTGTATGAAGCGGGGAAAACATTTTTCGGTAATCGATTCCACCAATATACGGAACGTGAAAAAAAGGAGTTATAATAGCTAGATGTTCTCACATATGAGACCGCCAAGGTATGCATATGGGAATGTAAAGATTGTCTTGTGATTCGGGAAGATCTGCGGAGTGGAGGTATTAAGTTGCTAATTTCTTTAGAGCATCAACCGTAGTAGTACCTGTAAAATAGTGTAAGAGCTCCAACCACTATTCTTGATGCAGCGAATCCATACCCGATGTTATTATTGGATCATCAATCAGCTTCAATGCACGCCTGTGAACTCTGTCGACAAAATCTAAAGAGGATTCTGGTGCTGCAGCCCATAAATGGGAGTCAAATTCGAGGATCGGTCGTATATATGCTTTATAGATCGTAGTTAGTTCCAATGGAGTGAAAAAACTTTTACAGCGACGTAGGAAGCCAAGTCGTTGGGATCCCAATTTTGCTACGGAAAGAATATGATCATGCCACTTCAGTTTGTGATTGATATTAGTGCCCAGAAGTTTGAGTGTAGGTGAGTTTAGTAGTGTTTGCATGGAAAACGTTGCATTGCCGCTATACAGTGAGGTTTTATGGGACAAAACGCATGACTTCGTCTTCATGGAATTAAATATCACTAGGTTCCGTTTACCCCAATCCAGGATTAATTCCAGATCTACATCTAAGGATTCAATCATTTTTCTACGATGACAATTAGAACTTACACCAGATGGTTGTTTTTCAAAAGAATAGGAATGAAAGATAGTACTGTCGTCGGCAAAGCTATATATAGGGTTTGTGGTGATAGATGACAAATCGTTGATAAAGATTAGAAAAAGAGTTGGTGACAGAACCGAACCCTGGGGAACACCGGCTTGAATTGGGAACTTAGTCGACAAAACACCATCCAGCATTACCCTGATTGATCTATGAGATAAAAAATCTTCTAATCAACAGATTAAGGTCTGTTACTCCAAATGAAATTAATTTGTTTTTAAGAGCCCTATGCCAAACTCTGTCAAACGCCTTGGATATATCAAGGGAAATGATATGAGATTCACCAAAGTCATGAATTGCTCTACCCCATTTCTCTGTGAGGACTGACATTAAATCACCAGTAGACCGCGTTTTACGAAAGCCATATTGGCGATATCGATTAATAATTTGTTTATTGGATCAGTGATATATCGATTTATCTAGTGATATAAAGATTGATAAATTTGATTAGTGATCTACTAATAATTTGAATATTGATTACCAACCAATGGTATATCAGTTAAGAATAAAAAGAAAAGAAATCTCGTTAAATAAAAAGATTGGAATACTATTGCAGATTTTGTTTTTTTTCTTCTTAACTACTTTTTGGAAAAGGAACATCCACGTAGAAAAGGTGAGTAACTTATTCTAAGTATTTTATAGTTAATAAGAATTTAAACCAGCAAAATGTCGTTTGGTTGGGGGTTACTGTCACCTTCAGTAACAACCAAAGGCCAAATGTTTTACTAATTTTGTATCAAGATGTAAAGAGAGAATGATCTTGGGGTCTAGCGGTTGGGTAGGAATATTCAGCCCTACTTTGCCCATGTGTATATAATTTCTGCTCCTCTAGGGCCCTCTGGTTGCCGGACACACCCACGACCATCTTTTCCCTGAAACTCCAGCCTCGCGATGAGCAGGTCCGGATTTTCCAACCAGAGGGACAAAAATAAGATTCTTTAAATCCCAGGACATCCAGTTTCCTCGTTCGAGGGAGCAGGATGGCTTCAGAGTTACGTTTCATGGCTCCCAAACATATAACTAGTAAGTTAAGGCTCAAACCTTCGTGAACCGAAAGAAATTAAGGTTCACGTCTTTTGTCCATAGGTTTTTCTTTGTTCGGGTTTGCTACTATGCCACATCTGAATTCACTATTGCATTCGATTGGCTTGGTACTAAGTAAACTTATATTTTTTTTGTCTCATGTTGGTATCCTCAATGTGTACTCTAACCAGTGGCGTACGCAGGATTGAGCTATGGGGGGGGGGGGGGGGTTTAGATAAAAAATTTAATTTGAGTTCCGTTTTCATATGGAACACTACTGTTGAGACTACGATGTGTATTATCTGTAGTCTGTTGTATTAAAATCGGTTATCTCATAAACTATAAATCCTATGGGCTTGAAACCCACATAGTTCCGAACCTATTTAATAAAAAGACTTCAAAAGTCTTAGAAAATATATAGAAAAAGAGGTATCTTTTGAATGAAAAATATAGCGAAGTGTAAAATACTCATAATCGTATTTATTAAGCGGGTGGAAATGAGAAGGGGAAAACACCATATAAAACCCAGCCATGTGAGATATCATATGAACGAGCACTTAATTCAAGAAACATTGTAAATATTTTTAGAATTTCGCAGTGCACAGTTTTTGAATTATTGTCAAATAAGTGCAACAAAAATTTGGTCCCACCCCTTGGGTTTCGAGCTTAATTGCCAGAAAATTTTAAAAAAATTCACAGAAAAAGGAAGTTTGATAAACTCTGAACGAAAACTATAACGAAGTGTCACTTAATTATTTTTCTGAGGGGGTGAGATTTTGAGGGGATGAGATTGGAAAAGGGTGAAACAAATCTTTTTTGACCCTAACAAGTGGAAAGAGCGAATGAAAGAGCACTTAATTTAAGAAACATTGTAATAAAAGTGCAACTGAAAGTTGATCCTCCTCCTGCCTACGTTTCGACGTTGATTGACAGAAAAATTTGAAAAAATAGACAGTGATAGGAAATTTGATCTAATCTAAAACTATAGCAAAGTGTCACATAATTATTATTCTGTATTTTGAGGGGGTGAGATTGAGGAAGAGTGAAAAAAAAATCATTTTTGATCCGAACAAGTGGGGTGTGACGACAATACCTAAACAACTAATTAAAAAACAATAATTTAATATAGAAAAATATTAGTTCATCTATCAGAATATAGATTTAGTGAATCTAATTAAAATCAACAAATCATAGAATAATCAATTAGCTTAGGTCAAAACCTTTCGATCATATTAAATTAGTAAAGTTCACCTTTTTTACAATAGATGTAAGGAAATTTAATTTATATTTGGAAATATTAAGAAAGGCTTCGATTAATTATTAAAAGTTTTTGATTAAAAAATTTGCATAGTCATTTTTTCACTTTATATTTGAATTTTCCTGTGAACGGTGAAAAATATTAATTTAGCTGTGATTTTGTTAAAATAAAACAATATTTGAATATTATTTTATTGTATTTATTTAATAACGATTTTTGGAAATTATACCCGGACATTCTCATCTCATCTGAATATAATAATTGAACCTCTGTTGTGAAATAGGAAACGCATCATTTTTGGAATAATTTGGTAATTTGTTTGTACAAACATAAAAGGCGGTACAACTCAACAAATACAAAAATAGTACAACTGGACTCGTCAAGATAAATTGTGGATACGCAATCAACGAGTGCAGCTGATATTATTCATGGTCCTTCGAGCCGGATCTGCTGCATATAAAATCGTGAGTACAAGCCAAACTATTCTTTTATATATATAAACACTTTATACAAAAAATAATACTTAAAAACGGTGAAAGGTGATTATTTAAACGTGCCAATACTAATGAATGAATATAGTGAACACGTTATAAACTTAAGTGAAATTATATAAATACATTTGTGCGAAAATTATAAATCAAACTGTGAAAGGTGATTCTTGAAACGTGTCATTACTGAGTGAATCAATATAGTGATCACGTTATACGCTGAAATAAATATATATAAATACTTTGCGCGAAAATTACTAATTAAAACTGCGAAAAGATTATTGAAACGTGTCAATCCTGCAGTAAATATATATAAAAGATATAGTGAGCACGTTGTAGAATTCTTACAAATGGCGGAAAATAGAGCAATAAAGCGCTTCTTGAAAACATTAGAAAGTATGAAAGTGCAAGTAAATCTCTTTAGCATTAGTACTCCAATTAGTGATAAAAAAACTTGCATGGCTCTGTTAGCAGACGATTGGAGAGAATTTCAAGCGCTAGAAAAGGCCGTAAAAGGGAAATTTGATGAATCACAAATAGACAACGTGGACAAAATTGAAAATATGCATCTTGAGTTGAAACAAAAGCTTGTCAAATGGGAAAAGCTTTATGAAGAGAATAATGCACAAATACAAAATAACTCGATGGATGATTTTATGCTTAATCAAAGCAATTTTCTCCAGCAAATATCATCTATTCATAAACCAGATAATGAGGTTCGTTTACCACGAGTTAATATACCATCGTTTAATGGAGTGTATGCAGAGTTTCCCTCCTTTCGTGATCTATATGAAGCGTCTGTCCATAACAATAACAATATCTCAAAGGTTCACAAATTGCAATATTTAAAAGGGTTGCTTAAAGGTGAAGCCTATAAGCTGATCAATCATCTGGCAGTGACAGAAGCTAACTACGATGAAGCGTGGGACAAGATAAAGACACGGTACAACAAGCCAAAGCATGTCATACACAACTTGTTGAAACAATTTCTGGAACAACCAAACGTACAACAAGGTTGTGCAAAGTCAATTCGTCGCTTAGCTGACGTTTCGGATGAAGTCCTACGTGGGTTGAAGGTGCTTGATGAGCGTGCTGAAGGCCGTGACCCCTGGCTAATTTATCTACTTATTCAAAAACTAGACCAGGAAACGAGAGAAGCTTGGGCGCACGAGACAGCGGGAGTCAGCTTCCCTACAATGGAGCAGTTGTTTATCTTTTTAAACAAAAGAAGTGATGCCTTGGAGAGCTTAAGTTCAATGCAGAAGACCAAAACGTATCCTCAAAGAAGAACAAGTGCTTTAGTTTCGCATATAAACCAATTAGTATGCCCGTTATGTGAAGGAGAGCATTATTTAAGCAAATGTGATCAATATTTACAGCGAACATTTGCAGAAAGGAAACAACTAGTAGTTGAGAAAAAACTTTGTTTCAATTGTTTATCTTCATCTCACCAGTCAGTGGTGTGTAGATCCAAATATAAATGTGGTAAATGTCGCAGGAAGCATCATTTGACTCTGCACTCAGAAGAAGATGTTAATAATCCACGGATCAATGCAACTCTCAACGCAAATGCATTGAATAATACTTTGGAACCATCTAGCTCAACCGATGTTCAAGCAAATGCAGCAGCCATACCAAATTTTCAATCTTTGCTACCAACAGCTATAGTTCTAGTAGCTGACAAATCTGGAAATTCTCAGAGATGCAGGTTACTGCTAGATTCCGGATCACAAGCCTCTTTCATCACAGAAGCTTGTGCGCAGCGTTTGAATTTACCGAGATCTCAAGCAAATGTTGCAGTTACAGGTTTAACAGCTGGAAAAGTAACCACCAGAGGAATTACATCAATAAATATTAAGTCGTTGTATTCGTCAGAGGAATCGATTCAAGTTGATGTTTTGATCATAAATCAGCTGCCAACGAGATTACCAAGTTTCAATTTCCAGCTCCAAGACTGTTGTTTTTTGGACGATTTAAAACTAGCTGATCCATCTTATAACCAAGTATCTGCCGTTGATATCCTGATAGGAGCTGACAGATTTTTTAGCATTATCAAAGATGGGCAGTTAACTAACTCAAATAATTCAATAGTCGCACAACGTACCATTTTTGGTTGGATTGCGGCTGGAGTTACCGGTGAAGAAAACGTCGTAAGAACAGACAGCAGCCAAGAAAGTTATTGTACTTTAAATTTCCATTTAGATGTAGACATTGATAGAACATTAAAACAATTTTTTGAGCAAGAAGAAATTCCCAATGTCCAGATTATGAGTCAAGATGATGTCGAGTGTGAAGAATATTATAAAAAGACGCACAAACGAGATGAAAGGGGTCGTTACATCGTCTCTATTCCCTTTAAAAATAATACCGCTCAGCTTGGCAACTCTATCAACGTTGCCAAAAGAAGATTTTTAGCGTTAGAAAGGAAATTTCAATCTAATCCATCACTAAAACATGAATACGCTAGATTTATAAGTGAATATCTAAGTAGGGGATACCTAGAAGCTGTTTCTGAAGCTGATAAAATGATTGAGCAGTCTAAGTGTTTTTATTTGCCTCATCATTGTGTGATAAAACAAGCGAGCGAAACGACAAAACTAAGAGTAGTTTTTGATGGATCAGCGAAATCTTCTTCTGGGATATCACTAAATGAAACGATGTTAGTCGGTCCGACTATTCAGCCCACTTTATGGTCAATCTTATTAAGATTCAGAAAGCACAAAATTGCATTAGCAGCCGACATTGAGAAAATGTACAATCAAATTTTGGTTTGTGAAAGTGATAGTCAATTTCAACGTATTTTATGGCGAAGCGAAATAGCTGATGAGCTTAAACATTATAAACTAAATACAGTTACCTTTGGTTTATCTAGTTCGGCATTTTTAGCTATTAGAAGTATTCATCAGCTAGCATATGATAATCAAGATAGTCATCCAAATATTATTGATCATCTTATAAATGATTTTTACGTTGATGATTTTATCTCTGGTGCTGATAACATTGAAGAAGCGACGAAACTAAAAAGAGAAATGAATGATTTGTTAATAAGCGGTGGTTTTAATCTAAGAAAATGGAAATCAAATGTGCCTGAACTCACAGTGAATGGAGAGACACAACAAACCACTTTGTTCAATAATTCAGAAGAATCAAAAATATTAGGTCTACAGTGGAACGCAGCAGAAGATACTTTTACCTTTAAACTCGATTTGAAGGAGAGTAATGAGCCCACCAAACGTCAAGTTATTTCCGAGTATTCAAGGGTCTTTGATCCGCTGGGTTGGTTATCTCCTTCGATCATTTTAATGAAAATAGTATTTCAAAGGCTTTGGCTGCACAAATTGGGATGGGATGATCATCTGCCAGCGGAAATATCAGAAATATACAACAAAATCCGTGTTGAGTTGAAAGATTTAGAAAAAATAAAGCTCAAAAGATACATTCCACAAGACGGTAAAATGGAATTACATGGTTTCTCCGATGCCAGCGAAAGTGCGTATAGTGCGGTGGTATATTGTAGAGCGGTAGACAATAATGGTGTTGTCTCAGTTAACTTAATGGCAGCTAAAACAAAGGTGGCTCCAATCAAGCAGGTGTCCTTACCACGACTTGAACTATGTGGTGCTCATTTACTCACAAAACTTATGCGTCTTGTGCAAGAAACAGTGAAGATGCCAGTGGAATGTTTTGCCTGGACGGACTCTACAATTGTACTATCGTGGTTGTCGAGTCATCCAGTCAGGTGGAAAACCTACGTTGCTAATCGTACGGCTGAAATCATCAATCAGATAGAAAATTCTGGAATCATGTACGATCTGAACACAATCCTGCAGATTGCGCATCTCGTGGGATTTTGCCGTCTCAATTAATCAAACTAGATCTCTGGTGGCATGGCCCAGCATGGTTAAAAAATTACCAATCGACTTCTGCAAAAGAGGATGATTTTGCTGTGAATCCAGAATATTTGAAAGAAGAAAGAAAAATAACCAAGCTTTTAGTTTCCAACACCCATTGCAAGGAAGATCAAATCAGCACATTAATTCAAAGGATATCTTCCTATAATAAACTGAAAAGAATTTTTGCTTACGTTTTAAGATTTATAAATAATATGAGAAATGACAAGTTGAATAGAAGCTCGGGTTCTCTTACGGTGATTGAACTTCGGAAGGCAAACCTCATAATCATCAAATATGTACAGAGAGAAGCGTTTGCCGATGAGGTTGATTGCCTTCAAAGAGAGGTGAATATTAGAAAAAACAGCAGCATTGTAGCATTGGCACCATTTATAGATGCAGAGGGGATGTTAAGAGTCGGTGGCAGATTGAAACATCTGGACTGCCAATATGATTATAAACATCCAATGGTTTTACCAAAGGGTCATGCATTAAGTCGAATGATTGCAATACATGTGCACAAGAAAAATCTTCATCCTGGTTTGACTCTAACATTTCATCTGATAAGGCAGCAATTCTGGATAGTAGGAGGCAGAAGCAGTGTCAGAAATATAGTGAACAAATGAGTGGTCTGCTTCAGAAAGAACGCCAAAACATCTAAGCAACTAATGGGAGATCTGCCATTAGCAAGATTGAAAGCTACAAGACCATTCTCATCTTGTGGTGTAGATTATGCGGGTCCAATTGAGATTGCTACAAAAAAGGGAAGAGGTGCCAAGTTTATCAAGGGGTATATTGCACTCTTTGTTTGTATGGTGACCAGAGCTGTACACATTGAAGCCGTTACTGATCTATCTACAGATGCGTTTATAGCATCCTTAAAACGATTTATCTCAAGGCGAGGTGCTCCCGCACATATCTACAGTGACAATGGATCTAACTTCATTGGAGCACGTCGAAAACTAGGCGAAATTTTTGAAAAAATTAGCAATATTAATCACAATTCTCTAATTGCAGAGTTCTTAGCACAGGATCAGATACAGTGGCACTTTATTCCACCTGTATCTCCACATTTTGGGGGTTTGTGGGAAGCAGCTGTGAAGTCAGTGAAGTCACATTTACTCAAATATTCCTCAAATACTCACCTAACGTTCGAAGAGATGACAACTATGCTTACTCAAATTGAAGCCATTTTAAATTCAAGGCCACTCTACACGACAGCTGATGATGATGCTTCTATTGATGTTTTAACACCAGCACATTTCTTGATTGGCTCAGGAAATTTTTATATTCCAGAAGAAAACATTAGTGAAAATACACCGACCAGCAGGCTTTCTAGGTGGCAAAATGTTCAACAGCGTGTTCAATCCTTCTGGAAAAAATTCAGTGTGGAGTATTTCCATAATCTACAACAAAGAAACAAATGGCGTGAATTACAACCTAATTTTAAAAATGGAGACGTGGTGTTAATTAAAGAAGACAACTTACCATCATACAAATGGATGCTTGGGAAGATCATAGAGTTGCATCCAGATGATCAAGGCAATGTTAGAGTTGTCACTGTAAAGACGTCCAAAAATATATTAAAACGCCCAATCGTTAAAATCTGCAAACTACCACAACAGGATGATGGTTAACGACTAAGTCGTTAACGAGGCGGAGTATGACGACAATACCTAAACAACTAATTAAAAAACAATAATTTAATATAGAAAAATATTAGTTCATCTATCAGAATATAGATTTAGTGAATCTAATTAAAATCAACAAATCATAGAATAATCAATTAGCTTAGGTCAAAACCTTTCGATCATATTAAATTAGTAAAGTTCACCTTTTTTACAATAGATGTAAGGAAATTTAATTTATATTTGGAAATATTAAGAAAGGCTTCGATTAATTATTAAAAGTTTTTGATTAAAAAATTTGCATAGTCATTTTTTCACTTTATATTTGAATTTTCCTGTGAACGGTGAAAAATATTAATTTAGCTGTGATTTTGTTAAAATAAAACAATATTTGAATATTATTTTATTGTATTTATTTAATAACGATTTTTGGAAATTATACCCGGACATTCTCATCTCATCTGAATATAATAATTGAACCTCTGTTGTGAAATAGGAAACGCATCATTTTTGGAATAATTTGGTAATTTGTTTGTACAAACATAAAAGGCGGTACAACTCAACAAATACAAAAATAGTACAACTGGACTCGTCAAGATAAATTGTGGATACGCAATCAACGAGTGCAGCTGATATTATTCAGGGTGTCATAGGAAAGAGCACTTAATTTAAGAAACATTCTAAGGTTTTTTAAAATTTTGCGGTGCACAGTTTTTGAATTATCGTCAATTATTATTGAATTGTTATTTGGATTAATAATGTATATTTTTTCCAATTTAAACCATTTACAAGTTGGTGTGATTGCATATCTCCTTAGTAACTTTAAACTGCTATTGCTAATATTTAACGAGATTTAATATTTTGTGTATAATTTGCATCAATTTTCAATTGATATTGCTATTGACATTTACGAGGAAAAAATCGTTTTTATCACATAAAATATTTTTTATCATAGGCGCTATAGTCGGGCGATATAAAAAGTCCACAACACAACTTTATTTAAATTATTGTTGTCAGTTTGTTGATTCACGGAACCCTCGGCGAGCGAATTTTCTTCGCACTTGACCAACTTTTTTTATATTTAAAAGGTTAAAAAATAAAATAAAGAATCGGTATTTAACATTTTACACAAACGGTATTTAAATATAATATAAATATATGTTTATGAATTATAATCCAAATTGAATTATAGATTAGATAATATGTACATACACAATATAACTACTGTTATTATGAATTAAGGGATCTGATACAGACAAATAGGGTTTTACTATATTCCATGTAAGTGTATATTAGAATAATTTTTTAACCGATTTGATGCAACATGGGGGGGGGGGGGGTTGAACAGCCAGCAACCCTCCCCCCCCCCTTGCGTACGCCACTGACTCTAACTAAAACAAATTAATAATTTAAATGCTTATTCGCGAATAGTTCCAGTGAAATACTGTTGTTTTGTTTGTTAGTTTATCAACCAAAACCAAACTATGCCGTCTTTCACGAATGGAGCGCTATAAAAATTTCCCTATTAAAATAGACCATGAGGAATTGCGTGAGGTTGAATCAGTTAGACTTCTTGGAGTGGATATTCAAAATAACCCGAAATGGAATAAACATGTGTTCAACCTCGCTAAATCTGCAATGCAAAAATTAGGATTCTTGAGTCGATGTAAAAAGTATTTCAATCCCGAGCAAATTTTGCTAATCTTCAAGTCCTTTATTCGTCCATGTATGGAGTACTGCTGTCATGTTTGGGAAGGTGCTTGTCAGTCAACAATAAAATGTCTAGTCTCTGTACAGAGAAAAGCAATACGGTTGATTGGTAATACCGAACTAACGGACCAGCTTGATTCACTCCAGCACAGAAGAAATGTGGCTGAATTGTCAATCTACTATAAATATAACTTTAGCGAATTCTCCTCTAAGGAAATTCAAAATATCCTTCCATCGTGTGCGCAGTATAATCGACAAACAAGAGCTGTTGAGTTATCCCATCCATTTGTTGTACAAATACCTCGTTGTAGAACTGTGTCCTTTCAGAACGACTATTTTAATAGAGTGTGGCCACTCTATTAAATTGTGGAACTCAATGCCGCCCTCTGTATTTCCCGATGAATTTTCCCCTCAGGCATTTAAAGAAAATGTCCATAATCATTTAAAACAATTAGTATAGTTATCCCTATATCCCCATTCCTTCCATTTTCCTCATCTCCTTCCTTTAAAGTTGACATGGTATCTTCGGATATTCAAAGAGTCTAAATAATGAATATTTCATATTTAGCGTGCTAAATATGTCTAACTAATTAATAAAAAAAAAAAAATCATGTATTTAAATTATTATCAACTTTAATTCTCACGTGAAAGTCGACCAAGAATACCACTATATCCGCTAGTTATTGCGTTGCTTTGGTTGGATATTCTTGGTCTGCCCAACTAAGGAATTTATCGTCTTAATTATCTCGTTATTCGACTAGGAATACCAGTATATCCGCTCTTATTGCTTTGCTTTGGTTGGATATTCTTAGTCTGTTCACCGGCCTAATTGTTTTGTTTTCTTCTCCTTACCTATAGTTCCATCTTTATTAGTAGGAATGTTAGTGTTCGTTCCAATTATAGAGTTGATTGACCAGAAATACCATTATATCCGCTTTCATTGCGTTGCTTTGGTTGGATATTCTTGGTTCGTTCAACCAATAATCAGTACTCCCTTTTCCTTGATCTTACCGTTAGTTCTCCCTAAATTATCTTTTACCTTCCCTAGTACACATAGGGAATGTCAGCATAACCAGTTTTAATTCTTAGTCATCTTGTTCATTTCTCAATAAATAGTTATTCCATTTCAATTGTCGGGACAGAACATTTTTCCCCAATTTTAATCAAATTAAATAAACCTATCACTTATTGGTCTCGATTCTTAGAATTTAGGCCCTCTCATTAATTTATAGTAGTGATTTATATTAACCTCCCATTTTCTAATAATATGGTCCATAATCTTATTTGGTTGGTTTTAAATATTTTGAATTAAAATATTTTGTTTACAAATTTTTATACATATAATCACTTTTGAGTTTTTTCAGTTGTGGTTTTCAAATTTTTATTGTCAATAGAGTTTCGTCATATATATTTTTTATTTACTTATAATCGTAGCATTAAATATATTTTTTTTGTTGATTTTAGGTTTAAAAGAAAAAAAAAGAAGAAATAATTATTTAATTAGATGCTAGCTTAGTTTTCTTTACCAAATAATATCGATAATAAGCCAAATAATATAAATAATTTACTAAATAATATATATAAAATATAAATAAATGTAATATATATACATAAACATTTTCATTTTATAATATATATAAAACAGAATACACATAAATATAGTATACATATATACATAATATACATAATATATATATATAACAGATCCACAAATTCAATATTTTTTTTTGTTTTGGTTCATGCTTGAGGATCTAACCTTATCTATACATACTGGTATCTAACAAGTTAATTAAGTTTTTAAATTTTAAATTAAATTTTCAATTTTTCAATTTTTTTTCGTTGTATTTCTTTAACGGAAAAAACACTTTAAAAAGTAAAAAATTGCACGACCATAATATTATCCAGAAAACTTATAATCAGCTTGTTTTTCTTATTAAAAATTAATTTAATCAAAACAAATTTTTTGATCAAAATAGTAAAAAACAACACATTTGTTAAACAAATAAAACCTAAATAATGCTTCATTAAGAATGATCAAATATAAAAAAATAATTAATTTAAGGAACATAATATGTATAAATATCAATGAGAAAAACCAATATATGAATAAACTTAAAAATTGTGTTTCACTATTCATTTTATTTCTTCACAAATAACTGAAATCAATTGGTTCACGACCGAATTTCTTATTCTCAGTCATTACTTTACCCCATAAACTATTTTATGCATGTATGTTTATGAATTAAATTAATAATAAAACAAAACTGTAAATAGAAAAAATGATTTTCTAACACATAATTAATTCAAATTTAACTAGGACCTATATTTGTTGCGCTGATGTCTACTTCTAAATAGTATCAATTTTTGTAATATCTGGGCGTGGCGGGCATGTTTTTATCTCTCGCAACTGCGTTCAAGAAAATTGTTTTACGAACCGTTAGTTGAAGGTTTAATAAAATAATAAAAACCGTTATTGTTTACCCAAAAATCTTATATTGCAGAATCAATTTAATAGGCATAAATTCTACGTATCTTACGTTTAATTGACAAACGGCGATAAATCGTTTTCTTAGAAATTGCTATTTAAGTTTGTTCAGTTGGCAAAAATTTATGTTTATAAAAACCCAAAAAACAACGAGTTCGTTTCACGCGTCCATTTCCAACGCACGCCACAAGTTTTAGTTAGTGAATCATCACATGATAATTAATCATCACATGATAATTAATTAAATTGATTCTGCAAAATTAGATTTTTGGTTAAACAATAACGGTTTTATTATTTTATTAAACCTTCAACTAACGGTTCGTAAAACAATTTTCTTGAACGCAGTTGCGCGAGATAAAAACATGCCCGCCACAATAATGAAGCATTATTTAGGTTTTATCTGTTTAACAAATGTGTTGTTTTTTACTATTTTGATCAAAAAATTTGTTTTGATTAAATTAATTTTTAATTAGAAAAACAAGCTGATTATATTATGGTCGTGCAATTTTTTACTTTTTAAAGTGTTTTTTCTGTTTTATTTCACTATTTTTTTCAGGATAAGGATAATATTGTGCAATAGCGATAGTTATTGAGCACGACCAGTGAAAATAACTTCGTCTATTACTACCCGCTTGGCGTGAACATCGGAAAGATATCTTAATGCTATCTAAAATATGGTGTCTCTTAAAACTCATAAAATTGTTATCATTTTGACAGCTTTTTGAAGAGATCACTTTATAGAGACTAAAAAGATACCTATATGAAAACTATTGTCGACGTTTTTAAAACCTAAAAATGTTATCATCTTGTCAACATTCTAGCATAACCTAAAATCGGTGTTGGTTGATTTCAACAATCTTTTATGGTTTTCATTGGCAGTTTTAACATTTTTATAAAAACGATGTTTAAAATTTTACTTCACTTAATTTTTTTCTCTTTGTGAAATTGTGGGAACATAAATTAAAATGTCACTTTGTAGAATGTAGACAGTGCTTAATATCAAATATGTGATATTATAGATGTCAGTTCTTATAGTAATATAGTGTAGCATAAAGTTATTGTGTATTAAATATAAAATAAATAATAATAATAAATTAAATAAAATTACTAAATATATAATAAATAAAGGTTTGATTATATAATATATTACTATGTAGGATGTACTATATGTGATCCTGCGTAACAATCTGAGAATTCAATTTCAGATAGTGTCAACTAAAACGTTGATGAATTATTTTAATTAACATTATCATTTTACAGATATTCCTCTTTACATCAAATAAAGCAAACAATGCCAATAAATAATATAAATGCGGTGCCATCAACAAGTTCTACAGCTCAATTATGAAGAAAATTCTGGTAGTGATCAAAAGTTGGGTAGTGAAATCCGAAATTCTACGTCCACGCCGTGCTACCTGGGTAATGCTAACAGAATTAGGTTGGTGTAGTTGAGAGGGGCAGAGTAGATACTGCTTATACTCAATGATTCTGCACCATGGCGAGTCATTGGCGCCACAAAACCAATGCAACTCAAGCGTCTGTTCTCCATGTTAGGGGCGGCTTGGAGCAGGCGTCTGTCTTGGATCAAGCGGCTCGCTATATAAACGTGTAGCAAGCGTCTGTTCTCCATGTTAGGGGCGGTTTGTAGCGGGCGTCTGTCTTGGATCAAGCGGCTCGCTATAAACATGTAAAAAGGTTGTTTCTGGTGACCTTAAGATGCAGAACGAACTCATTCACGAAAATTTGGGTTGGGCGAAAGGCTAACACCCCATTTCCGTAAAAAATTACTTGTCATGAATTCTGTACACAGGCCTCGGATTATCTCGGATTCATTATTAGAACGACCTCGGAAACTGTACCCGGACTACGATTTAAAAATGGGAACCTGGAACGTGTTAAGCCTTGGTCTTCTAACCACGAGATCTACTAAAACTTACAAACCAAATCAATAGCTATACACTGGATATAGTGGCGTTACAAGAACTAAGATGGCCAGGGAGTGGAATCCACGAAACAGCCAAGGGATACACTCTCTACTATTGCGGTCATGCAAACGGAGGAGAATTTGGAGTTGGCTTTCTCATACATCGTCGCGTGAATCAACATGTTATCGACTTTCGCCCAATTAATATGCGGATATGCACAATGAGAATCCGTACGCAAAAATTTAATGTAACGATCATCAATGTTCATGCACCTACTGAAGACAAAGCAGATGAAATTAAAGACCTGTTCTTTCTAGAACTCGAAGAAGTCATCAATAACATCCCGCGTCACGATATAAAAATCGTGGTAGGTGACTTCAATGCGCAAATTGGTAGAAGTGCAGAACTTAAAACACATGTCGGCCCTAACAGCTTGCATCATACTAGTAACAATAACGGCTTTCGCGCAGCTGAACTGGCTATGATGTATGATCTAGTAGTTTCTAGCACTTTCTTTCCTCATAAGAGAATCCACAAAGCAACGTGGAAATCAAACGATGGAAGAACTGAAAATCAAATCAATCACGTCATGATTTCTAAGAGACACTCTACAAGTGTAACTGACGTTCGATCATACAGAGGTGCTGATATGGACACCGATCATATGCTTGTCATCTTTAAGTATAAGTGCAAATTATCATCTACATTTAATAGGCAAGCAAAAAAGACCGTGCGCTGGAATGTCGAAGCATTTAAACGCAAAGCATAGAAGAGCATGACATCCCATCTGAGATGCCATTTAACATACAAGAAGAATGGCAAACGCTTCAATCAACCGTCATATCCGCAGCACAAACTACAATCGGAAAACGACCACCCAAATCACGTAACGAATGGTTTGATGACGAGTGCCGCGAAAGCATTGAGCACAAACAAAAACTGCGAGAAAAATGGTTAACAAAAAACACCCGAAGCTCCCAAACTGATTATCTATGCGCCAGAAAAGCCTCAGCAAAACTCCTACGGAAAAAGAAACGCGAACACATGAAGAGCTGTGTCGAAAACATCAACCAACATGCGGCTAATGGAAATTCGAAAGAGTGTTTTGCCAATGCGCGGAATCTGACCAAAGATTTCCACCCAAGATCTACAGCCATCAAAAATGGAAACAACGAGCATACAACAAGTGAACGTGATGTGCTGGAAGTATGGCGATCCCACTTTCAAGACCTACTGAATAGGACGAATGAAGTTCATCCTATTCGAGCAATTGCTCCGTCAAGTGAGAAGATTTTTGTCCCTTACCCAACAATAGAAGAAGTGGAAGCTGCCATCAAAAAATTAAAAAATGGCAAATCACCAGGTATCGATGGAATCCCTGCAGAACTATTTAAGAATGGAGGAGCAGCTCTGGTCTCACGTATATATGATCTGATTCTTGCAATCTGGGACCAAGAAGAACTACCTGCTGAATAGAAAACAGCTCTCATTGTTCCGCTACATAAAAAAGGTGACCGCCTAAAGTGTGCGAATTACCGTGGAATCGCACTGTTGAACACTGCATATAAAATACTAGCTAATGTCGTACTCGCTCGTCTCATCCCGTTCGCCGAATCTATCATCGGCGACTATCAGTGTGGTTTTCGTCCCAACCGTTCAACCACAGATCAATGTTTTACCTTAAGGATGATTCTGGAAAAATGCTGCGAGTACAACATCAGCATTCACCAGCTCTACGTTGATTTCAAGCAAGCATATGATAGCATCATCTGCGATAACCTCTGATCTACACTCATATGCCTTGGTATTCCAGCGAAACTTGTTTCTCTGTGCAAACTCACAACATCGGGATCAAACTGTAGAATAGTAATCGAAGGGTCAGTTTCTGACTCTTTTGATATAACATCAGGTGTTCGACAAGGTGATGCACTCGCGCCCGTACTATTTAATTTAGCGCTTGACGACGCGATAAGAAAAAGCCGCATTGAGACACAAAACTGTATATTTAACAAATCTAGTCAAATTCTTGGCTATGTAGATGATATTGTGCTTCTCGGACGTAGAACAAGCGATATCAAGGATAGTCTCTCTCAGCTTGAAAGAAATGCTAAACGACTTGGATTATGCATTAACACCGGCAAGACTAAACTTTTAACAACATCCAGGAATATACCTCCCGGCAATCTGAATACTGGCGACTATGAATTGGAACGTGTAGAAAACTTCAAATACCTCGGGTCTGTAATAACATCGTCAAATGACATGCAGGCAGATATTAAAGCCCGTGTCTCAGCCGCATACAGAGTTTTCTAGGCATACTCAAAACTTTTGCGATCCAAACATCTTTCGCAGTCGTGCAAACTCACACTTTACAAAGCATTAATTCGACCTGTGCTTACCTTTGGAAGCGAAAGCTGGACACTGACTTCCTCCGATTGTAGAATTCTATCAACATTCGAGAGGAAAGTCATATGAACGATTTATGGTCCATGTAAAGTTGCTGAAAATCAGTATAGAATCCGAATGAATCATGAAATCAGACAGCTTCTTGGAGGCTGCGATGTAATCGGATTCATTAAATCTAGCCGGATTAGATGGTTTGGTCATGTAGAAAGGGCTCCATTAGATAGAATGATTAAAAAAGCGTCCCAACAACAACCAGCTGGTGTTCGTCGAAGAGGAAGACCTAGACAACGCTGGCGTGATGACATCATCCAAGACCTTCGTGATATAGGATGTCGAAACTGGGGTCAACTGGTCATGGAACGAGATGATTGGAAGCTTATTGCACAGACGGCAAAATCCCTCCATGGGATGTAAACGCCAGAGAGAGAGAGAGATCAAAAGTCCATACTGGAAAGCTGAACAACATTTCTTTTATATTATATTGTTATTTTTTTTTAAATTCATTGTACAATGGATTATTTGTTTTTAAAAGTAATAAAAAAACAAAGAGAAGTATTCAAGTAAATAATGATTTTAATTATTTAAAATAACCGAACCAAATAACCTAACCTAAACCAAAAATCTATTAACTTTTTGATCTCTCTAATATGCTATCATTCGGAACTCAGAAAAATGTTATCTAACTGATATCTTTTCAAAGAGCTCTAAAAGATGTCCGCAAGTGGCGCATTGGAGGGTTTTCTGATATCCTTATGTTATCTTTTAGATAAATATTTTGGATGTCAGATCTAAAAACGGTTACCTTTAAGAGCTCATAATGATAGCTTTTTGCCGAACGGGTATACATTAAGATTCATAACCTTGAGATTCAATCGTCGTTTTAAAATCGTAGAAACGTTACTATGTATTGATTTTAGGCATGGAGCCTAGGTTTGAGAAAATCTTTCCATTAAAATTTACCCCAGGGTTGTAAGTTTTGTCATTCCAGAGATAATACTTTTTCAGATAAAAAATGTCCAAATTTACTAAAACTTGAGATTAACCCAAAATAGACCGTAACGGGATAAATTGAATAAATATAAAAAAACTCAGAGACGAACAATAAAAATTTATTTGGATTTGTATAAATTATATTTTACAATACAATTACAAAAAAGGGCTTTATGATTACCTCTCTAGTTCGTCCTTATTTTTGTTTTCTTTCATATAATATTTGGGATATGATAAATAGAAAAATTATAATTATAATTAATTAAATTATAATTATTATTAAAATACTTGTTAATACTTGTTAATGTAATGTTAATTTTTACGCATTTATTGTAGTATTTGGTTTACGTTATGTAAAAAAATCACTCACATATTTAGAATGATGAATGAAGTTTTTTAAATTTACAAATTAAAGATATGTATTGGTAATTTATTTATATGCATTCATATTTAGATTTATGGTGAGAATGAACATACAGACATTCTTGATTTTAAAGATCGATTTAGGCACACAGTTTGTAATGGATAGCCTGGAAGAATGCTTGGACACAGTGTATTATAGCCTCTGATTCTTTAGTTGTCATTCGTGATTATCATAAGTAGCTTGTAATAGTTCTTTTTCCATCCATCATTAACAGGCACCTTTTTCGTATAGTCTCAGATTCATTAGTTGTCATTTTTTTTTATTAACTGGTACCGCTCGTAATAGTTTCTCATCCATCCACCATCAATCGTCATATTTCTTATAATCTCCGTAACCCATAGTTTTTTTATTTATCAAAAAATTTAACTAAATTTTCGTTAGCTGGACAGACATATTTGAAAAGAATTGAACTAATTACACTAATTTTAAATATTAATTAATATAATATAATATTAATTAATTTGAATTAATTAAAAATTTTCCTTAAATATTGTCTATATAAACATTAAAATTTAATTTTACAACCCACTAAAATTGCCTCACGCTACGTTTCCACCCGATTATTTTCACTATACTATTTGAATTTGGATTCTCCATATACTAACCGCTATTAAACGACAAAGTTTTCAAACCCCATAACAGCTGTGCGTATTTTTCCAGTCGTCAACATACAAAGATTTAATATCTTGCTTTGATAAACATTCGATTGTTTTGTATGAATATTTTCCTTCAAATAATCTTTCCGTTATGGAACTGAACTTCACTGTGCGGATATAGTAGATTGTAGTTTTGTAATACCTAAACACCATAACATCAATTGAACTTGCATTTAATTCATTTTAAATTCAATGTTAAATGTTATTAATGTATCGGAAATGATTTGTGTCGCAAAATTATTTTTGTGCAATATTACCAAATCATAAACAGTTTTGTGTAACCATAAAAGTTCCTAACAATTTTATGCTTGATGTAAATTAATTGTCTTACATCTAAAACCCTGTATTCGAGTTTTTTCGATACTGAAAATTTTGGCTATATAATGAGCCACTGTAGCTTTATTCATTCTCTTCTTGTTCTATTTTGTGCTGCGCAAAACAAACCAAAAATATAAATCAAAATAGATTTATCAAAAAAAAAATTATTATTTGTTTTGTGTTGTGTTACAAATCAATTTAAAAAAAATAAAAATACGAAAAAAAATGATATGCATTGGTTATGTGCCGTAACCATCCATTATAAAAAAAAAGAAATTACAAAAAAATATATATATGTGTGTGTTATACCCCAATTTAACAGTAACCGCTCTTAGCACAATTTTTTTTATATATTGTTCTATACGATAAGTTTGTTAAATTTAGTGCAATTTAATTTTCTCAATGTTTTATATATTGTTCTATACGATAAGTTTGTTAAATTTAGTGAAATTCAATTTTCTAAATGTTTTATAATGTATTGTTATATACGATAAGTTTGTTAAAGTTAGTGAAATTGAATTTTCCAAATGTTTTATAAAAAAAAAATGTTTTCTGTCATCTTTGCTAAACTAAAGTTATTAATATAAAAAATTTTAGTTGTTGGAAAAAAAATAACAAAAATCCTTTTGTCTGTTCGATACAAGTAAGAAATACCAAATTATTTATTCTAGTAATATTAATAGTTTCAATTGGTGGTTTTCAAAACGCAAATCAAATCGTGTTATAATTAAACTGTATTTCGCATAATGCTCTGTTTGTAAGTACGCATTTAAAAGTAAAAATGTTAAATTAAAATAAAGGAAAAATGTTTAAACTATTTTGTGTTGTATTGAAAATAAAATTTATGCTATTTGTTGTGATTTGGATTGATACGCGGTGTGATTGCAATTAGAAAGTGTCCTGCAAAGTTGGATTCAGTACAAAATCTATTCAAAATTTTACCAGTAATTGCCTGATATAGTTAAACGCATCATTGGTATCAAGTTTTTTGGCTGTTACTACCGGAGGTTATACATATTTCAACTCAACCTTGTTACCAAGGTTTACTGTAGCTACGGTTTAGTGTACATATTCCAACGCCACCTTGATATTGAATTTTTTTGCTGTTATCAAATCCTTTATATCAAGTCATCGGTTTTTACATATTTCAAATCAACATTTAACTCAAATTTTTTGCTATCATTACATATTACGACTCAACATTTACATCAAAGATTTACTATTGCTGCTGTAAATTGGGCTTATCGAAACGCGTTATTTATATACAATTTTTTTGCTGATGCTACCGTATTTTCCACGCCACATTTTTACCAAGTTTTGGATGTTATCAACGTATTGCACCACAATCATTGATACAAACTATTGCAGTTCTACTTCAACGAATTATTTAACTAGTATTGGTACAATTTATTACATTTTTTTTTGGATTTCAACGCATACTTCAACAATTACATTTCAACGTATTGCTCCACCATCATTGATACAAATTATTACAGTTCTACTTCAACGAATTATTTAACTAGTATTGGTACAATTTATTACATTTTTTGGATTTCAACGCATACGGCAACAATTACATTTCAACGTATTGTTCCACAATCATTGATACAAATTATTACAGTTCTATTTCAACGAATTATTTAACTAGTATTGGTACAATTTATTACATTTTTTGAGATTTCAACGCATACTTCAACAATTACATTTCAACGTATTGCTCCACCATCATTGGTACAAATTATTACAGTTCCATTTTAACGAATAATTTAACTAGTATTGGTACAAATTATTACCTTCTTTTTTTGTTGTCAACACATAATTTTATTTGCAACGCCTTTAGCTGTATCAGAGGGTTGTTTAACGACTTGTTATACAAATAGTCACCTGTACGTGCCAATGTATTCAACGGTTGTGTAAGCTAGTTATTGCCTGGAATTATCAACGTGTTCATCTATATCTACAACTTTAATTACCGATTGTTTATACTAACGGATACCTTGAATTTTCAACGTATTCGACTATAATTGCTTGGTATTGCTGTGTGTTTATTATTACCATACTCACCTGTGATTATAAATTGATTCGACGCTTATGTTTACAATCCGATCCACCGTTTCTACTTAACATTTTATTCAACGTTTATAAGTACAAAATTATCCAACGCTGTTGCTTGCAAGTTTATCTAACGTTTCTACTTAACGTTTTATTCAACAAAATTATCCAACGCTTATGATTGCAAGTTTATTTAACGTTTCTACTTAACATTTTATTCAACGTTTATAAGTACAAAATTATTCAACGCTGTTGATTGCAAGTTTATTTAACGTTTCTACTTAACGTTTTATTCAACAAAATTATCCAACGCTTCTGATTGCAAGTTTATTTAACGTTTCTACTTAACATTTTATTCAACGTTTATAAGTACAACATTATTCAACGCTGATGATTGCAAGTTTACTCAACGTTTCTGAGTATAATTTTATTCAACGTTTATAATTACAACTGTATTCAACATTTTTTATATACAAATATCTCCGTCGAGTTTCCAACGTGACCAGCGGTAATTGCAAACTTATTCAACGTATATGATTACAAATTGCGACCATCTATTTTCAACGTAATCAATGCGGCAGTGCTGATGGAGGGCTGAATTAAATCTGATTGGAGGCCAGGAGGATATAACCATGGGTGAGTGTAATTGATTGTTTTTTTCTTGTCATTCTTTTGGTATATAGGGGTGTGAATGTGTGTGTGTGTGTGTGTGTGTGTGTGTGTGTGTGGGTGTAGGTGACTGAATGAGGGGTTGAACGTGCCGACCGTGGTTCTTTCGTAGAAGGGGGTCGCCAGAGTCTCATTTTCGCACTTGTATTTGTTTCCATTTCTGATCTATTTTGAAAATCGCGTACATTTCCGTATTTATGCTGAAGCAGCAGGTTTTTAATATCTCCTACTCACGAAGATTGAGACTAAGTCGAACGGCAATACAACAAATCTAGGTACGCATCCTGCTAAGCCACTCCCACTATCATCTTGAGAGGCACTTCATTACAAATTGGCGCCCAACGTGGGGCTTCTCTAAGGGTTTCTACAGCGATGTAGGACTCTGGAGGAGTCCCTCCATATTTTAAAAAAATTTGAAAAATTTTTTTTTAAAAATTTTTTTCTTCAAAAATTTAATTTTCATTTCCACTAAAACAATAGTAAAGACTCTGGCGGCGTAGAAGCAATTCCCTGCTTCAAATGCGCAGGAGCAAAGGAAGTCTGAGATCCCTCAGACTTTTCTTTGATGGGGAGTTGCGTCCCTACGCCTCCAGCAAAACTTCTCCTTTTTTGTATTTTCTGTAACGCAAGGGTGGGAATAATTCTTCGGAACTGTTCTCAATGGGGGTTACAATCCCACGTACCCTAGTAACGGATGGGTAGCTTGTTGGCACGGGGAATGCCAGAGGTAGCCAGGTGCCAGCCTTAGATTTTTGTGGATTGGTGTATACACCTACCACATCCAGCCTGGTCATCTGATTATGCTCTGGGTTCGCTGTGGCATCAGGCTGCTCATTCGGCTAACCATTGTCTAACGTTAGAGACCCCTCCCGGCAATGTTAGCTTCCTGTGGCTTAGGTGTGCTGGTTGTCGTCGGATGATGCCGAGGAAGTTCTTCTAAGACAGCTTGGCCAGCTGTCGAGAGAAGATTTCGCTCGGCCTTCATGCTGATGAGCAACTGGTTCTCCTCTGCTACAGCACCTTACCGTATGTGTTGGTGGCGTGGATCGCAGTTGGCGAGTGTTGATTGATTGAATGATGGTTCAGAGTATTTATCTTCTGGCCATCCCATCAGCACTCGTCAGCTGGGTGAGACACTACCAGCACATACCCCACCCTATTCCTGTCTCACCCTACCTTCTCCCATCCTTATTCATCCCTTCTTGCCCTCTTTCCTTTTCCATTTTCCATCCTTTTAACGTAGATTAACTTTAACTTTGTTTTTGATCCCCAAAAATTTCTCTTAAACTCATGATTTCAACAACCAAACTAAATAGAAAGAACGGCGATGGGCACTTTCAACCCCGGAGTGATGGACACCCCGTGGTTGGATCCAACTTTCCTCCATCCGAAAATAAATAAATAATAAATAAATAAATATTTACAATAGATGGATGAATGAATGTTTATGGTTGAATAAATAACTAAATAAATAAATAAATATATAATTGAGAACTATACACTTAATAAATAATTAAATAATTATAAAAAAAAAAGAAAAAAAAATAATAAATAAATATCTATAAATAAAAAAATTTATAAATATTTATAAATAAATAAATAATATTATTGATAAATAAATAAATAATATTATTATTAAATAAATAAATAAAACTGCTGATTTTTTCACTTACTAATTGTTTTTTTTTTCTCTAAAAATTTTTAGGTCCAATAATTAATCACATATATAAAGAATAAATAAACACATATATCAAGAATAAATAAATACATATATCGAGAATAAATAAATACATATATCAAGAATACATTAATACAAATATCAAGAAAACATCAATTACAAATTAATATCAGGAGTTCCACCACGATAACGATAAGGTAAATTGGGAAAGGGACCAACTTGAACAAAAAAAAAATCCCAGCGGCAGGTATATCTGCTAGAAATAGGTAGATTTCGGGGTCAGACGGTTTTGTGTCCAAATAAAATTAGATAAGTCAGATTAGTTTAAATAAAAAATATAAGTAGAAACAGAATAATTCAAAAAAATTATCGAACCAAATTAAATACATTATCCGAACTAACTCCATCAATACAATTTCGGAACAGTTTTATTTAAGTTGGTTTAAACTACTTTTAAAAACATATTAAATCCACCAAAGATCAAATGAACTACGTCACAACTACAATTATACCATCACACATAATTTATAATCAAACATTATCAAACAATTTTATTTCAAAATCATCTTTTGTTGTTGTGTTTTTTTGTTCTTATTTAATCTTTTTTCAAACGGTTACTTAGTAAAAAAAAATAAAAACAAAAGAGATTTTGATAATTTTTCTATGGTATTAAATGGGTTGATATTTTTCTTGTAAGGGTTGCATTATAATGCTTATAAAATGGAACCTTTTGGGTTAGAAAGCTGAAATTTTTTGAGGCTATAGTTGAAAAGTATGTTTAAAAGTTAAGATGAATTTAAATAACATAAACTGAAACATGATGAAAGCATTGCCTTTTGCGTTTGTTTTCATTTCAACAGCCCTAGGGTCTCAACCGTTAGATTTAAACTATTATTTTTGAAAATTTTGGAAAGATTTATATTTAAAATACGTGAAAAAAAGTTTTCAAATATGAGCTTTGCCATTTCAGCTAGATCAAGGGCAGCAAAGTTTAGTAAATTTTTAAAACAGCTGATTTTTGAGGAACCTGAAACGCCAAAGTTGTCATCTGAATAAAAATGATAAAAAAAGGTTCAAAAATTCAATATTTTTAAATTTTATTAAAATATTATTATTCAAACGGTAGTTATAGCGCCCTAGATTATTCGACTTTTTAGGCTCTAGCCGCTTAACCAGTACCCGGATATGGCCAGTTCACAAACTTGTCCAAGACATTATTTGCCGAAACATACACAGAAAATTATTTTGGTGTAGGTCGAAAAATGCGACCGTGAGAGTGCCGTTAAATTCCGTTATACCTCATATCGTTATATATATATATATATATATATATATATATATATATATATATATATATTTTTTTTTTTTTTTTTATTGGAGGGCCTTGAGACTTACAGTTCAAGTAGCACCGCGACCTGAAGGTCTATTGTGCTTACCCTGATTTTGTTATTAGTCAGTCGTCGTCTGTGCCGTTACTGGTTGTATTCTGTCATCCAAGTTGAGACTTTTAATAAAATTAATTAGCTCAATTGGAGTGACGTTTTTTGGTAATGGAAGTGTTAGTCTTCTATGACCAAGTTGGTTGTATCTGTGCCCAGAGAGTTCAGGACAGCTGCAGATGACGTGTTCCATCGTTTCCGCATACGAGTAGCAGAATCTGCACCTGTCGGAAACAACAAGGCCTATTTTGTTAAGATGGTGGTTTAAAGGACCATGTCCAGTAACGCACCACGTTAAAATTCTTAGAGACTCTCTGTTTAAGTCGATTGTTTTTAAGGGTGAAACAGGGAGGTTACCTAGAAACTTCTTGGAGTGTACTAGTCCCTCTCTGCTTTTCCATAATTTAGCATTTTGTTCTTGTTCCATTGTTTGGATTGTGCTTTTGAGCGAACTCTTGGCCATTCCAAAGCATGGTTCCGGTCCAACAAATTTTTTATTGGCACCTTGCTTTGCTAAAGCGTCAGCGATAGCATTTCCTTGTATTCCTGTGTGGCTAGGTCCCCACACAAGTGTTACTGTGTTATTGCACGAGATTTTTAATATATTTTGGTAGCATTCCCATACCAGTTTTGAATCAAAGCGCGTAGATTTTAGTGCCAAGAGTGCTGCTTGGCTGTCAGAGATAATATATATTTCAATATTTTGGTATTTTCTTTCAGCGCATAGCAAAGCGCAACTGCTAATGGCAAAAATTTCGGCTTGAAATATGGTTGTTGTGGTGCCTAAAGCAACCGTTTGTTTTGTTCTAGGACCAAACACTCCTGCTCCCGTGCCCATGTTGGTTCGAGAACCATCTGTGTACCAGATGCTGGCGTTATGTGGCAGTGACCGTATGTAGTTTTTAATAAGATCTCTGGCCAATATCTTGACATCAAAGTGCCTATCTAAATCTATTGTTTTTGGCATACAATCCGAAATATGGTATGTATGCAGTTCAGCTTGTAATTCAGAAAGGATTTTAAGGTGTCCAGTTAGATTACCCGGCTTAAACCCTTCTGTGAGCTGCAGTCTATGAACGCTCAACACCGCTACAGATTTAACATGTAGGTGCAATGGAGAAAGCTTTAGAAGAATCTCCATTGCTGACGTTGGCGTGGTTTTGAAAGCACCTGTGGCACTAAGACACACAAGCCTTTGTATTTTTGTAAACATATTTTGAGCAGTTATTTGGCGCGTTTTAGGCCACCAAACTAAAGCTGCATATGTTAGAATTGGTTTTATAATACTTTGGTGCAACCAAAGTATCATTTTTGGGCTAAGACCCCATGTTTTCCCAAACAGGTTTCTGCATGTGAAGAAAACTTTGTTTGCCTTATCAGAGATATATTTCAGGTGTGGGTTCCAAGTTAGTTTGCTATCCAGGATCACACCTAAATATCTAACCTCTTTTGATGTTTGTATTGGATCGCCGTTTAGAACAGGAGAAACGAAATTGAAGTTTCTCCTGTTTGTGAAAACGACAATGCTTGTTTTTTGTGGGTTGATCGACAGTCCTAATCTGTTGCACCACTTTGATACAATATTAAGAGCTGTCTGGGTTCGACCAGCGACAATGGAGTCATGTTTCCCTCTAACCATGACTGCCAAGTCGTCGGCATAGCCTACAGTGTTGAAGCCGGAATCATTTAGCTTAGTGAGGAGATCATCAGCCACCATTAGCCAAAGCAGTGGAGAGAGCACGCCCCCTTGCGGGCAGCCTCTAGATGCAGTAACAGTCACTGAATAATCCCCTAGTGTAGCCGTTATCTTCCGACTCTGTAGCATCTTGATAATCCACGCAATGATAAGCGGGTTTATAGTTTTCTTTGTGGCCATTTCAATGATAGCATTGAAGTGGACATTGTCAAAGGCTCCTTGTATGTCCATAAATGTACAAACAAGTGCCTCCTTATAGTTTAGGGTGCTCTCAATTTCTTTCACCATTTTGTGCAACGCCGTTTCAGTAGATTTCCCAGTCTGATAGGCGTGCTGGCTAGAGTTGAGAGGGTTTTGTTTCAGACATACATGACGGATGTGATAATCCAACATCTTTTCCATTGTTTTTAATAGAAAAGATGTAAGACTTATGGGTCTGTATGATTTGGCTTCATTTGGTTTTTTTCCTGGCTTAGGTATAAAAACAACTCTGGTTTCTCGCCATATCTGAGGAATGTAAGCAAGGCGAAAGCTTGCTTTGAACAAACGCATGAGGTATGGAAGAATGATTGTTACACCCTTTTGCAGAAATACCGGAAAAATTCCATCACCTCCTGGAGATTTATACGGACCGAAGGATTCTATAGCCCATCTCGCTTTGTTGGGGGTGAAAATTGTGTTGGTTAAATGATCTGCATTACTTTTAGTTGCAGGATCTAGAAGACGTACGTCTTCGTTGGCATTATCTCCCGTGCTCCATTTTATTGAGCCCGGAAAGTGGGTTTGAAGTAAAGTATCTAGTGTCTCAATACAGCTGGTGGTATACGTACCACTTGGTTTGCAGATTGAGCCTAGAGGGTTTGTGTGATCAGACGACATCAATTTTTGGAGTCGAGCTGCAGCAGGCAGATTATCTATCGTATTGCAGAGCTCTTTCCAGCTATTTCTTTTTGATTGTCTGAGTTCTTTATTATAATTGGTTAGAGCTACTCGGTACTCTGTCCAATTATTTGTTGTTTTTGCTCTGTTAAAGAGCTTGCGAACTTTATTCCTTTTCCTCTCCAAGTTACCATTCCACCAAGGTACATCTCTGCATCTTTTGGATTGAGTTATTGGAGTATTAAGGTTGTATGCTTCAGTGATAATTTCTTGTAAATTATTTGCTGCAGAGTCAAGCTCAAATGTAGAGTTGATACTGCTGCAACTATTTACATTATCATGAAGATATGTTGTGTAAAGTTCCCAGTTGGTTTTTCTTGGGTTTCTAAAGTACTGGATGCTCTTCGGGTAGTGTTCTATGTTGAAACATATATAAGCATGATCAGACATAGAAGCTTCCTTCGAAACATGCCAGTTCTTAATATGGTTAGTAGCGTTTATGTTAGTTAAAGTAAGGTCAAGGACCTCGCCTCTGATTGCGTTTCTAAAGGTAGGCTCACTACCTTTGTTTGCAATAAACATATTGTTTGTATACAAAAATTGAAGCAGACGCTCGCCTTTTGTGTTAATGTTGCTACTTCCCCACACGGTGTGATGAGCGTTAGCATCACACGCTATTATGAGGTTATAGTGGTTATTGTTGCAATACTTGATGAGTTTCTCTACCACTTCTGGTGGTGTCTCGTCATCATCCCCCGGGAAGTATGCAGAAGCTAAAATGAATTTACGAAATCCACCTTGAGGAAGATGAATTTCTATCTGGACCGTTGTAAGATCTCTACAGATAAATTCATTCAACGGAAATATTTTCAGATGTTTGTTGAAGAGAATCGCGGTTCGCGGTCTTTCCACATCTGAGAAATAGATCAGTTTTGTATTTTTGTTTGACGATAGACCTTTTATTCTTTTGCTGTCTGCCCACGGCTCCTGTATAAATGCAAGATCGTGAGCATCCTGTTCAATTAACCGGTTCAAATTAACTGAGGCCATTTCTGATCTGTGCAGATTAATCTGAACGCAACTTAATTTAGGTACTAGAGATTTTTGTCTATATCGCACAGGTTTTCTGTCTGACTTAGAGTAAGCTGGTGAATCAGACATTACCATAGAGTCAGACATGGTGTGTGTACTATCCGAATTAGGATAAGCTGATAAATCAGGCATGATCCTAGAGTCAGACATGGCATGTGTGCTGTCTGGTTTAGAATAAGCTGATAAATCAGGCATGATCCTAGAGTAGGACATGGTGCACAGTTTTGTTGTTGGTTTATGTGATGCGTTTGGAGAAGCATCGCTCTCATATAAAACTTTATAGTTTTCCATACAATATTTATGGAGAAAGTAGGGAGGTACATTGGTCAGCCACAACAGAGCCCTGTGCTGTGGTAAGGCTATTGAAACTGGAGGGCGCCCGGTATCCAGAGTTCCGTACTAATAATCAAGCACCCCCTTGACCATGCTAAGCTTTCGGCGTACGTGTCTCACCTTAGCTTTGGGTTTTGGACTTGATCTTGGCTTCGATTCTCACCGAGGACCTAACGGCATGGGTGACCCTGCCGTTGTAGCTCCTAAGATCACTGAGTCTACTGAGCCCCATCACTGCGTCAAAGTGCCAAGTCCATTAGATGGGGATATATATATATATATATATATATATATATATATATATATATATATATATATATATATATATATATATATATATATATATATATAATATATATATATATATATTAAGCTTGCCAGATTTTTTTTGAAGGTATTCCGAGAAAATCCGTGCGGTTTTTTTATAAATCCGGGCAAAATCCGGGCGACAAGTGTCAAAATTTCCATTTGAAAAGCCGGGCGAAATCCGGGCGAAATACAAAATTTTTAAAAATCGCACAGAAAAGAAGAAAACAAAAAGACTATATTTTTTCATAAATAACCTTTGAAAACTCTTTATTGCTTTGAAATGTTGAAATATATTTTGTTAATAATATTTTTAATTCTGTTTATTACAGAAAGAGTTCTATGCTTAAATTGTCAACATTGTATTCAATCAATCTCCATCGAAGTCGATGACTGTCCACTCTCTTGAGTACCAAACAAACTATCAGCTCTCATTTTGTATTTTTCACTTCCAGCAACTTTTTGGAGAAAACCAGCATCTTCTTTTATTTTTGTATAAAACTCTGGACATGTCTCCTTCCAGTTGAATTTTACCATCAATTGTGCCCGAACGTTTGCCAGTGTCAATTTGCCTTTTTCTTTTGTCCAAATGTCATTGATGTGAGAAAATACGCGCTCAGTTGTCGTATTGGCCGCTGATATAACTAAACCAAACTCCACGATTTGCAGCAAACGATTGAACGAACGAGAGCACAATATATAAATTATAAAACGTTGAAATGATGTCAATTGTTTATATATTTTCATATGAAACATTGAAAATAACACGATTTAACATGTGAAATATATTTGAATAAGAATGATACAGATTATTGAAATTTTGACTATAAAACGAATTAATATTATATATATATATTTTTTTCAATGAACAAATGTTAGAAAAATCCGGGCGATTTCCGGTTTTTGTTTAGAAATCCGGGCGTCCGAACCGGGCGATTTTTCAGCCAAGTTTTACCAAAAAAAGCCGGGCGAGTCCGGCTTTAGCCGGGCGATCTGGCAAGCTTAATATATATATATATATATATATATATATATATATATATATATATATATATATATATATATATATATATATATATATATATATATATATATATATATATATATATATATATATATATATATATATATATATATATTAAGCTTGCCTTGGACTCGCCCGGCTTTTTTTGGTAAAACTTGGCTGAAAAATCGCCCGGTTCGGACGCCCGGATTTCTAAACAAAAACCGGAAATCGCCCGGATTTTTCTAACATTTGTTCATTGAAAAAAATATATATATATAATATTAATTCGTTTTATAGTCAAAATTTCAATAATCTGTATCATTCTTATTCAAATATATTTCACATGTTAAATCGTGTTATTTTCAATGTTTCATATGAAAATATATAAACAATTGACATCATTTCAACGTTTTATAATTTATATATTGTGCTCTCGTTCGTTCAATCGTTTGCTGCAAATCGTGGAGTTTGGTTTAGTTATATCAGCGGCCAATACGACAACTGAGCGCGTATTTTCTCACATCAATGACATTTGGACAAAAGAAAAAGGCGAATTGACACTGGAAAACGTTGGAGCACAATTGATGGTAAAATTCAACTGGAAGGAGACATGTCCAGAGTTTTATACAAAAATAAAAGAAGATGCTGGTTTTCTCCAAAAAGTTGCTGGAAGTGAAAAATACAAAATGAGAGCTGATAGTTTGTTTGGTACTCAAGAGAGTGGACAGTCATCGACTTCGGTGTAGATTGATTGCATACAATGTTGACAATTTAAGCATAGAACTCTTTCTGTAATAAACAGAATTAAAAATATTATTAACAAAATATATTTCAACATTTCAAAGCAATAAAGAGTTTTCAAAGGTTATTTATGAAAAAATATAGTCTTTTTGTTTTCTTCTTTTCTGTGCGATTTTTAAAAATTTTGTATTTCGCCCGGATTTCGCCCGGCTTTTCAAATGGAAATTTTGACACTTGTCGCCCGGATTTTGCCCGGATTTATAAAAAAACCGCCCGGATTTTCCGGCCCGGAATACCTCCAAAAAAAATCTGGCAAGCTTAATATATATATATATATATATATATATATATATATATATATATATATATATATATATATATATATATATATATATATATATATATATATAATTTTTTTTTTTTTTGTTTTTCCATCTCCGCTTATCACATATAGTCGTTTGGCATCAAAATTTTTCCGAAATTCCGAGATGAAACCTATTGCAATAGGTAGATTTTTATATGAAATCTACCTAATTGTTTTCGTGTCGCCGAAGTCTCGTAGTGTTCAATTGTTAGAACAGAGAAAATTTTTTTTTAAACACGAACCTTTTTGTAGTTGATCCGTTCCTCAATTGACGATATTATTCATATAGTTTTTAAGATTGTATAATAGATATAGTTTTTTTGTCTAAAAATTTATAAATTCTCCACGTATTGCCATACTTTTCGTGTGTTGCGGTAGTATCGGTTCGATCGTTTTCGCGACTCGGGAACCCCCAGATCTGCCTGGAATTGGGTCTGGAAAGTTTTATAATTGCCATCTTCTGCCATAGTTGTAGTATACCTATTTAATCTCCTGTTTGTTCAAACATCAGCATCTTAAGTATTAATAGATATTTTTATTCGTGATTCACGCTCGGCTATAGCCCGATTGACAAGTTTCCTATTCCATACATCTGTCGAATTGGTCAGATATCGCGCAGCTGTTTAGGGTTTGAATAACTGAATCGTCATACAACTCTTTAAATCCTGCTCTAATATAATTAATCACAGTAATAAAATATATTTTTTTTGGTAATAAGTAAATTTTTTTATTTGTTTTTCAACGTCTGCAATAGTTGGTGTAGCGATTTTCTCTTCACCCTCCATATTCTTGTTTGGTTGTGATTAAGTAGTGTGCGACTGTTTGTGTTCTTGAAGATTCATAATGTCCGCCGCTGATAAGATTGACGTACTGGACAGGTCCAGCTCTTGTGCAGTCTGTCAACAAGAAATAGTGCCGCTCGACGTAAAACTCCTCACTCGGTGTAACCACCTCTTCCATGATATCTGCCTCAATGATTGGTTGTTGCAGCGAAATGCCTGCCCGATTTGTCGAGCCGCTTGCGAGCGTGCCGAATTACAGAGGTTACCTCGAGGGATGGATAAAACTAATGATACAGTAGTACCCCCTCCACCGAGACCTGTGACTCGCTCTATTACCGCAGGTTGGCAACGTCGTCCTAGTACCGGAAATCAACACTCTTCTACTCCCATGGCAGTCCAACTCCCACGATCTAGACTCGCCGATGAAGCGCGGGTAAATACAGCTCAAAGATCTCCCATATATGGTGCCGCGGCAGCGGAAGATCATGGTTTTCAGGAAGCGGTAAATGCTCACATCGATCAGGAAATTTCAAGGATTAATCACTCAATGATGCAATCACGTGCTCCAGCACCTGAAGTGTTGTTACCCCTAGCACATAATGCAGTATCACCCACCACACCGCGTCATAAATCGGTTCATTCCGGAAATTATACGCCAGTAAATGCGTTTGTGCGAAATAATGTACCAGTACCACCAGTGTTTGCTGAGCCCCATCCTGCTCTTGCTCCAGCTAGAATACGAACACATCTCGAACAGCACTCTACAACAATTAGAAATTGGAACGTAACGTTCTCAGGTAGACCCGATGGTCTAGATGTTGAAGCGTTCATCTTCAGAATAGAGCGGCTGACAGAGATGTGTTTACATAGCGATTTTACTATTATCACCCGCTGTCTGTACCTGTTGTTCACAGATCGAGCAGCTGATTGGTTCTGGAGATATTTTCGCCAGAACCGACAGCTTATTTGGACTGACTTGTGTCATGCTCTGCGAATAGAATTTCAGGACCGGCAGACGGACGGATGGAAGGAACGGATGAGGGCCAGGAAACAGCGGCCTACTGAATTGTTTGGTGAATTCTTGCAGTCCATTTATCGACTGGCAGATAAACTACGAGTACCGATGTCGGATGTGGAATTGTTCTCATTGATTCGCAACAACTTACGATTGGAAATCAGAAGGGAGCTGCTATATGTCACCATTTATGGACTGGAACATCTGCGCCAGCTCTGCCGTGACCGCGAAAAATTATGGGCCGAATCAATAACCAGACCGCGAGATTATAACAGTAGACCATCTAGACCGGTGTCAGAAGTGGACTTGGATCGTGAATTCTCACAAATTCAAATTAGCGAAATGCCTACTGAATCGTTACCAATTGCATCCAACGAACTCGCGGCAATACAGCCTGCCCCTAATATGAAACGAATGACCAGTACAACTATTTGTTGGAACTGTAAACGACCTGGTCATCGATGGCACGATTGTCGCGACACGCAACGTTTGTTTTGTTGGGGATGTGGAAAAGACGATGTATTATGTCCAAATTGTGAAAATTGTCGGGGAAATCGAAGGGAGGCCAGAATCCCAACACCTTTTCTCGCTCCCAGGACATACCTTAGACTCCTCAGAGCCTAAAAGTAGTTTATCTCCAGATCCTACAACTATGTCGTCTAATAATCCATTTCTTTATGACGCAGTCTCAAACTCAGCTTCAACCTCTAATTTGCTGAATAACTCTTTGAACGCACCACCTGCCGTTAATTCAAACCATAACGAACCTGCTGAAAGTTTGTACGCCCCTATAGCGCAGTTTAAAAGTACTGCTTCTGACACACTGGTACCCACTCATGATACTAATGTGAAATTATTGAAACGAACACCCGATCATACTGAACCACCTCCATTATGGACCAAAATCAAATCGTTCCAACAACGATTGAATGAATACCTGAAGCTACGCTCAAACATATTTGTCGATTCATTATCCTATTTGAAACCTACAACACGCTCTGCACTCCGTTCTCGCATTTATTGGCAACAACGACGTTTGTTTAAATCTAAAACCATTTCCTCTATTGTGAAATTGGCCAACGATGTGAGATCTTATGCCACAGTGTCAATGTTGGGTAAACAGCTTACTGGACTGTTGGATAGTGGAGCGTCCTTGACTGTAATTGGTGGTGATTTTGCTAAAGAAATCGTACAGACTCCAGACCTTCTGACTTATTCGTCTGCAGTAGTTCGTACTGCCGATGGCCAAAGACAGAAGATCTTGGGATTTGTAAAAACAAAGATTTCATTTATGAACCAAGTCAGAACCCTGGACGTCTTCGTTATCCCGTCTTTAACTCAAGATCTATATCTAGGTATAGATTTCTTTAATGCGTTTGGTTTGTTTAACCCAATATTTAGCTTACCTACATTTTCGACTACGGAGTCAGTTATTTCAGAATTGTCTATGGACAAATAGGAACGCTTACAAAACACTATCCAACTTCTACCTTCCTTTTCAAAAATGGGTCTGGGTCGAACACATTTGATAGAACATGTTATTGATGTGGGGACGGCAGCTCCCATCAAGCAGCGTCACTACCCAATATCGCCCGCCATCGAGAAACTGATGGGAGAAGAACTGGATAGGATGTTATCTCTGGGTATTATAGAAGTTTCTAACAGTCCTTGGTCGAGTCCTGTGGTCTTAATTCGCAAACCTGGGAAGAATCGTCTTTGTTTGGATAGCAGAAAGATAAATACCGCTACGAAAAAGGATGCGTACCCCCTTCCACAGATAGATGGAATCTTGAGTCGTCTGCCACAGAGTAATTTCATTTCCAGTTTGGATCTGAAAGACGCTTGGATCTGAAAGAAAAACACTCCCGAGAGAAAACTGCTTTTACGGTCCCAGGCCGGCCATTGTATCAGTTCGTAAGAATGCCTTTCGGACTGTGCAATGCGCCGCAAACGATGACTAAATTGATGGACCAAGTAATTCCTCCACATCTCAAGTCGTGCGTCTTCGTATACTTGGATGATCTTCTAATAGTTACAGATACCTTTGAGGCCCATCTGAAACTGTTAGAAGATATCTCCCAGTGTCTTAGACGTGCGAACTTGACGATAAACGTGGAAAAAAGTAAGTTTCTCTTGCCGGATGTAAAATATTTGGGATATGTAGTGGGAGGTGGTAAGCTAAAAATTGATCCTGATAAAACTCTGGCTATTTCCGAATTTCCTACACAGCGTACGTCCAAACAGATTCGACGTTTCCTGGGTATGGCGGGTTATTATCGCCGTTTTATATCTGATTTCTCTGCTATGTCCTCTCCAATATCAGATTTGTTGAAGAAAAATTCTAATAAACTCGTATGGACACCAGAAGCTGAAATAGCATTTATGAATCTCAAAAATGCTCTCATATCAGCACCAGTCCTCATAAACCCCGACTATACTAAACCCTTTACTCTCCAGTGCGACGCTAGCAACGACGGTATAGGTTGTGTACTACTTCAGTGTGACATGGACGGTATGGAACACCCCATAGCGTACATGTCCAAAAAACTAAATTCTGCGCAGCGCAATTACTCTACTAGTGAGAAAGAGTGTTTAGCCGCCGTACTGGGAGTAAAGAAATTTAGAGCGTATGTCGAGGGTCAGGCCTTTAAGATCATAACTGACCATGCTTCATTAAAATGGTTAATGCAACAAAAAGACCTTTCTGGTCGATTGGCTCGTTGGAGCTTGAAATTGCAGGGTTATGTCTTTGATATTGAGTACCGAAAAGGAAATTTAAACATAGTTCCAGACACTCTATCAAGACGTGACTCTGTTGACGTCATTTCTGAATTATGTCCAGTGCCTGAATTAGATCTTAATTCCCCTTTCTTCAACACTTCTCGATATTTGGAGTTGGTAAATCTGGTTACCGAAGCAGACGGTACATTGCCTGATCTGAAAGTAATATCTGGTCGGGTTTATAAACGATTGGCTTGTCTAGATCTTGATATTCCTTCAGAGGGTGAGGTTTGGAAATTGTGGTTACCTGAGGAATACACTGACGAGTGTATTGCAAGGGCCCACAATCCTCCTACCTCATCTCATGGAGGTCTAGCAAAAACACTGTATAATATTCGTAAATTTTACTATTGGCCTCGGATGTACACCCAGGTTAAATCGTTCCTAGGAAATTGTAAAACGTGTAAACAAATCAAAGCGACTAATGTTCCACTTCGTGCTCCCATGGTGTCTCAGATGAAAACAGAACGACTTGGTCAGCGATTATATATCGATATTCTTGGCCCTTACCCTAGATCAAAGGCCGGGAATATCGCTATTCTTGTAGTATTAGATCATGTTACTAAATATCCATTTTTGTTTCCTTTACGGAAACTAACTGCTGAACCAATTTGTCAACTATTGGCTACCAATGTCTTTCACGTATTTGGTTGTCCCGAAGTTATTGTGTCCGATAATGGGACTCAATTTAAATCTAAACTGTTTGAAGATTTCTTGGCGAAGCACGGAGTGAAACACACCTTACTGGCTTTATATTCACCTCAAGCTAACGCTTCTGAACGAGTAAATAGGAGTGTTTTGTCTGGTATTCGAGCCTACTTAAAGGAAGAGCATTCTAAATGGGATCTGCACTTGAGCGAGATCGCTTGTGCACTACGTTGTTCCCTTCACCAAACACTTAAATGTTCCCCATATTTCGCAATGTTTGGAATACCTATGGTGACTCATGGTTCGTCATATGAATTGCTGAGACGACTGAATAGTCTACATGACCCAGGTGAAACGATTCTGCGTCCTGACTACCTCAATAAGATTCGGACTCGAATTCTGGATTTAACTGCCGAAGCATTTGTCAAGAGTGCTGAAAGATACAATTTACGAGCTCGAGTAACTTTGTTTAAACCAGGTGATACGGTGTTCCGAAGGAACTTTATTTTGAGTGACGCCGGTAAGAAATTATCTGCTAAACTTGCACAGAAGTTTGTTGAGACCAGAGTAATAAGGTTGGTAGGTGGCGCCGCCTACGAACTGGAAGACCTGGTTTCCAAACGTAGAGGTGTTTATCATTCTAAGGACATTCGCACCTGAGATCGTAAATTCTTAGTTTCGATACGGTATTATATTTCGTTTAAAAATTTATGTTTCACATCCATTGCTGAACAGTGGCAATTGTAGGTTCAGAGGTTGAATGTGTTGAGTTTGGTTCAACTGGTTGCTTTGAAACTATTCGAACAAACTCCAGAGTCACCAAGTCGGATGCGTACAACAGTGTAGCCAGGCTAGCCCAGTCGGAGAAGCATGAGACTCTTAATAGTTCAGGTGTAGGGTTCGAGCCTGCATAACGTAAGAACGGAATTGTCGGTCAATTGATATTTCACTTTTCAATCTTGTAGCAGATTGAATTTGTTTTTTTTTTGGTGACTTTAGAGTCTCGGGAACCCCCAGATCTGCCCGAAATTGGGTCTGGATTGTTTCATTTTTCCATCGCTTGCCATAGATTAGTATACCGTTTTTTCTCTCGTTACCCCTTCAAAAATGTTTGTCTAGTTAGTCGTAGATAATTTATTTCTATTAAGAATAGATTAGGAATTAACGATCGGTTTGATAATAATCTACAGTATATTGAAGTGCCTCACCGTACGAATATGGGTACGCAAGATCCATTGGAGACCAGTCTATGCCTTTTTCAACTTCTTTTTTTTTTTTTTTTATTTATTTACTAAAGTATTCATATACACATAAGGCTGAGCCTTTTTACAACTTACTTGCATGCAAGCAAGTTTTCTTATGTACATTATAAACATTAAGTACTAATAGAACAATTTAACAAACAAGACAGGTTGAAGAAAAAAAAAAAGAAACAAATTCAGTTACAATTAATTATAGTTTCATTAATATGCAAAATTTCAGTTTTAATAAAAACTAACAAAGAAACAACAAAAAAAAAAAAAAAGCTGATGTTAGCATATCAAATATGGATATCAATAATATTAAGTATGGTAGCTTTGGTTATATTGGCTAAATCTTCATTAAATTCATAACAATTATATCGAACATAAAGGTACAAGACAATATTACTTGGTAGGAAGTACATGATATATCATTGCAGAGAAAGTAACAATAAAAAAAAAAAAAAACAAAATAAATACAACTTCGTTTGTATAATTGTTAATATGTATATAATTAATTACCATAGACTACAAAAAACGATCAGCAATCCAATTTTAAATAAAAGAAAAAAAAAAAAAACAAAAAAAAAAAAAACTTTAAACTTTTGTTGACATAGCTTCAAAAGACAACTTTTTAAAGGACGTATAAAAATTTACAGCTTTTATATTATGATCGAGCGAGTTCCAAACTTTGATAGCATGCACGAAAAACGATGACTGGCGAGCCTTTGAGTTGCAGTTAAATGGTAGATTTAGATTAAAAGTTCTAACGGATCTAGATAGATTCAGTTTTTCGTACAGATACTGCGGCGTTTTTGAATGTATCAGTTTGTGCAAAAATAATAACGAGATATAATCCAAATAATTACGTAAAGAACAGTTTAAAATCAATTTTGAATAATTCGAGATTGAAACCCCAATCTTTTTATTATATATGTACCTAGCGCATGAATTGAAGGCAACGTTTAACTTTTTCCAACAAGCCTCTGAACAGCCAGAATAAATAGGCGCACAGTAAATCAGGTGTGGAACGATTAAAGATCTAACCAATTTCAACTTTATATCACAGGGAGTGAAATTGGCGGATAACCATAGCTTGCTCAAAATCATGTAAATTTTAGAACAAATATTTGTAATATGATCATCCCAAGTAAGATAATTATTTACGATCAGTCCAAGGTTTCTGACTTTATTATTTATTTGAATCAACTGACCATCAATAAGGAATTGGGTCATATTTAAACTAGCGACAAGGGTTTTGTTGCTCGCGATAACGATAGCTTGCGATTTGGTTGGATTCAACTTAATCTTATTCTGCTTAGCCCAGGTCGATATGGATTTTAAGGTGTTATTTAGTCTTGCTACACAAATATCATTGTTTTCGACTTGTTCGGAATCATATAATTGTAGATCGTCGGCAAATAGATGGAAACATACACTACTGATTGATAAATAGATGTCATTGATAAACATGCTAAATAAAATGGGTCCAAGGATGGAACCTTGTGGAACACCAGAAGCTATCTTTGCCGGATCAGAAAACTTTTCACCGACTCGAACAAATTGGTATCGATCAGATAAGTAAGATTGGAGAATTTTTAATGCACTGTAAGAAAAATTATATTGGCTACGCAGCTTATTTAGAAGTGTTACATGGTCCACCGAATCAAAGGCTTTCGAAAAGTCCAATAAGATAAGATAGGAAATCTTGTTATAAGAGATAGATGTGCTTAAGTCATCTATTATTTTTAGCAGAGCTGAAGATGTATTGTGACCTTCACGAAATCCAGACTGAAACCGATGAATCATTCTATTTTTATTAAGGTGGGCCAATATTTGCTTTTTCAGTACTTTTTCCATCACTTTAGAAAGACAAGGTAAAATGCTTATCGGCCTAAAATCCTGTAGTTTATCTGGGTTTGATATTTTTGGTACTGGTATAACAAATGCAGTTTTCCAAGTGTTTGGGAAGATGGACTTAGTTATAGCAGAATTTATAATATGCGTAACATATTTAGCTATAATGGGTAGCAATAACACAGTAAAACGTATAGGGATATCGTCTACACCGCAGGCATCCGACTTTATTTCTGTAATATATTTACACACTTCAAGGTCAGATACATTATCAAAATAGAAATGATTGGCTGATGGTATTAAAATGGGATTGTGACAGTTAAATGTTTCAGTAGGCGAGGTTGTAGCAGAAGCGAAGTATTTGTTAAACTCGGAGGGCGAAATATCTGTATCAATATTTTGGTTTGCATTAGTTAGACCATGTTTTTTAAAATTTGACCACAACACTTTAGGAGGTAAATCGGTACTAAAGATTTTCTTAAAATTATTAAATTTAGCGATTTTTATAATTTGGCTTACTTTATTTCTGTATTTACTAAAGGAGTCCCAATTATGTGCATTTTTATTTCGTTTCCAACAACTATAAAGGTAGTTGCGTTTATTAATATGGCTAATAATGTTCGAGTCAAACCATGAATCGTCATTGACTTTTTTCACTTTAAATTGTTTGATAGGGGCAAATTGGTTTAGTAGGAAGACTACTAAGTTATTGAAATAAGATAGTTTATCATTTACATCACTAATGTTAAATATTTCATACCAATTTAACGTTTGGGCAAACTCAATCAATTCATTGCGATTAATACATTTCAAGTTACGCCGTAATATAAAATTACCGTGAATCTCAGAATTGATTTCGTAACCATAAGAGCCAAAAATCATATCGTGGGTGGTATATAGTCCAGGCATCGAAATTTGCGTAAAGAACCCTATTTTAGAAACATTTTTTAACAACAACAGATCGATACAGGTAGAACTTTTATCTACGAAATTAGTAGGTTCAGTAGATGCATATATAATTCCATATGAGTTGATGAAATCCTTGAACTTGCTAACAGTACGGTCAGAAGCTAACAGGTTGATATTGAAATCGCCAAGTATAAGGACATCATCATATCTGCTTGATAAGGAATTGAACACTCTTTTAAGTTTGCTGATAAACTTGATATTAGGTGGTACATATACTACTCCAATGAGTAATTTTTCACGAATATTGTTTGAAATTTCAATAAAAATCATATCGAATTCAGAAGTGGGAGAGTTCTTTTTAACAATTTTATACTTAATGTTTTGATTAATATATATAGCAACCCCTCCTCCACGACGACCAGCCCGATCCTTGCGTATCAACTGAAAATCAGGAATAGAGACCAATTGGTTATTATGTTTCTCCTTCAACCAAGTTTCAGATATTGCAATCAAATGAAGAGGGACATCACTCAGTGTTTTCCTCAACTCATCAAAGTTTGAAACTATACTACCTGGGTTCAAATGAGCAAAGTTAAATCCATTGCTTTTAGATTTAAAAGATGACTTTAATACAATATTGTTAAAGTCCATAGCTGTATTACGTTAGTTGAGATTTATATACAGTTAGAATAAGTTGTCTTTCCAATCTAGAAAATTTAAAAAAAAGAAGCTAATTAATTATTAACGAACAAACAAACCTCAGTTTTTTTAATTTCTTTGTTTTGTTCAGAGAGAATGATATATCAAATAAAACCGTAAAATTACTAAACAAAACAACAAAAATAGAACGAGATAAACAGAGATTTTAGATCACAATATAATTTATAAATGTCTTATTATTGATTAAACTCTTGATATTTTCTAATTTATTAATGTTTACAATTCAACAAAACTATTCAATAACTATTTCACGACTGGTGGATGGTTAGTAGAAGGAAGATTCTCTACTGCCATTTTTAGTTCATCTTCATGGTAAAATGTTTCAAATGAATCTTTGTGTGATAGTTTAACAAGTACTTTTCCATTGATAATTTTCGTTTGATTAATTTGTTTTGATTTCTTTAATAATAATGCCAACTTATGGACCTTATAATACTCACTATTTAGATTAGGTTGGATATAGATACGTGAGCTGCCCTGAAATCCTTCGACACAGTCCAGAGTGAGGTTTTTTGCTATTTTTAAGTATCGGTGGAAAAAATTGTTTTTGTAGAAAGTTGTAGCAAATTGAACAATAACGGCAGGATGTATGTTTGGATTAGCAGAATTAGCCTTAATACGATATAGTTTAACATCAGGTAAAGGTGATTGTTGGTTTCCATAATTTGTCACAACATCATATCCCAAATTGCTGGACAAAGATTTAAAAATTGTATAGAGATTTTCATTTTCCTTCTGTGGCAGTCCAGATATAATCAGTTCGGTCTCTTTTCGTATAGCATCTAAATCAGAATTCATTGTTCTTTCCAATCTAATTAGATCTGACTTAACGTTAGAAATTTTCAGGTTACAATCTGTTGAGATTTCTTTAATTTGATTTTTTAGTTCGTTTGTGGTTGAAATTAATTTATCTGATAAGTCGATAAAATATTTATCCAGCTTTGTATCGATGTCAGCTAACGAAATGGGGTGTTTGTAATTATCTTGACCTTTAGAAGCAGAATTACTATTTTGACGAGTTGATCTCGTTTCGGATGACATATTGAATTTGTTTATATATTTTTAATGGCATTCATAAACAAGACAAATTATTTTATTATAATATCCAGTAAATACCGTATGAAATTTTTAGATTTGTCTAATAAAGACCAGTTAAAACATACGTAATATCAATTAAATGTTTATGCACAACACATATATAGGAATTTGCAATGTAGGTAAAGTTCAGATTTGCATTAAACAAAAACTTATTTTTGCCAAATTTTCCATAAAAGTTAATGTAGAGCATAAGTTTCTTTTTAGATAACACTATAGCGTATATTAAACACAGTTAACTAGTTTTTATTGAATACTGATTACCACACTAAATGAAGTTGAGCTTAGACACTTTTCAAGGTTAAAATTAGTAATAAATCACTACTTCAGATCAGAATAATAAGCTTTAAAGAAATACACAATAACTATTCACCAAATGTCTATAAATTACAGTTTTTATCTTATTCACTTGAACATTAATTATATGGAACTTTTAACAGTATAAGAAATTCGAAAAAATTAAAATATAAATTAATTCACCAGACGCGAAATTAATGCTTTATTCTTCAATCGCCATCTTGAATATTTATGACGGGAGTTTTGGACGGGAGTTTTTGGACGGGAGTTTTCTTCCAAAAAGTACTTGTTCTGTAATGGATAGCCTGGAAGAATGCTTGGACACAGTGTATTATAGCCTCTGATTCTTTAGTTGTCATTCGTGATTACCATAAGTAGCTTGTAATAGTTCTTTTTCCATCCATCATTAACAGGCACCTTTTTCGTATAGTCTCAGATTCATTAGTTGTCATTTTTTTTTATTAACTGGTACCGCTCGTAATAGTTTCTCATCCATCCACCATCAATCGTCATATTTCTTATAATCTCCGTAACCCATAGTTTTTTTATTTATCAAAAAATTTAACTAAATTTTCGTTAGCTGGACCGACATATTTGAAAAGAATTGAACTAATTACACTAATTTTAAATATTAATTAATATAATATAATATTAATTAATTTGAATTAATTAAAAATTTTCCTTAAATATTGTCTATATAAACATTAAAATTTAATTTTACAACCCACCAAAATTGCCTCACGCTACGTTTCCACCCGATTATTTTCACTATACTATTTGAATTTGGATTCTCCATATACTAACCGCTATTAAACGACAAAGTTTTCAAACCCCATAACAGCTGTGCGTATTTTTCCAGTCGTCAACATACAAAGATTTAATATCTTGCTTTGATAAACATTCGATTGTTTTGTATGAATATTTTCCTTCAAATAATCTTTCCGTTATGGAACTGAACTTCACTGTGCGGATATAGTAGATTGTAGTTTTGTAATATCAATATCACACCATAATATCCATTGAACTTGCATTTAATTCATTTTAAATTCAATGTTAAATGTTATTAATGTATCGGAAATGATTTGTGTCGCAAAATTATTTTTGTGCAATATTACCAAATCATAAACAGTTTTGTGTAACCATAAAAGTTCCTAACAATTTTATGCTTGATGTAAATTAATTGTCTTACATCTAAAACCCTGTATTCGAGTTTTTTCGATACTGAAAATTTTGGCTATATAATGAGCCACTGTAGCTTTATTCATTCTCTTCTTGTTCTATTTTGTGCTGTGCAAAACAAACCAAAAATATAAATCAAAATAGATTTATCAAAAAAAAAATTATTATATGTTTTGTGTTGTGTTACAAATCAATTTAAAAAAAATAAAAATACGAAAAAAAATGATATGCATTGGTTATGTGCCGTAACCATCCATTATAAAAAAAAAGAAATTACAAAAAAATATATATATGTGTGTGTTATACCCCAATTTAACAGTAACCGCGCGCTCTTAGCACAATTTTTTTTATATATTGTTCTATACGATAAGTTTGTTAAATTTAGTGCAATTTAATTTTCTCAATGTTTTATATATTGTTCTATACGATAAGTTTGATAAATTTAGTGAAATTCAATTTTCTAAATGTTTTATAATGTATTGTTATATACGATAAGTTTGTTAAAGTTAGTGAAATTGAATTTTCCAAATGTTTTATAAAAAAAAAATGTTTTCTGTCATCTTTGCTAAACTAAAGTTATTAATATAAAAAATTTTAGTTGTTGGAAAAAAAATAACAAAAATCCTTTTGTCTGTTCGATACAAGTAAGAAATACCAAATTATTTATTCTAGTAATATTAATAGTTTCAATTGGTGGTTTTCAAAACGCAAATCAAATCGTGTTATAATTAAACTGTATTTCGCATAATGCTCTGTTTGTAAGTACGCATTTAAAAGTAAAAATGTTAAATTAAAATAAAGGAAAAATGTTTAAACTATTTTGTGTTGTATTGAAAATAAAATTTATGCTATTTGTTGTGATTTGGATTGATACGCGGTGTGATTGCAATTAGAAAGTGTCCTGCAAAGTTGGATTCAGTACAAAATCTATTCAAAATTTTACCAGTAATTGCCTGATATAGTTAAACGCATCATTGGTATCAAGTTTTTTGGCTGTTGCTACCGGAGGTTATACATATTTCAACTCAACCTTGTTACCAAGGCTTACTGTAGCTACGGTTTAGTGTACATATTCCAACGCCACCTTGATATTGAATTTTTTTGCTGTTATCAAATCAACCTTTATATCAAGTCATCGGTTTTTACATATTTCAAATCAACATTTAACTCAAATTTTTTGCTATCACTACATATTACGACTCAACATTTACATCAAAGATTTACTATTGCTGCTGTAAATTGGGCTTATCGAAACGCGTTATTTATATACAATTTTTTTGCTGATGCTACCGTATTTTCCACGCCACATTTTTACCAAGTTTTGGATGTTATCAACGTATTGCTCCACCATCATTGATACAAATTATTACAGTTCTACTTCAACGAATTATTTAACTAGTATTGGTACAATTATTACATTTTTTTTTGGATTTCAACGCATACTTCAACAATTACATTTCAACGTATTGCTCCACCATCATTGATACAAATTATTACAGTTCTACTTCAACGAATTATTTAACTAGTATTGGTACAATTTATTACATTTTTTGGATTTCAACGCATACGGCAACAATTACATTTCAACGTATTGCTCCACAATCATTGATACAAATTATTACAGTTCTATTTCAACGAATTATTTAACTAGTATTGGTACAATTTATTACATTTTTTGGGATTTCAACGCATACTTCAACAATTACATTTCAACGTATTGCTCCACCATCATTGATACAAATTATTACAGTTCCATTTCAACGAATAATTTAACTAGTATTGGTACAAATTATTACCTTCTTTTTTTGTTGTCAACACATAATTTTATTTACAACGCCTTTAGCTGTATCAGAGGGTTGTATAACGACTAGTTATACAAATAGTCACCTGTACGTGCCAATGTATTCAACGGTTGTGTAAGCTAGTTATTGCCTGGAATTATCAACGTGTTCATCTATATCTACAACTTTAATTACCGATTGTTTATACTAACGGATACCTTGAATTTTCAACGTATTCGACTATAATTGCTTGGTATTGCTGTGTGTTTATTATTACTATACTCACCTGTGATTATAAATTGATTCGACGCTTATGTTTACAATCCGATCCACCGTTTCTACTTAACATTTTATTCAACGTTTATAAGTACAAAATTATCCAACGCTGTTGATTGCAAGTTTATTTAACGTTTCTACTTAACGTTTTATTCAACAAAATTATCCAACGCTTATGATTGCAAGTTTATTTAACGTTTCTACTTAACATTTTATTCAACGTTTATAAGTACAAAATTATTCAACGCTGTTGATTGCAGTTTATTTAACGTTTCTACTTAACGTTTTATTCAACAAAATTATCCAACGCTTCTGATTGCAAGTTTATTTAACGTTTCTACTTAACATTTTATTCAACGTTTATAAGTACAACATTATTCAACGCTGATGATTGCAAGTTTACTCAACGTTTCTGAGTATAATTTTATTCAACGTTTATAATTACAACTGTATTCAACATTTTTTATATACAAATATCTCCGTCGAGTTTCCAACGTGACCAGCGGTAATTGCAAACTTATTCAACGTATATGATTACAAATTGCGACCATCTATTTTCAACGTAATCAATGCGGCAGTGCTGATGGAGGGCTGAATTAAATCTGATTGGAGGCCAGGAGGATATAACCATGGGTGAGTGTAATTGATTGTTTTTTTTCTTGTCATTCTTTTGGTATAGGGGTGTGAATGTGTGTGTGTGTGTGTGTGTGTGTGTGTGTGTGTGTGTGTGTGTGTGTGTGTGTGTGTGTGTGTGTGTGTGGGTGTAGGTGACTGAATGAGGGGTTGAACGTGCCGACCGTGGTTCTTTCGTAGAAGGGGGTCGCCAGAGTCTCATTTTCGCACTTGTATTTGTTTCCATTTCTGATCTATTTTGAAAATTGCGTACATTTCCGTATTTGTGCTGAAGCAGCAGGTTTTTAATATCTCCTACTCACGAAGATTGAGACTAAGTCGAACGGCAATACAACAAATCTAGGTACGCATCCTGCTAAGCCACTCCCACTATCATCTTGAGAGGCACTTCATTACAAGTTTAACTGCACAATGACGTGTTTACGAAATAAAATTTAGGGGGTTTTTACGACACCTACAATAGGCGTGTTTTAATATTCGAACGCTATCCGGAGCCGAATGGGAAATTTCTACTGAAACTTGCGCTATTACTCCCAGGTGTCGCTACTAACCAAAAAACTAAAAATGTACCTAACTTCATGCGATTGCGTGACGTGTTCATGTTTATTTTTGTTTGTTACCTGCTGTTGTCAAAACAAAACTATTTGGTTTATAGTTAAAAAGTGTTTTTAAGTATTTAATAAAAATTATAAAATAACATATTAAATTATGGGCGAAATATTAAATACTAAATTATTTCAAATTAAAATAATATTTATTTGAAAGAAAAAATTTGTTTTTACTTCAACATGACATTTAAGAATATGACATATTCAACGAGAATGAAGTTAGCCGTATTTTTCAGGGTTGTGAAAAATAATTTCTTTTCAAAATTTCCCATCAAAATAAATAGCTCTCGATAGCAGCTCCCGATAGCGGCTCCGTATAAATAGGTAGAGCCAAATATTTTTAAATTAAGTTTTCACTGTGCAATTGAATTAAAAACTATAGTTTGATGTAAATAAATTGATTTTACCAATAAATAGCGCATTAAATTTAGTTTTTCATTCAGAAAAATGCGTGCTCCGTAACGCTATCGAGCGCAACTATCGGTGGCGAATAATAAAATACGGCAAAAATTTCACTATAGAATCGTGATGGAATATTCCATAGCGATTCGAGTGGTAGTATTACATGATGAATCGTAGTAGACCATTCGTCCACGAACCTAGCGGATATTTTATTTTTTATCATATAAATATCCATGCCGTTTCCATCACTATTCTACAGCTCAGAGAAAAAATTTCATCAACGATTCACGAACGAATCGATAGCATTTTATTCGCTGGGATACGCTACGTTGTAGTTTTTCCTGTGTTCATCTGGCGGTTTTGGAAATACGCAACACTAACACTACGCACCACGTGAACAAGATAAAAGACCGCATTATTAGTGCGGTATACCACGTTATTCTTGCGATATACCGCGATTTTATTGCGGTAAACCGAAGATATACCGCGTATCGTGTAAATTATCACAAGCGCTGTAAATATTAGGTGCGTTCGATTTGACTGAAATAACTGAATTCACGGAAACGACTGAAAAAATACTATTACTAAGTTTACACCAGGATCTAATAGGGGCATTCTATACTTATTAGGTCGACTATGGTCGATGTAAACAGTTATCAAAAAAGTACGTACCAAATATTTGGTAGGATGATTTGCTACGTATCAAATTAGGTACGTAGCAAATAGGTATTATTTATAAGGTGTGAACCAAAACCCCCGGTATAGAAGCCATCTACATTTTTTAGCACAATAAAAATCGTGAACTTGTAGCGCCATTTTGAAATTAAAACTCAATATAAAAAAAATGCAAAAAATCACCATAACGCTCATAACGCCATCTGGAAAAATAAAACTCCATATAAAAAAAATTCAAAAATATTTAATCAAAAACACTAATCCAATTTTTTGCATATGGCAATGTTCATTGTTTATTGCAAATGGCGTGAAAGGGTATGGCTATGATATATCGAGCTGTGAGAAGCTGGCCCCGGAATGTCACGATTTTAATTCATTTTGGTATCAATTGATTGCGCGTAATTGCGCGTTTAAGAAAATATATCCCTTTTAAAAGCGCGTCCTTTGGTTTAGGAGAAAAATGGAAAAAACTGTCCGGGGCTACGGCAAACTAAAAAGTCTTATATATCGCTAAATAACAACCTTAGAATTGATTTTAAGGTGTCAAACAATTGCGCGTTATTAGGAGAGTCTAAATTATACAACGCGCCTTTCGCAAAAATTATATTTATTTACTTATTAAGCTTGAAACATTTTCAAAAAGTGAGGTTAGAAAAATAATTAGTACATCGATTTTCTTTAGAACAAAATGCAAACTTAGTACAAACACTCGCCGCTAGATGTCACAATTGATAGATAAAAGATTTGATCTGTTGATTCGAAGTAATTTCTTTATTATTTTGAAAATTTTACAAAGATTATTGTTATAATTAAAATTATTTTAATATCAAATAATTTTGTATGCATTTGTTGTAATTATGTGTTGTTGAATTGAACATTTTCAAAAAATAAGTTCATTTAAAAGCGCGTCCTTTGGTTTGTGAGATAACCGAAAAAATTGCGTCCGGGGCTACGAAAATTTTTGAACTGTTTTAAATCACTAAATATTAAGCCTTCCATCGAGTTTATGGTGTCACTTAATTGCGCGTGATCAGCAAATTCAAAAACACTGAACGCGCTTTTCCAGGGAATGAAATCTTTTGAATTGTATAACAACTAACATTAACTTAAGTGAGGTTATAAAACTGACTTTCTCTGATATAATTTTTCACAACTAATCCAGAATTTTATTATTTGTGTGCATTTTGGTGTTGTTTAATTGAACATTTTCAAAAAATGAATTCATTTAAAAGCGCGTTCTTCGGTTTATGAGATAAACGGAATAATTGCGTCCGGGGCTACGAAAATTTTGAATTGTTTTAAATCACTAAATATTAAGCCTTCCATCGAGTTTAAGGTGTCAATCAATTGCGCGTGATTGCGTGTTTAAGAAAATATATCGTTTTTAAAAGCGCGTTCTTTGGTTTAGAAGAAAAATCGAAAAAACTGTCCGGGGCTACGGCAAACTAAAAAGTCTTATATATCGCTGAAAAAAAACCTTAGAATTGATTTTAAGGTGTCAAACAATTGCGCGTTATTAGTAGATTTTAAATTATACAACGCGCTTTTCGCAAAAATTATATTTATTTACTTATTAAACTTGAAACATTTTCAAAAAGTGAGGTTAGAAATATAATTAGTACATCGATTTTCCTTTGAACAAAATGCAAACTTAGTGCTAGATGTCACAATTGATAGATAAAAGATTTGATCTATTGGTTCGAAGTAATTTCTTTATTATTTTGAAAATTTTGCAAAGATTATTGTTATAATCAAAATCATTTTAAAATCAAATAATTTTGTATGCATTTGTTGTTATTATGTGTTGTTGAATTGAACATTTTCAAAAAAAAAAGTTCATTTTAAAGCGCGTCCTTTGGTTTATGAGATAAACAGAAAAATTGCGTCCGGGGCTACAAACATTTTTGAATTATTTTAAATCACTAAATATTAAGCTTTCCATGGAGTTTATGGTGTCAATTAATTGCGCGTGATCAGCAGATTCAAAAACACTGAACGCGCTTTTCCAGGGAATGAAATCTTTTGAATTGTATAACAACTAACATTAACTTAAGTGAGGTTATAAAACTGACTTTCTCTAATATAATTTTTCACAACTAATCCAGAATTTGATTATTTGTATGCATTTTGGTGTTGTTTAATTGAACATTTTTAAAAAAATAAGTTCGTTTAAAAGCGCGTCCTTCGGTTTATGGGATAAACGGAAAAATTGCGTCCGGGGCTACGATAAACTTTGAATTGTTTTAAATCACTAAATATTAAGCCTTCCATGGAGTTTATGGTGTCAATTAATTGCGCGTGATCAGCAGATTTGAAAACACTGAATGCGCTTTTCCAGGGAATGAAATCTTATGAATTGTATAACAACCAACATTAACTTAAGTGAGGTTATAAAACTGACTTTCTCTGATATAATTTTTCACAACTAATCCAGAATTTTATTATTTGTGTGCATTTTGGTGTTGTTTAATTGAACATTTTCAAAAAATGAATTCATTTAAAAGCGCGTTCTTCGGTTTATGAGATAAACGGAACAATTGCGTCCGGGGCTACGATAAATTTTGAATTGTTTTAAATCACTAAATATTAAGCCTTTCATCGAGTTTAAGGTGTCAATCAATTGCGCGTGATTGCGCGTTTAAGAAAATATATCGTTTTTAAAAGCGCGTCCTTTGGTTTAGAAGAAAAATCGAAAAAACTGTCCGGGGCTACGGCAAACTAAAAAGTCTTATATATCGCTGAAAAAAAACCTTAGAATTGATTTTAAGGTGTCAAACAATTGCGCGTTATTAGTAGATTTTAAATTATACAACGCGCTTTTCGCAAAAATTATATTTATTTACTTATTAAACTTGAAACATTTTCAAAAAGTGAGGTTAGAAATATAATTAGTACATCGATTTTCCTTTGAACAAAATGCAAACTTAGTGCTAGATGTCACAATTGATAGATAAAAGATTTGATCTGTTGATTCGAAGTAATTTCTTTATTATTTTGAAAATTTTACAAAGATTATTGTTATAATCAAAATCATTTTAAAATCAAATAATTTTGTATGCATTTGTTGTTATTATGTGTTGTTTAAATGAACATTTTCAAAAAAAAAGTTCATTTAAAAGCGCGTCCTTTGGTTTATCCGGGGCTACAAACATTTTTGAATTGTTTTAAATCACTAAATATTAAGCCTTCCATGGAGTTTATGGTGTCACTTAATTGCGCGTGATCAGCAGATTCAAAAACACTGAACGCGCTTTTCCAGGGAATGAAATCTTTTGAATTGTATAACAACTAACATTAACTTAAGTGAGGTTATAAAACTGACTTTCTCTAATATAATTTTTCACAACTAATCCAGAATTTAATTATTTGTGTGCATTTTGGTGTTGTTTAATTGAACATTTTCAAAAATGAATTCATTTAAAAGCGCGTTCTTCGGTTTATGAGATAAGGGGAACAATTGCTTCCGGGGCTACGAAAATTTTTGAATTGTTTTAAATCACTAAATATTAAGCCTTCCATCGAGTTTATGGTGTCACTTAATTGCGCGTGATCAGCAGATTCAAAAACACTGAACGCGCTTTTCCAGGGAAAGAAATCTTATGAATTGTATAACAATTAACATTCATTACTTAAGTGAGGCTAGAAACTCACTTTCTCTAATATAATTTTTCACAACTAATCCAGAATTTAATTATTTGTATGCATTTTGGTGTTGTTTAATTGAACATTTTCAAAAACAAAGTTCATTTAAAAGCGCGTCCTTTGGTTTGTGAAATAAACGAAAAAATTGCTTCCGGGGCTACGAAAATTTTTGAATTGTTTTAAATCACTAAATATTAAGCCTTCCATCGAGTTTATGGTGTCACTTAATTGCGCGTGATCAGCAGATTCAAAAACACTGAACGCGCTTTTCCAGGGAATGAAATCTTATGAATTGTATAACAATTAACATTCATTACTTAAGTGAGGTTAGAAACTCACTTTCTCTAATATAATTTTTCACAACTAATCCAGAATTTAATTATTTGTATGCATTTTGGTGTTGTTTAATTGAACATTTTCAAAAACAAAGTTCATTTAAAAGCGCGTTCTTTGGTTTATGAGATAAACGAAAAAATTGCTTCCGGGGCTACGAAAAATTTTGAATTGTTTTAAATCACTAAATATTAAGCCTTCCATCGAGTTTATGGTGTCACTTAATTGCACGTGATCAGCAGATTCAAAAACACTGAACGCGCTTTTCCAGGGAATGAAATCTTATGAATTGTATAACAATTAACATTCATTACTTAAGTGAGGTTAGAAACTGACTTTCTCTAATATAATTTTTCACAACTAATCCAGAATTTAATTATTTGTATGCATTTTGGTGTTGTTTAATTGAACATTTTCAAAAAATAAGTTCATTTAAAAGCGCGTCCTTTGGTTTATGAGATAAACGGAAAAATTGCGTCCGGGGCTACGAAAATTTTTGAATTGTTTTAAATCACTAAATATTAAGCCTTCCATCGAGTTTATGGTGTCACTTAATTGCGCGTGATCAGCAGATTCAAAAGCACTGAACGCGCTTTTCCAGGGAATGAAATCTTATGAATTGTATAACAATTAACATTCATTACTTAAGTGAGGTTAGAAACTGACTTTCTCTAATACAATTTTTCACAACTAATCCAGAATTTAATTATTTGTATGCATTTTGGTGTTGTTTAATTGAACATTTTCAAAAAAAAAGTTCATTTAAAAGCGCGTCCTTTGGTTTGTGAAATAAACGAAAAAATTGCTTCCGGGGCTACGAAAATTTTTGAATTGTTTTAAATCACTAAATGTTAAGCCTTCCATCGAGTTTATGGTGTCACTTAATTGCGCGTGATCAGCAGATTCAAAAACACTGAACGCGCTTTTCCAGGGAATGAAATCTTATGAATTGTATAACAATTAACATTCATTACTTAAGTGAGGTTAGAAACTGACTTTCTCTAATATAATTTTTCACAACTAATCCAGAATTTAATTATTTGTATGCATTTTGGTGTTGTTTAATTGAACATTTTCAAAAAAAAAAGTTCATTTAAAAGCGCGTCCTTTGGTTTATGAGATAAACGGAAAAATTGCGTCCGGGGCTACGAAAATTTTTGAATTGTTTTAAATCACTAAATGTTAAGCCTTCCATCGAGTTTATGGTGTCACTTAATTGCGCGTGATCAGCAGATTCAAAAACACTGAACGCGCTTTTCCAGGGAATGAAATCTTATGAATTGTATAACAATTAACATTCATTACTTAAGTGAGGTTAGAAACTCACTTTCTCTAATATAATTTTTCACAACTAATCCAGAATTTAATTATTTGTATGCATTTTGGTGTTGGTTAATTGAACATTTTCAAAAACAAAGTTCATTTAAAAGCGCGTCCTTTGGTTTGTGAGATAAACGAAAAAATTGCTTCCGGGGCTACGAAAATTTTTGAATTGTTTTAAATCACTAAATATTAAGCCTTCCATCGAGTTTATGGTGTCACTTAATTGCGCGTGATCAGCAGATTCAAAAATACTGAACGCGCTTTTCCAGGGAATGAAATCTTATGAATTGTATAACAATTAACATTCATTACTTAAGTGAGGTTAGAAACTCACTTTCTCTAATATAATTTTTCACAACTAATCCAGAATTTAATTATTTGTATGCATTTTGGTGTTGTTTAATTGAACATTTTCAAAAAATAAGTTCATTTAAAAGCGCGTCCTTTGGTTTATGAGATAAACGAAAAACTTGCTTCCGGGGCTACGAAAATTTTTGAATTGTTTTAAATCACTAAATATTAAGCCTTCCATCGAGTTTATGGTGTCACTTAATTGCACGTGATCAGCAGATTCAAAAACACTGAACGCGCTTTTCCAGGGAATGAAATCTTATGAATTGTATAACAATTAACATTCATTACTTAAGTGAGGTTAGAAACTGACTTTCTCTAATATAATTTTTCACAACTAATCCAGAATTTAATTATTTGTATGCATTTTGGTGTTGTTTAATTGAACATTTTCAAAAAATAAGTTCATTTAAAAGCGCGTCCTTTGGTTTATGAGATAAACGGAAAAATTGCGTCCGGGGCTACGAAAATTTTTGAATTGTTTTAAATCACTAAATATTAAGCCTTCCATCGAGTTTATGGTGTCACTTAATTGCGCGTGATCAGCAGATTCAAAAGCACTGAACGCGCTTTTCCAGGGAATGAAATCTTATGAATTGTATAACAATTAACATTCATTACTTAAGTGAGGTTAGAAACTGACTTTCTCTAATACAATTTTTCACAACTAATCCAGAATTTAATTATTTGTATGCATTTTGGTGTTGTTTAATTGAACATTTTCAAAAAAAAAGTTCATTTAAAAGCGCGTCCTTTGGTTTGTGAAATAAACGAAAAAATTGCTTCCGGGGCTACGAAAATTTTTGAATTGTTTTAAATCACTAAATGTTAAGCCTTCCATCGAGTTTATGGTGTCACTTAATTGCGCGTGATCAGCAGATTCAAAAACACTGAACGCGCTTTTCCAGGGAATGAAATCTTATGAATTGTATAACAATTAACATTCATTACTTAAGTGAGGTTAGAAACTGACTTTCTCTAATATAATTTTTCACAACTAATCCAGAATTTAATTATTTGTATGCATTTTGGTGTTGTTTAATTGAACATTTTCAAAAAAAAAAGTTCATTTAAAAGCGCGTCCTTTGGTTTATGAGATAAACGGAAAAATTGCGTCCGGGGCTACGAAAATTTTTGAATTGTTTTAAATCACTAAATGTTAAGCCTTCCATCGAGTTTATGGTGTCACTTAATTGCGCGTGATCAGCAGATTCAAAAGCACTGAACGCGCTTTTCCAGGGAATGAAATCTTATGAATTGTATAACAATTAACATTCATTACTTAAGTGAGGTTAGAAACTCACTTTCTCTAATATAATTTTTCACAACTAATCCAGAATTTAATTATTTTTATGCATTTTGGTGTTGTTTAATTGAACATTTTCAAAAAATAAGTTCATTTAAAAGCGCGTCCTTTGGTTTGTGAAATAAACGAAAAAATTGCTTCCGGGGCTACGAAAATTTTGAATTGTTTTAAATCACTAAATATTAAGCCTTCCATCGAGTTTATGGTGTCACTTAATTGCGCGTGATCAGCAGATTCAAAAACACTGAACGCGCTTTTCCAGGGAATGAAATCTTATGAATTGTATAACAATTAACATTCATTACTTAAGTGAGGTTAGAAACTCACTTTCTCTAATATAATTTTTCACAACTAATCCAGAATTTAATTATTTGTATGCATTTTGGTGTTGTTTAATTGAACATTTTCAAAAACAAAGTTCATTTAAAAGCGCGTTCTTTGGTTTATGAGATAAACGAAAAAATTGCTTCCGGGGCTACGAAAATTTTTGAATTGTTTTAAATCACTAAATATTAAGCCTTCCATCGAGTTTATGGTGTCACTTAATTGCGCGTGATCAGCAGATTCAAAAACACTGAACGCGCTTTTCCAGGGAATGAAATCTTATGAATTGTATAACAATTAACATTCATTACTTAAGTGAGGTTAGAAACTCACTTTCTCTAATATAATTTTTCACAACTAATCCAGAATTTAATTATTTGTATGCATTTTGGTGTTGTTTAATTGAACATTTTCAAAAAATAAGTTCATTTAAAAGCGCGTCCTTTGGTTTGTGAGATAAACGGCAAAATTGCTTCCGGGGCTACGAAAATTTTTGACTTGTTTTAAATCACAAAATATTAAGCCTTCCATCGAGTTTATGGTGTCACTTAATTGCGCGTGATCAGCAGATTCAAAAACACTGAACGCGCTTTTCCAGGGAATGAAATCTTATGAATTGTATAACAATTAACATTCATTACTTAAGTGAGGTTAGAAACTGACTTTCTCTAATACAATTTTTCACAACTAATCCAGAATTTAATTATTTGTATGCATTTTGGTGTTGTTTAATTGAACATTTTCAAAAAAAAAGTTCATTTAAAAGCGCGTTCTTTGGTTTATGAGATAAACGGAAAAATTGCGTTTGGGGCTACGAAAAGCTTTGAATTGTTTTAAATCACTAAATATTAAACCTTCCATCGAGTTTGTGGTGTCAAATAAATGCGCGTGATCAGTACAGGGAATGAAATCTTATGAATTGTATAACAATTTTAACATTCATTACTTAAGTGAGGTTAGAAGCTTCCTTTCTCTAATATAGTGTTTACATCTAATCCAGAATTTAATTATTTGTATGCATTTTGGTGTTGTTTTAATTCAGCATTATGGATAAATAAGTTAATTTAAAAGCGGCTCACTTGACTGATGTCACTTGATGGCCCCGCCCTGAATTACCTGAACATAACGAAATGCTTACCAAACAATATTTATGGGCCTCTCTTAAAGAGCAACATCCTTGCAATGACGCTTTAGCCATAACCACACCACCTAGAGACATAAGGCGGCCTGCGAAATGTTTCTTACAAGATGTTAAAAACAGTCATCTACGAGCCTACGTATAAGACGGGCTTAAAAAACATACATACCAAAGTTGCTGAATACACAATAAAGAACTACGCCACGAATCGAGTTTTTAACAGCAAGCTATACTACTATAAATCGCTGCCGAAGAAGTCAAACTATCACGCAGCACCAGAACCATCCTAGCGCAGTTGAGATCCGGTTTGTCACGCATCTCAAATAACTACGTGAATAAAATTGACAAGAAAATTGTTGATTTCATTCCCTGGAAAAGCGCGTTCAGTGTTTTTGAATCTGCTGATCACGCGCAATTAAGTGACACCATAAACTCGATGGAAGGCTTAATATTTTGTGATTTAAAACAATTCAAAAATTTTCGTAGCCCCGGACGCAATTTTTCCGTTTATCTCACAAACCAAAGGACGCGCTTTTAAATGAACTTATTTTTTGAAAATGTTGAATTAAACAACACCAAAATGCATACAAATAATTAAATTCTGGATTAGTTGTGAAAAATTATATTAGAGAAAGTGAGTTTCTAACCTCACTTAAGTAATGAATGTTAATTGTTATACAATTCATAAGATTTCATTCCCTGGAAAAGCGCGTTCAGTGTTTTTGAATCTGCTGATCACGCGCAATTAAGTGACACCATAAACTCGATGGAAGGCTTAATATTTAGTGATTTAAAACAATTCAAAAATTTTCGTAGCCCCGGAAGCAATTTTTTCGTTTATCTCATAAACCAAAGAACGCGCTTTTAAATGAACTTTGTTTTTGAAAATGTTCAATTAAACAACACCAAAATGCATACAAATAATTAAATTCTGGATTAGTTGTGAAAAATTATATTAGAGAAAGTGAGTTTCTAACCTCACTTAAGTAATGAATGTTAATTGTTATACAATTCATAAGATTTCATTCCCTGGAAAAGCGCGTTCAGTGTTTTTGAATCTGCTGATCACGCGCAATTAAGTGACACCATAAACTCGATGGAAGGCTTAATATTTAGTGATTTAAAACAATTCAAAAATTTTCGTAGCCCCGGAAGCAATTTTTTCGTTTATCTCATAAACCAAAGGACGCGCTTTTAAATGAACTTATTTTTTGAAAATGTTCAATTAAACAACACCAAAATGCATACAAATAATTAAATTCTGGATTAGTTGTGAAAAATTATATTAGAGAAAGTGAGTTTCTAACCTCACTTAAGTAATGAATGTTAATTGTTATACAATTCATAAGATTTCTTTCCCTGGAAAAGCGCGTTCAGTGTTTTTGAATCTGCTGATCACGCGCAATTAAGTGACACCATAAACTCGATGGAAGGCTTAATATTTAGTGATTTTAAACAATTCAAAAATTTTCGTAGCCCCGGAAGCAATTGTTCCGTTTATCTCATAAACCGAAGAACGCGCTTTTAAATGAATTCATTTTTTGAAAATGTTCAATTAAACAACACCAAAATGCACACAAATAATAAAATTCTGGATTAGTTGTGAAAAATTGTATTAGAGAAAGTGAGTTTCTAACCTCACTTAAGTAATGAATGTTAATTGTTATACAATTCATAAGATTTCATTCCCTGGAAAAGCGCGTTCAGTGTTTTTGAATCTGCTGATCACGCGCAATTAATTGACACCATAAACTCGATGGAAGGCTTAATATTTAGTGATTTAAAACAATTCAAAGTTTATCGTAGCCCCGGACGCAATTTTTCCGTTTATCCCATAAACCGAAGAACGCGCTTTTAAATGAACTTATTTTTTAAAAATGTTCAATTAAATAACACCAAAATGCATACAAATAATCAAATTCTGGATTAGTTGTGAAAAATTATATTAGAGAAAGTCAGTTTTATAACCTCACTTAAGTAATGAATGTTAATTGTTATACAATTCAAAAGATTTCATTCCCTGGAAAAGCGCGTTCAGTGTTTTCGAATCTGCTGATCACGCGCAATTAATTGACACCATAAACTCGATGGAAGGCTTAATATTTAGTGATTTAAAACAATTCAAAGTTTATCGTAGCCCCGGACGCAATTTTTCCGTTTATCCCATAAACCGAAAAACGCGCTTTTAAATGAACTTATTTTTTAAAAATGTTCAATTAAATAACACCAAAATGCATACAAATAATCAAATTCTGGATTAGTTGTGAAAAATTATATTAGAGAAAGTCAGTTTTATAACCTCACTTAAGTTAATGTTAGTTGTTATACAATTCAAAAGATTTCATTCCCTGGAAAAGCGCGTTCAGTGTTTTTGAATCTGCTGATCACGCGCAATTAATTGACACCATAAACTCCATGGAAAGCTTAATATTTAGTGATTTAAAATAATTCAAAAATGTTTGTAGCCCCGGACGCAATTTTTCTGTTTATCTCATAAACCAAAGGACGCGCTTTTAAATGAACTTTTTTTTTGAAAATGTTTAATTAAACAACACATAATAACAACAAATGCATACAAAATTATTTGATTTTAAAATGATTTTGATTATAACAATAATCTTTGTAAAATTTTCAAAATAATAAAGAAATTACTTCGAATCAACAGATCAAATCTTTTATCTATCAATTGTGACATCTAGCACTAAGTTTGCATTTTGTTCAAAGGAAAATCGATGTACTAATTATATTTCTAACCTCACTTTTTGAAAATGTTTCAAGTTTAATAAGTAAATAAATATAATTTTTGCGAAAAGCGCGTTGTATAATTTAAAATCTACTAATAACGCGCAATTGTTTGACACCTTAAAATCAATTCTAAGGTTTTTTTTCAGCGATATATAAGACTTTTTAGTTTGCCGTGGCCCCGGACAGTTTTTTCGATTTTTCTTCTAAACCAAAGGACGCGCTTTTAAAAACGATATATTTTCTTAAACGCGCAATCACGCGCAATTGATTGACACCTTAAACTCGATGAAAGGCTTAATATTTAGTGATTTAAAACAATTCAAAATTTTCGTAGCCCCGGACGCAATTGTTCCGTTTATCTCATAAACCGAAGAACGCGCTTTTAAATGAATTCATTTTTTGAAAATGTTCAATTAAACAACACCAAAATGCACACAAATAATCAAGTTCTGGATTAGTTGTGAAAAATTATATCAGAGAAAGTCAGTTTTATAACCTCACTTAAGTTAATGTTAGTTGTTATACAATTCATAAGATTTCATTCCCTGGAAAAGCGGATTCAGTGTTTTCGAATCTGCTGATCACGCGCAATTAATTGACACCATAAACTCCATGGAAGGCTTAATATTTAGGGATTTAAAACAATTCAAAGTTTATCGTAGCCCCGGACGCAATTTTTCCGTTTATCCCATAAACCGAAGGACGCGCTTTTAAACGAACTTAGTTTTTAAAAATGTTCAATTAAACAACACTAAAATGCATACAAATAATCAAATTCTGGATTAGTTGTGAAAAATTATATTAGAGAAAGTCAGTTTTATAACCTCACTTAAGTTAATGTTAGTTGTTATACAATTCAAAAGATTTCATTCCCTGGAAAAGCGCGTTCAGTGTTTTTGAATCTGCTGATCACGCGCAATTAATTGACACCATAAACTCCATGGAAAGCTTAATATTTAGTGATTTAAAATAATTCAAAAATGTTTGTAGCCCCGGACGCAATTTTTCTGTTTATCTCATAAACCAAAGGACGCGCTTTAAAATGAACTTTTTTTTTTTGAAAATGTTCAATTCAACAACACATAATAACAACAAATGCATACAAAATTATTTGATTTTAAAATGATTTTGATTATAACAATAATCTTTGCAAAATTTTCAAAATAATAAAGAAATTACTTCGAATCAACAGATCAAATCTTTTATCTATCAATTGTGACATCTAGCACTAAGTTTGCATTTTGTTCAAAGGAAAATCGATGTACTAATTATATTTCTAACCTCACTTTTTGAAAATGTTTCAAGTTTAATAAGTAAATAAATATAATTTTTGCGAAAAGCGCGTTGTATAATTTAAAATCTACTAGTAACGCGCAATTGTTTGACACCTTAAAATCAATTCTAAGGTTTTTATTCAGCGATATATAAGACTTTTTAGTTTGCCGTAGCCCCGGACAGTTTTTTCGATTTTTCTTCTAAACCAAAGGACGCGCTTTTAAAAACGATATATTTTCTTAAACACGCAATCACGCGCAATTGATTGACTTCTTAAACTCGATGGAAGGCTTAATATTTAGTGATTTAAAACAATTCAAAATTTTCGTAGCCCCGGACGCAATTGTTCCGTTTATCTCATAAACCGAAGAACGCGCTTTTAAATGAATTCATTTTTTGAAAATGTTCAATTAAACAACACCAAAATGCACACAAATAATTAAATTCTGGATTAGTTGTGAAAAATTATATCAGAGATTGTCAGTTTCTAACCTCACTTAAGTTAATGTTAGTTGTTATACAATTCATAAGATTTCATTCCCTGGAAAAGCGCGTTCAGTGTTTTTGAATCTGCTGATCACGCGCAATTAAGTGACACCATAAACTCGATGGAAGGCTTAATATTTAGTGATTTAAAACAGTTCAAAAATTTTCGTAGCCCCGGACGCAATTTTTTCGGTTATCTCACAAACCAAAAGACGCGCTGTTAAATGAACTTATTTTTTGAAAATGTTCAATTAAACAACACATAATTACAACAAATGCATACAAAATTATTTGATATTAAAATAATTTTAATTATAACAATAATCTTTGTAAAATTTTCAAAATAATAAAGAAATTACTTCGAATCAACAGATCAAATCTTTTATCTATCAATTGTGACATCTAGCGGCGAGTGTTTGTACTAAGTTTGCATTTTGTTCTAAAGAAAATCGATGTACTAATTATTTTTCTAACCTCACTTTTTGAAAATGTTTCAAGCTTAATAAGTAAATAAATATAATTTTTGCGAAAGGCGCGTTGTATAATTTAGAATCTCCTAATAACGCGCAATTGTTTGACACCCTAAAATCAATTCTAAGGTTGTTATTTAGCGATATATAAGACTTTTTAGTTTGCCGTAGCCCCGGACAGTTTTTTCCATTTTTCTTCTAAACCAAAGGACGCGCTTTTAAAAGGGATATATTTTCTTAAACGCGCAATTACGCGCAATTAATTGATACCAAAATGAATTAAAATCGTGACATTCCGGGGCCAGCTTCTCACAGCTGATATATCGGGGGTTTTGGTGTGAACACTAAAATTAGGTATGATGTGTATTATGTTTGTATTTATGTATGTATTTATGTTTGATGTGATTTTTTTGCTGAAATTAAAAGTAAAATAAATTTTAGCATTAATATAATAAATGTTTTCAGTTTTTTATAAAAAATATATATGGAAATTATTTTTTCCTAACCAAAAAATTAACAATGAAAAGAACGCGCTAAAATTAATATGTCATACCTAATTAATAAGAGTTTACATCACCGTATCAAATTTAAAAAGTATGATGGTGAAAATGGCTAGCAAATTTGATACGTAGCAAATTAGATACTGGTGTAAACTTAGTATATGTATTAATAAAAAACAATCATTTGCTGTGTGCGAACTGACGAAATAATGACAGATGACAAATATTAACTGTCAAAATTTTGTTTTTTGGAATTTATATTCACCATAACGAAACGTCAAAATTTGGTATAGCTTTTTACAAAACCCCCGATATATCATAGCCATACACTTTCACGCCATTTGCAATAAACAATGAACATTGCCATATGCAAAAAATTGGATTAGTGTTTTTGATTAAATATTTTTGAATTTTTTTTATATGGAGTTTTATTTTTCCAGATGGCGTTATGAGCGTTATGGCGATTTTTTGAATTTTTTTTATATTGAGTTTTAATTTCAAAATGGCGCTACAAGTTCACGATTTTTATTGTGCTAAAAAATGTAGATGGCTTCTATACCGGGGGTTTTGCTTTTTAGCATCATCAAATTGTGACAGTAGGCATAACAAATTATTTCAGGAGGAACAACAATTTATTACAGAAGTTTTTTTAAGTGCAAAAGTAATTTTTATATTAGTATATATGTTATATATATTTATTGACAGCAAACATAAATATTACGAAGTTTGTCACCTTACGTCAAAATTTTGTTTTTACAAATTTCACCTTCACCAAAAATTGTGTTCTGTCATAATTTCGTCAGTTCCCACACAGCAATTGTGAATAAAAAAGTAATTTTTTTAATTTGGATTTGGAACAAACTTGTAGTCTTATTTAAATAAGTAGACGGAAAAGATGGAAAGTTATACATACGGAGTACTTACAGGTAAATGCAATTTAACAATATTGAAATAAAAAGTTGCTAATTTATGTGATAATATTTAGTTAGTGATTCATGTTTTAATGGAACTGCTATCGATTTAAGTGGTCCTCTCATAACAGATCTCATCAATTTAAATCTCAAATCTTCGAAAGTTTCATATCAAGTTGTTCCGGATGACCAGAAAACAATCGAAGAAAGTTTAATATATTTTAGTGATATTGTAAATTGTGATGTCATATTTACCACAGGTGGAACTGGATTTAGTTTAAGAGATGTTACGCCAGAAGCAACAAAACATGTTATCACAAAGGAAGCACCTCAATTAGCTTATCATATGTTCAACGAAAGTTTAAAGAACACCAAATTTGCCGTTTTATCTCGTGCTGTTTGTGGAATTCGAAATCAAACATTAATAATAAATTTTCCTGGTAGTAAAAAGGCCGTCCAAGAGTGTTTTGTTTCTATAAGTAATATTATTGCGCATGCCGTGCAGTTAATAAAAAATGATTTAATGAATGTAGATGAAACACATAAAATTGTTCAAAAATTTGAGCATATATGTCCCCATAAAACCAGTGCCAGTGGTGGAGATGATCGTAGTTCGTCGTATTTTATGCTGGACGTTGAAAATGCTTTGACACAAATATTTTCAACAGTTGAAAAAAAATCCCAAAATTGTGTAATAAATTTAAGTCCCATCCACATACCTTCATTTCGGGCTTCTATTAAAGATGGTTATGCTCTTAAAACAGTTGGAGGTGGCGGGGTTAAAAAAATAATCGGGAGTATTTCAGCTGGTGATGATGTAATAACAACTGATTTTGCGGATGATGAATGTTACAAAATTAATACTGGCGCTGCCTTACCACACTTTGCCGATTCCATAATTCAAATTGAAGATACAAAATTGCTTCGGATGGAAGACAATATTGAAAAAGAAGTAGAAATATTGGAAAAACATCCTCAAAAAGGTGTTGATGTTCGTGAAATCGGAAGTGACATGTCAATAGGGGACACGTTATTCAATAAAAATGACGGAATAGGATTACCAGAAAAATCAGTTTTAGCTTCAGTTGGCATGGTTTTTTCTGAAACTACTCAAGTAAATGTTGCGATAATATCTACAGGAGGAGAGTTGATCGAACCAGGGAAGAATCTATTACCGGGAAAGATTTATGATTCTAATACGACAATGTTACAATTATTACTTAAAGAAAATAATTTTAACGTTGTTACAAGTCAAATAGTTGATGACGACTTTAAGTCTTTAAAATCAACCATTCAAAATATATCAAAAACTTGTAACGTTATAATTTCTACTGGAGGAGTGTCAATGGGTGATAAAGATTATGTAAAAAATGCCATAGTCGATTTGGGGTTTGATATAAAATTTGGGCGCGTTAATATGAAACCAGGCAAACCAACGGTATTTGCGTATAATAAAACAGAAAAAACATATTATTTTGGACTACCCGGTAATCCTGTATCAGCGTTTGTAACATTTCATTTATTTGCGTTACCCTGTTTAAAATATATGACTGGTTGGAAAATCGAAAAATGCCATTTGCCTCGTATCTCTGTAAAGGTAAATATATATTTTTAAAATCGTTTTGGATTATGTTAAGCACATCAAAATATCACTTATCTTTACTTCAATGGAAATTTACTCATTACATATGAACGTAAAAGAAACAATTAGATAACCTTTTTATATTTCTTATCTTTTAAGTATGCTATAGACCTACAGTTAAATCGTACAATATAATTGAAGATTTTTTTTACGAAATATTGGGTCAAAAACTGAAGAAACAGACCTTCAGACCCAAAACAACAAAAAATACATATTGAGAAACAATAAATTCACTCTTCCTTAAAAAAATGATACGAAAATCACCAACAGAAAACCGAAACAAATAAAAGAAGAAAACAACAACAAAAAGTAGTAAAAAAAACAACCACGAAATCTTTCTTCAATTAAAAAACTGAAGAAAATATTGTAGGTGTCGTAAAAATCCCCTAAATTTTATTTCGTTATGACGTCACAACGTTTTATTGTACAATTTAACTGTAGGTCTGTAGCATACTTTATACCTGCATTCTAACTCAGGGTTACCACGTTTTAAGGCCCGCTATAACTTGAGCTAAACTATGCGAACTATGTTTTTTGTATACAACGTTATTATACAAAAAAACATTACGGAAACAAATAATTTAAAAAAATAAAATAAAAAAGGAAACATTACATTCATTACATTTTGTTTAAAAAATATTATTCGCGTTAAAACATTATTTTTTTAAAAACATTGTTCGCATAATTTAGCTCAAGTGTATAGCGGGCCTAAAAGTTTCAAAGTAGGACACACTACCCCTATAGGGTATCAAAACTAAAAAACTCGTTGGATTTGTGCCATTTTTCAGTTAAAAAAATTTTAATTTTTTATTTAACAATTAGGTTTCTATTTGGTGTAGGGTGCTTTCCAAACGACGACTTATTTGTGGAACGTAACTTACTCTAAACTTATTCGAATAGTATGAATGTATATGCGTTATTTCTGTAATACCAATTTACTTATGGCATACAAATTCGCATTGATGTTATCGCGCGCCTCCAAAAACGCCTCGAAAAACTTAAATTTAACATTTTTAAGAAATCAGAAATACAGCTAAGCACATCATATGCTGATTTATTGGAACTATCATAAAAATCAATAAGCTTAAGCTGTAAGCCAGTTACTCACAAACAATACTGTTTAGGTTTTATATATTTACATTTTCCTTTAAAATCGAAATAGCTTTCTGTAAAAATTTTGTTCTGTGTAAGATGTTGTATTACAGTTTGCTTAAAGTAGGATATTTTTATAGCAAAGGAGAACGGAGGACATTCTTGATCCAAAGGAGGACTGTCCTACCGAAAGTAGGACACGTGGCAACCCTATATATCTAACTTCAAACTGCATCTGATATATACTTAACGCTTTTATATTTAATTAAAAAAGAAAGTGTCATTTATTCTTAATTTTCTTGTTTCTTTGGTTTTATTATGACTATTAAGTCACGTTTACCTTTCAACTCTGTGTGGTGATGTTACCTCATAACCAAAACTATGCTAGACAGACAAAAATGCTATGTGGATAAAATTAACCATCTCAAATAATTTATTCATAATTAACAACAAATATTTATTTCAGCTTTTAAATGATAAATGCTATCTGGATCCTCGTCCAGAATATTGTCGTGCCACGGTAATATCAAAAAATGGTGAACTTTGGGCTGAAATTACAGGAAACCAAATAAGTAGTCGTCTTAAAAGCATTGTGGGGGCTGATGTTCTCCTTCATATGCCAAAAAAGACTAAAGATTTGGAATTTTTGGGACAAGGCCAAATACTAACTGCAAGCGTTCTCAAAAGAGATTTTATATCACGATACGAATAATTATTGGTTAAACGAGTCCTACTATCTACCTAAAGTTTCATATTTGTAGAACACGTGTTCAGTCAATTCAGGTAACAAATTACATAGAGTGTTTTGTCTACAAGTCTAATAAAATTTTTAAAGTTTTTTATAACAAAACATTTATTTACAAAACTGTTAAATCTAATTAGAAAAAATTTTATTTACAAAAGTAATAAAAACATAAAAATCAAATAATCTTTTATTTAGAATATGTTATACAAAATATCAGTGTAAATCTATGTAAACAATATGTGTCCTTAAACTTTTTGAACTTTGCCAATGAATCCTGTTTTTTCTTTAAATGATGTTCGACAGGGAAGCTTCACGGGAAATGTCGAAATTATTTCAGCTAGGTGATAACGATCTTGTGGTCGATGGTCCCATAATGCTTTTTCAATGACAGTTAAAGCACTTGATGTTAAAATGTCTGCAGAATATTGTATTGGAGCACCACTATCATCTGAAAATGCTTAGAAAAAAATTAATTTAAATATATTTTTCGGTCATCGATTAATGTCGTCAATATTTTTATTTTCAAAGAATCTGCAGTTATTTCGCTTTATAAGTCTTGATTTTATCTACTTAAAAATCGAAGCTTATCTTATTTTCATTGTAAATATTTTGCAAATATTTTTAGGATATTGCAAATCATTGCAATTTTTTTTGGAATTAACTCTACATTTCATAGTATTAGTACCAATAAGAAAAAACGCTTACTGTATGGAACTGGTGCTTTAAAAAGTGATTCTGCTTGTATTCCTTCTGTATCTAAAGCAATTACAGCAACGCCATGTGGTTTTAATTCATCTCGTAATGCTTCTACGAACCCTTCAACAGCAATCCTTGACGTCACAAACGCAGCCAATCCCTCCCCTTTTGTCCCGCTTCCCAAATAAACTAGACGCCCTCTTGTCGGTCTAAGTAATCTTAAAAATGATCTCGCCACCCTCAATGAACCTAATATATTTGTTTTTAATATCGATTCCCATTGTGAAGAATCCTGATTTTCAAAATTTCCCCTATAAATACAACCAGCCGTATTTACAACAGCCATAATTCCTCGTTCTCCAGCGTTTAAATGTGCTCCAATCGCTTCCGAAGCGTCGCGTAAGATATCTTCTCGTGTAACATCAATTTGTAAAGGCACAATCGTGCCTTGTAATGGTAGATCAGAATTCTCTTTCATCTTCTTCCAACCTTTTAAAAGTTTTGCGGGTAATGAATCTTCAACATCTTTCATACCAGCAAACACGCGGCAGCCTTTGTTTGCTAAATATGTACACAACTGTAATCCTAATGCGGTGTCAACACTAGTTATTAATATAGATCCACTTTGTATGCTCGAGGAAGATGTTCTTGTTTTTTTTATCTTGCACAGTAGATAAAGCAGAAGACCGCTTGCTATTGAAAATAATGCAAGTAGCTGAATTGTTAAAACAAGAGCAGTTTGTGTTTCCATATCAAACTAAACCTAAAATGATAAAAAAATGGAATTGTGTTTAAAATGTATTTGCATATTTAAAATTAAAGATTGTCAGTTATGTTAAAAAATTAATTCGTCATTTATTTTGACTTAAACAATAGAATTTCAATGTCGTCTCAATGACAAAGCGGTAAGGTTATAAGTATATAAATTTAATTTTATGACTTTTTAACAAAACTGGTTTTGCTGCTATGTACACTTGATAGTGTAATTTATTGCTTTATGTAACGATATTTTGTTGATTGTGAATTTTTTTGTGTAGAAAGGCAGTGTTTTGTTATATTTCTTATGATTTGTCATCTTTAGATTTTTTAAAGCTAAAATTAGAAGAACCAAATTAGTAGAGAATACAATACTATATAAAACCAAAAAAAATGTGAGGCAGAGTGACCACCGTGGAAACATAAATACGAGATCTTCTTGATTATCATGAAGGAGTTTTGGATGTAATTGATTAATCCTAGGTCACCTGGATTGGCAACAGGAATTATAGAGGAATAAAGAAAATCTCACAAAGAATAAAAAGATCTTTACAGAAAATCATACATAGGCTGTATTCTAATTGATGCTAAATTGTACTAAACGTGCTAAATCAATTTAGTCAACTATTTTATTTGACTAAATCGACATTTTTTTTCTAAATAATTTGGAAGAAATTCATACGTTAAACAATATCTGACAACTGGATTATATTAATTTAAATTAAAATTCGGTAATTTTGTAAAATTAAATTTAGATTTAGCAGTTTAGTACAATTTAGTCGTCGTTTAGAATACAGCCATAGCTATCCCTTGTAAAAAAAATTATAGAAAACGATAGAGCCGTTTTATATATCGTTTTCTATGCGGGTTTTCTCGATAGAAACGGGTGCGGAGGTTTTTCAATTTCGGAAATGCTTAAATATCTTTTGACTGTTTCTTATCACATATAAGTAAGCTTATGAAGAAACACATTGGAAAGCTATCTGTTGTGCTGAGCAGGATCCTAGCATATCTGCATTAAGAGTTTCTGAAGTTATAAAAGATGGAATGCGGCGGTTTATTCCAAATCGACTAATCACTCCTAAAACTGAGCTTTGGTTTACGCAGGATGTTGATGAGTCGGTGAGGAATAAACGCAAAGCTTTTAATGCCTATAGCTCAAACAAATCTCCAGAAACCCTGAATGCCTATAAAAAAGCAAGAAATTTTAGAAATACAAAATTATAGATTTGGACAAAGACGCGTTGATCCAGAAGAAAGCAAGTTTCTTTCAGGGAGTTAAATCAGTCCAGAGCAATTTTGCTCGATCCTCTATTCCATATTTAGTTCTAAATGACATTCCCGTGAGTGACTCAAAAGAAAAGGCGGATCTTTTGGGTCGTATTTTCGCAGAAAACTCAAACATAGTTGAACCTCCTAATTCCCTCCCTTACACTCATTTCCTCAATTGAAACGAAAATGAAACCAACTATCTTTCTATCAATCCTAACAAAAATCTTCTATTTATCTTACAATTTTGTCGGTATTGGCTAAAATATTTGAAAAATATGTTAATCACAATTTAATAGAATATTTGGAGGTATCAAGAATTATTGATGATAAGCAGTATGGTTTTCGTGGAAGTCATGCAACATTTGATCTGTTAGCCTACGTAGTCCATCTGTGGAACAAATCACTGGAGAACCATTTCTAAGGCATTTGGTAAAGTGTGGCATAGAAATCTTATAGCTAAAGCTAAATTAAAATCTTATGGCAGAGATCATCTTACTGTCTCATGGATTCAAAGTTTTTCTAACAGGTCGCCAATTCCATGTAAATTTAGATGATGTTGCTTCCAATATTTTCACAACTAATGCTGGTGTTCCTAAAGGCTCTGCACTCTCACCAACCTTGTTTCTTCTATACATAAATGATTTACTTAATTCTACAGTGCACCCAATCCATAGTTTTGCTGATGACAGCATATTATGCATCACATGCATCTTCTAAATTTCGATCTCAAATTGCAGTCACCACTGATAGAGAGCTGTTAATTGATTCTATTAATGAGGACGTGACCCGTATGAAGGAATGGGGTGGTCGTAAAAGATTGCGGTTTCATTTAACCCAACCAAAACTAAACTTTGCCGTCTTTCACGAATAAAACGACATAAAAACTTTCCTATTAAGATAAACCATGAGAAATTGCATGAGGTTGAATCAGTTAGACTTCTTGGAGTGGATATAGAAAATAACCTGAAATGGAATAAACATGTGTTCAATCTCGCTAAATCTGCAATGCAAAAATTAGGATTCTTGAGCCGATGTAAGAAATTTTTCAATCCCGATCAAATTTAGTTGATATATAAGTCCTTTATTCGTCCATGTATGTAATACTGCTGTCATGTTTGGGGAGGTGCTTGTCAATCAACAATAAAATGTCTAGACTCTGTACAGAGGAAAACAATACGGTTGATTGATTATACCGAACTAACTAATCAACTTTATTCACTCCAGCACCGAAGAAATGTGGCTGAATTGTCAATTCAATCGACGAACAAGAACTCAGGGGCGTCAATTGGGTAGGGCTGGAGGGGGAATCAGATACTATCCAAGAATCTGATACTATCAATAATTCAATACATCGATTCAATAAAACCATCCAATCGTGGTAGAATTATACACTATAAAAATTTCAATGCACGGTTATTTTATAAATTCGTCTAATTTTTAGAAGATTTACTTAACTAATATACCAATTTTATCGCATACTATTAATTGAAATATATCTGATAATATAATTATTACGTTACATATTATTTTGGCCCGACTAAAGTACAGTTCACCGCAATATTCAAACCGTTATCGTTCTTTGTATCAAGGACTAGAGCGCTGCCAATACGAAAGGCGGTCGTATTGCTTCTAATCTTCTGATGAAATCAGTTTTATAAACAAAACACGATCGTTCTTCCAAAAACGCCGTGGGTGCGTATTTTGACAAAATTCTACCGTACTATAAGGTGCGCTGCATTACCGCTTTTAGAAAAACGATTATGTTTTGTTTATAAGATATTCGTGTCTGAGCCAGAGGAAACAAAACATTTCATTAGTATAGGGCTCCTCGAGAGTTCATAGTGCAGTATTTAATATTCAAATTTCAATTGTTATTGGAGATTGGTAATTTATATAAACTTAAAAGTAAGTACATGCAGGAGAACACAACCTAATTATTTTTTTTTAATAAAATGTGTTGTGTAGCAGGAATTACAATATGTGTCACAATAACACTTAAAAACCTTTTAAGACCAAGGTCCCACAACAACATACGTTCGAAGGTGTTGATGGACGTAAATCTTCCTTTTTTTTGTTTTTTTTATATTTTTTGTTAAAGAATGGATAACTAAACAAAAAATCCTGTCACTGAGAAAATATGACATTGGCCTATATTTTATGATAGAATAAAGAAAATAAAAGTAAATTAAAAAGTAAATAGCAAATTTTGACAAAAATTTGCTGAAACAAAACATAAATGTAGTTGCCAATAATCCAGCCGGTTACCTATTCCTTGATCCTGTGACGCACCATCTTTCTTAATGATTAAAGCCCACACATAGTTATATGAAGGCTCGTTTCTTCAAGGAAGCAATAGCGTCTCATCATCAAGGATTATTTCACAGCTAAGATTGAGGGTGCTACCGTTGACTAAATACAGGTCATCTGCCAGCACCCCTAAGATGTCACCTTGGCTTGTGATATCTCACTGCTATTGCCAGTGGTATGTGATATCTCACGTTAACTCATATGTCAATAGCAGGGACTGGAGTACGCGGGGTTGTCACAATCGTAGATCAAAAATAAAAAAAAATTTTAAAACAATAAAAACTGATCCCTCCATGCCCCAGTTATTTTGAGAACCCTGACTGTTTGGCCCTGTTTTTTATCTATATCATATTGTACAAACTTTACAACTTTTTTAAAAACCATAAATTAAAAACAATTCTAAATGTAAAATCCTATAACATATGTAAAGTTTTCTTGATAGTTGTGCTAATTTTTATAAAATGAATGAAAATAATTACGGGAGTAATTTAAATTTTTTGTGTTATTTCCAGTGATTTTATAATAGTGAATGTTTTATAATGGACAAGCAATATTTTCTAACCACACGAACAAATTAAGTTATGTAAATATTTTCAAAATATGTTATGAATACTTGTTGACAAATTCTTTTCGCTATATGGACTATAATTTTTAATTCATAAAATAGCAAAAATTATATGTTTGGTTGGTTATAATAAAATCTAAAACGCATCCTAAACGTCAATCTTTGTTCATTTTTTTTATACAGTCACAAGGAGGGAGAAACTATTATTTTTTTGTGGTAGGTTTTTCTTATAGATTTAAAAGAAGCTCGCAATAATTGTACAATTTTGAATCAAATGAAAAATTTACGCACATTTATGGGTAGTAAACTGCCCAGACGTCCCACGCTGCGTGGAAATGTCCCACATTTCGTTGCGTTGTCCCACGGAAAATTTTGTCCCACGAAGCGTCCCACGAAACAAATATTTCCACCACATTTGCCCGCATTATCGAAATAATCAAAAAACCTTATATCTACCTACGTACAGTTTGCGCAATATCTTAGTCAAAGCAATGGCTTCACAGTTTTTTCTTGCAGTTTGTATGATGTTATGTATATGTTGATTTAACTGTATTGAGAGAACAAACCAGTGCAATATTTTTTTTTACTAAATAGTGTTTTAACTATAATTTTCATAGAAATACTAAACTCAGTTTTTTTCACTTCAATAATTTACATTTTATTTTGCAAATATCTTTTGATGTCTAACACATCTACCTCAGCGAAAAGGTTTCTTTGTTTATAGAAACATCTCCCCGGTGTATATACGAGAGATCGAAAGTATATTATGAAAAATAAAATACAAAATATTTTACTTAAAAAGACGCAGTTTTGCGTATAGATTCATAAACATTTAAATTTTCAAACCAGAGTTTACAATTTTACTTTATTCGAGCACTCATTTCAATCCTTTGAAATAATATTCAAAAATTAAAATGTTCATAATTTGAATATCGTTCTTACTCGTAAGAGTAAAATTTTTGTTTTTTCGATTTTACTCCTTTAGAGCAGATTACATTTTCCTGTTCTTTCATTCGATTTGCAAAAGAACAAATTAGTCATCCTTTATATTCATTTTTCTAACAATACATGAATAATTGAACGAATCATTCGAAGCATTTTACGTTGGAAAGCATCAAATTTGAAGCAAAAATAAAAGTTTTGAGTATTTGAAAGAAAATATTTATTTCAATTTAGTAGCAAGAATGATATTTTACTATTTTCACTCCTCTGTGTGGGAGTGTTATATTTTTTTTAAGCTACGCACTCTGCAAGAACAAAGTAAAGGAGTGATGTAAGTAGCGTTTCAAACTCTGTTTAAAACACACTTTAACTAGGTAGCTCAAAAGTAAAATTATTACTTTCTAATTTCTAATTTTTTTTCTCAATAAAGAAATCAAAATATAACGACGCAAAAGTTTATTGTATTACCAGTCGGAGTGAATTTGCAAATTAACAGTGGACATTATGATATTAAAAGACATATAGATACAGATAAACATAAAAGTTTTCTTGTTGTTATTTAACATTGGCAAAAAGCTAGTTGCAATTTGCGCTGATAACACGAACACCAATTTTAGTGGTGTCACGTCAAGGGGTGAAAATTTAAAAGCAAGCTAAACGCGAATTTGAACCAGAATGTATTGGGTATTGGATTCGCAGCCCGTATTCTCAGGGGCGCACACAGAAAAAGTTTTAGGGGGGGGTCCAACAAATTTTTTTTTAATAAAAAGCGCTGTGTAGGAATTACAACAACACACATAGATACCTTTTAAGACGTAGGTCCCACAACAACATGCCTGTTGAGGTGTTGATAAATGATTTTTAAACCTTTGTGGATTGTACACCCCCGGGACTGTTGATTCGAACTAAGCATTTATTTGTATGATGTAAATCGGTGTGTTTCGATCGGTTGTTGATCTTTTGTTTCAAAAAACGTATTGGCTGTCAGATTTGTCTTCCAAAAATGTTTATATGTGTGCATCAGTGTTGCTAGACTTTAAAAAATAAATTTCCCGTTGCCGTATCAAAACATACCGATTTTATCGTTTCTTCAAGGAAAAACTTCCCATCAAGCTTACAATTAAAAATAATATACATATGTATAAATCCAATTGTTTATATGGAAAACACTTCAAAATCCATCTTTAATATGTTCAAAATGCATCGATGCATAGAAAGGATCTTGTAGTTCCTTATTGTAGGTGATTTTATTTTTCGTCTCGTAGTGTGAAAATATTCCTGAAACTCAGAAATATGTTATTGCTTGTGAGATTTTCGAATTTTTGTTTCTATTTTCGTAAGAAATATCAGAATATCAACATCAGAAGCTGAAATTTCATCGATTTTACTGTATACTATAAAGGCGATGAATGGCAGATTCATTTAAACAAAATTATTGAGTAATCAACATCTTTCTGGAAGGATAGTAAAAAAATAGTTTTTGCGATCATTTTGAATAAGTTTAAAATTAACTCCGAAATAGATGTTATTTATATTAAAAAGCTTCTACAATTAATTGTGAAAAAGCCCGCTTGCCAAGTTTTTGTCCGCTTTCCTGTTTTAAATGAAATATCCCATAAACGGAAAAAAATCACCCGATCTGGCATTACTGGTGTGTATTAATATAATGCTCATATATTTTAGATAGAACTGAAAGCAATTGTATTGCGGTCTTTAATTTGAAATATCACATTTTGTTTCGTTTTGGGAATGAATTGGCTAACTTCTAGCATGAAAGAGAAATATCAGATCTATAGGATTTGTAGAAAATTTTAGTAAGAGAAGGTGCAAGTTCTTGTGAAAATGTTGTTAGAATAGGAGGAATGATGTTCATACCGGAGACTTTGCTGGTAGTTAACCCCCTTAAGATTTTTTTTGACAATTTTGGGTTTGAAATAAAAATCTTTCATACTAACGCCTGAAGACTGGATTTTTGGTTTTTCTTTAGGAGTTTCTAAAACAGTCGAGATCACAGCAAAGCGTTCCGCAAAGAATGTGATTTTTCTCGCGCTTTCGCTCTGTCAATTTCTGTTTTTTTCGTTTTCGATTATCTGGTTTAATATAATACTGGGCTGTATAGATATTAGGACTTAAATCGTTAAGGGATTTTTGTTATGGAACCAAATATTAAATAATATTTGTTTTTTTCTAAGGGCCAATTTGACTGCAAAACAAATATTTTTGTTGGGGTTTCATTATCAAGAAGGAAACGAATTTATTGATACTAAAACATTTTAGTCAAACAAAATTTATACTATATTATTACTATATTATTATTTTATTTTATATTTATTTTCACTCGGATATAACGGCCAAACAACCTACCAGAGCTCCTGACAGTCATGGTTAAATTAGTGAATTGCTTTATTTGTTTTTGATAAATGATCTTTCGTTTGTACAATTTAAAGTATCAGAACCTTTAGGTGGTTCAGTCCATATTTTGATTTCCACTCATTTAAATTTACAAGTTCCCAAACAGTTTCAATCTAATTCTAGTCTTATTTGGGTTGCAGATTGGCAGGGGCTTAGAGATATATGTTTAATTCAAACATTTCTGCTTCTAATTTTTCAGAAATAAAACACGTGGGTATGCGCAGGTTTATTCCGATATATGGTTCTGAAGGCTGATCTTTAGGATTCGGGTAAATGTGAAGAAGCAATAAAATTTAAAATAAATGCTCTTTAAAAAATGGCCAGATACAGCCAATATCAAAAAAGTTGCTAACATGAATTCAACAAATGTTCATTAATTTAATATTATGAGCTTCTTAAGTCGTTACTTAATGAAAGACAATGCGATTTTTGTAAAGGAAGAGCGACGGGAAATTTACTTTCTTTGTCACACATATCTGGAACAGTCGGTTGAAAACCTTGGTGAGACTTTCATTCCTGCTCGGCAATTCTAATCTTACTAATGAGCTTGATTCGTTGTATGTTGCTGATTTGAAGGTACATAAACACACTATGGATAAACGCGCGTGTCTACCTAGATCAAATCAATTTTACCTGAACAGAGTATCAAGAGCAGCCTATATTTTTAAGGTTCGAGTGACAAGATGTAGCTTTACAAAGAAATTTTTTTAACAGAGTTTAGTATCTCTGGAGGCATACTGACGTTGGTCTTCCTTGATAATTGTAATCCACAAAACTTTAAAAATAGCGTTCCTCATAAAATCTAGTAAAATCCTCAAAGAAAATTGATCAATAGTGAGTAACCTTAGATCCCTGGTTAGCATCGTATCTTACGATATTCAGAGATGTTAATGTATAATTTCTTATGGTTAACACTAAATAATGTCTAAAATTAAAAAACAATACTGAAAGATTATCGGTTAGAGAGGGGGGTCCGGACCCGAAAACGCCCCCCTTGTGTGCGCGCCTGCGTATTCTAAATAATGCAATAAGAAGTGCTGCGGATTTAAATGGCAGGGTTAAAAAAATTTGAATATTTTACTGTCTTTACTGGTTTAAGTTGAAGGAGTTCTGCGGCAAAAGTAATGTCAAACATAACCAACTTATTGGATACAGTGAAACTCTCTGGCTGGCGGTAATGCCAGCACTAGAAAGAATTTTGAAAATGTACGAACCACTGTAAGCACATTCCTAACGGTTGAAAAATGTCCAATTAAAATAAAAGAATTTTTTGTAGAATTAAATAGTAAACAAATAGTAAAGGAAAGCATTAAATAGTAAATTTATGCACAATCTAGTTAGCACGTTTTCACCGTCCCACTTTCTCGCAATAGAAATTCTAATTAGTTAGTATTTGGAAGAATGTTTGCATTTTGTCCCACATTTTAACGATTTGGCTCTGGTCAGTTTAGGGTAGACATAACTCTTTCTCTCTGAGACAAATAAAGGAAAACAAACAAAAAAACGATTCGACATAAGAGGAGTCACGTAGGGATTGCAATCCCGTGGTGTTTTATGGATCCTGGGACTACGTGACTCATAAATTTTAAATCCCGGGATGCCTGGGATCGTATAGAAAAACCATCCTTTTTTCTATGCTGCACGATCTGCTGTCGTTTACAAATTCACTCTCTGAACAGTTACAAAGCAAAGATATAATAATTTCTAGCACAAGCGCTTTAATTAAAACTACTTTCTTGATGCTGTAATGGTTTTAAAGAAAAATATAATGGAAGAAAAACAAATAAGAAAAACAAAGAATCTGGCTGTTTTAACATTTTGAAGGTACTGTTAGTTAATCGTTTTTGTATTTAAAAAAAGAAAAAATAATAATAAAAAAAGTCTTTAAACTAATTATAGAGTAAATTATCCAAAAATCAAATAAAATATAAAATAATTAAATAAATTACCTACCACAGGATAATATTAAGAATTTGAGCATATAGTTATTAAATTAAGCTTGTGTAATTAAGAACATAAAAAAAATCTTGTTTATATAGTAGCAGTAAATGTTTTGTTTTGATCAACCGACCACCATAACTAATATTAAACGTGATTGATCTTCTGTCAAATCGTTTTTTTGTTTGTTTGTTTTCCTTTATTTCTCTGAGAGAGAAACCGGTTTGTCTTCCCAAAGACGTGCATACATTTTTCATTTGATTCAAAATTGTACAATTATTGCGAGTTTCTTTTAAATCTATAAGAAAAAAACCTACCACAAAAAAATAATAGTTTCTCCCTCACTACGCTACTATATAAAAAGAAAAAAGAAAAATGACAGATTAGGATTTGATTCTAACCAAACATATAAATTTTAATCTTTTATCTATTAAAAATAAACTACACAATAATGAAAAGTTGGTCGCCAGCTAGTTTTCATAATATACTTTCAGGATGTATACATAACTTAAATATTTGCACATTTGCATTATAAAATAATAAAATATTCACTATTATAAAATCACTGGAAATAACACAATAAATGTAAAATACTCTCGTAACTATTTTCATTCATTTTATAAAAATTAGCACAACTAAAAATAATAGATTGTACTTTTTGTTTCGTTTTAAATTATTTAATTGTTTTTAATTTATAATTTAATACAATAGTTGGTTGTTGTAAATAAAGAGAAATGCAAATGGCGAAATGAGAAATTGAATATGACATTTTAGCAATCACGATTTCTTATGTCTCTCTTCATACAATTTTAAAGTTATGTTCTCTCTATATTTATATATACTCTAAGGTTTTGATAGACTGTTTAGAGCTATATTTTGTATGTAACAATTTAGTTTTTTTTTATTAAATTATGTTAACTTTTGTACATATTTATGCATTTTCTTTGTTTTTGTGTTGAAAATTTATTGAAAAGCTTCTCACGTGTTTGAAGGAAGTAGAAGGCCCGATCCTCACCAATAAATTTAATGTGCTGGCACCTTAGGGGTTATTACAATGCTTAAACAATGCAGAGATGGTACTAAATTTAAAATTATTTTTAACAAATGAAGGGATTTTGCAGAACTTTGTGGCATTCGCTTCAATGAAACAACACCAGAAGACAAAGATCTAGCAGAGTAACCAAGGTAGCTAAAAAGCATTTTATTTTTATTTCTTAGTCCATGCATTTAAATGCTTTTAAATATATGTGTGTATAAAAATGTGTATGTTATGTTTTACGAAAAAAATCTTTTTATGTCATTTAAATTCCAGTATTTATTGCCATTTAAATTCCAGTATACTTACAGTATCTTATCTTTTAGGGAATTAGACCACCACTCCTATACATACATTATTTCTTAAACTATATATCTAAATGGATCTAGATAATAATAAATAGATCTAGTGAAATTTAACAAAATGATAAACATGTTAAACATTCAAAATATGCCTTGAAAAAAATTTCCATAGTTTTCTTTCCGATTCTATCGTTTTCAATCGTTTTGAACGCGTACTTTATCTGCCGGATCAAAACCTCCGGGGTTCGTTCGTAAACACCAAATCGCTTGCTTATTTTCCTATTTTGACGTTTGTGGCTGGAAATGGTCGTTCTTAAACTATTTCTTGCATTGAATAAATATCTAAGGAAGAGTAACTAGACATTTTGAGTGAAGCATCTAATTTTTAGTATTGTTGAAGTTTGATAGTGTTTGTATTCTAGCTGGGTGGTACTGTTTACAATTTGCATATTTATATTTTCAAATAAATAAAAGAAATAATAAATGTTACATATAAATTTAAAAGCCTAATATGTTTGAATAAAATATTTCCTTATATTTCCAAATACCAATATTTTTAATTGTCCATACAACACAAATTTTAGGCGGGCTATACACCTGAGCGAACTATGCGAACTATGTTTTTAAAAAAGTAATGTTTTAATGCGAATAAAGCTTTTTAAAAAAAATGTAATGTTTCCGTTTTTCTTTTCTTTTTTAAATGTTTTGTTTCCGTAATGTTTTTTTCTATAATTACGTTATATACATTATTTTTTAAAAACAGTTCGCATAGTTTAGCTCAGGTGTATAGCGGGCCTTAATCATATTGAATTACTTTTAGAACACCTTATATTCGGCTGTGATAGCGTTTGAAATATGGTTTAACAACGATGGATTAAGAAAAATTACATTTATTTATGTAGGGTAATAAAATATAAAATTAAACTAGAAAATAACAGTTTTTGTTTTTAACAAAAACATAAATACTTTATGTTTTTGTTAAAACATCATTCTAAACCCTTTTTATGCGTAATATTAGACGTCAAAATATTTTAATCATTGATATGAAATTCGATGATCAAAATTCAGTGTATTTAAGATTATTTGTACATATTTTAATGCAACACTTCATTTTTATGAATAAACTACTGCACAAATACTTATAATTGTTTTGTAAAATATTAATTTAAAGTTTAATTTTAATAAATTTTGTTTAATTTGAATATCTTATAGCGTTTTCGTTTCTCGATTTAAGTTTTGACCTCAGAGCGGGCAAAACTTTTTCAGTTTTGCATTTTTTTCTTGTAGTGTTGCATTTATTTTTTCAGTTTTGCTCTTAAATTACTTGAGAATCGAACAGAAAAGTCACATTTTTTAGATCTGTCAAACTTGGTTAACAAAATAAAGAAATTCAAATTTTTTAATATATATTATTATTTTTACACTATTTAATTATTTTTATTTAAGAAAAATACATCTTTAAAAATATGTTTTTTCTTATTTTTTATAATATATTTATATTCTTGCACCGTCTCTTGAGAAAAAGTCAAAAAATGCAATATAGTTGCCCTCAAAAAGTTTGTTTTTTGAGAATCGAACAGAAAAAATGTGACCTGAAAAAAAAGTGCAAAATGAAGTCACATTTTTTTGTAGAATCGCAAACGCTATTAAAGTAGAATTTCGGATAAAAGCTATCATTTTATTTTAAAATACAAAACAAAATATGTCAAGTGTCATGGATGAAGAACGCACAGGGGTGCGTTTCGAAATTAACTATGGTTAACCGCGGTTAACTTTACTCTACCAAATGTCGTTCTCTAATTAACCGCAAAATAAAAAATTTACTGGATGACAGATGTACTATCGTTCCAAAACTATAAAAATTAGTTGTCATAGTAAATTGTGACGTCACTACTTTAACTTTGTTACTCAAGTCTAGAGTAGAGTTTGTTGAGGTACTAATGTCAAAACATATAAATATTTAAAACGACATGTCAACCAATTCATAAAACACAATATAATTTTTTATAATATAAGAAAATTTTAATTGTTGTGGAAAAAAAAGTTTGAAATTATATTGTTTTGTGAATATATCGTACATTTAATTATTATTTACTAAGTATTTAATAATTTTTAGTGAAATGTGTTATTTTTATTATTTTTATTTGATACTGAAGACTGAAAAATAAATTATAGAAGAAAAAAACATACACTACATTTTTAGTTTTATTTATCGTAATTATAATATTAGTTTTTATTAATTTTGAATTTTTAGCGGTCTTTTATAATTTAACTTTGACAGCTTTACTATGGTAATTTGAATTTAATATTTGACGTCACTATTTTGACTATGACATTAGTGACATTATTACCTTAAGGTTAACCGTGGTTAATTTCGAAACGCACCCCTGATATACAATTACATACTTCAAAAAATATTCGTGTAGCCACACGTAATTGTTCTTCCTTATATATTTATTCAATGATTTCTTGCCTATTTAACGTCGTGTTCTTTGGCAAAAAAAATTGATCTGAGATCAAAAAAATTAGCTGTCAGATCAAATTAGCTGTCAGTTTGTGTTCTTTGGCAAAAAAAGATTGATTTATTTTTTGATCTAGATCAAGTTTTAAAAATCTAGATTTTTTGGTAGATTTTACAAATACATTGAAATATTATTTTTAACTGTCAAATTTATAAGAACTGAATCTAAAAAATTATGGTGCAAATTATGAAATTTTTTGCAATCCATACAATTTTAGAGCGATCTAGTTTCGAACCAATGAGAAAATTTTAAACTTTAAAAAAGTTTATCATTCTCATCAGGGCTAGCCGACTAGATAAACTCTACCAAAAAATGTCAACACTAATGACTATAAACCAAAATTAGGTTACAACTCTAGCGAAGTGTAAAAACAAAAAATTTACATAAACATACATTTAATAAATTCAGGTTTAGTCAATTAATTTCTCTGGTGATCACTGTTTTGTTATACTCTAGACATTCTAGTATTGAATAACAAACTTGTATCGGTGAGAGGAAGATGACTAGTCTTCACTTGTGTCTATTGACACATGATCAACAATTAATTCAGTAAATTATTTGTGATATAACATCACCCCGATGGAAAATCTCCCATCAAGAATAATATAAGAACTGAATCTAAAAAATTATGGTGCAAATTATGAAACTTTTTGCAATCCATACAATTTTAGAGCGATCTAGTTTCGAACCAATGAGAAAATTTTAAACTTTAAAAAAGTTTATCATTCTTATCAGAGAAATTAATTGACTAAACCTGAATTTATTAAATGTATGTTTATGTAAATTTTTTGTTTTTACACTTCGCTAGAGTTGTAACCTAATTTTGGTTTATAGTCATTAGTGTTGACATTTTTTGGTAGAGTTTATCTAGTCGGCTAGCCCTGATGAGAATGATAAACTTTTTTAAAGTTTAAAATTTTCTCATTGGTTCGAAACTAGATCGCTCTAAAATTGTATGGATTGCAAAAAGTTTCATAATTTGCACCATAATTTTTTAGATTCAGTTCTTATATTATTCTTGATGGGAGATTTTCCATCGGGGTGATGTTATATCACAAATAATTTACTGAATTAATTGTTGATCATGTGTCAATAGACACAAGTGAAGACTAGTCATCTTCCTCTCACCGATACAAGTTTGTTATTCAATACTAGAATGTCTAGAGTATAACAAAACAGTGATCACCAGAGAAATTAATTGACTAAACCTGAATTTATTAAATGTATGTTTATGTAAATTTTTTGTTTTTACACTTCGCTAGAGTTGTAACCTAATTTTGGTTTATAGTCATTAGTGTTGACATTTTTTGGTAGAGTTTATCTAGTCGGCTAGCCCTGATGAGAATGATAAACTTTTTTAAAGTTTAAAATTTTCTCATTGGTTCGAAACTAGATCGCTCTAAAATTGTATGGATTGCAAAAAGTTTCATAATTTGCACCATAATTTTTTAGATTCAGTTCTTATATTATTCTTGATGGGAGATTTTCCATCGGGGTGATGTTATATCACAAATAATTTACTGAATTAATTGTTGATCATGTGTCAATAGACACAAGTGAAGACTAGTCATCTTCCTCTCACCGATACAAGTTTGTTATTCAATACTAGAATGTCTTGAGTATAACAAAACAGTGATCACCAGAGAAATTAATTGACTAAACCTGAATTTATTAAATGTATGTTTATGTAAATTTTTTGTTTTCACACTTCGCTAGAGTTGTAACCTAATTTTGGTTTATAGTCATTAGTGTTGACATTTTTTGGTAGAGTTTATCTAGTCGGCTAGCCCTGATGAGAATGATAAACTTTTTTAAAGTTTAAAATTTTCTCATTGGTTCGAAACTAGATCGCTCTAAAATTGTATGGATTGCAAAAAGTTTCATAATTTGCACCATAATTTTTTAGATTCAGTTCTTATATTATTCTTGATGGGAGATTTTCCATCGGGGTGATGTTATATCACAAATAATTTACTGAATTAATTGTTGATCATGTGTCAATAGACACAAGTGAAGACTAGTCATCTTCCTCTCACCGATACAAGTTTGTTATTCAATACTAGAATGTCTAGAGTATAACAAAACAGTGATCACCAGAGAAATTAATTGACTAAACCTGAATTTATTAAATGTATGTTTATGTAAATTTTTTGTTTTTACACTTCGCTAGAGTTGTAACCTAATTTTGGTTTATAGTCATTAGTGTTGACATTTTTTGGTAGAGTTTATCTAGTCGGCTAGCCCTGATGAGAATGATAAACTTTTTTAAAGTTTAAAATTTTCTCATTGGTTCGAAACTAGATCGCTCTAAAATTGTATGGATTGCAAAAAGTTTCATAATTTGCACCATAATTTTTTAGATTCAGTTCTTATATTATTCTTGATGGGAGATTTTCCATCGGGGTGATGTTATATCACAAATAATTTACTGAATTAATTGTTGATCATGTGTCAATAGACACAAGTGAAGACTAGTCATCTTCCTCTCACCGATACAAGTTTGTTATTCAATACTAGAATGTCTAGAGTATAACAAAACAGTGATCACCAGAGAAATTAATTGACTAAACCTGAAATTATTAAATGTATGTTTATGTAAATTTTTTGTTTTCACACTTCGCTAGAGTTGTAACCTAATTTTGGTTTATAGTCATTAGTGTTGACATTTTTTGGTAGAGTTTATCTAGTCGGCTAGCCCTGATGAGAATGATAAACTTTTTTAAAGTTTAAAATTTTCTCATTGGTTCGAAACTAGATCGCTCTAAAATTGTATGGATTGCAAAAAGTTTCATAATTTGCACCATAATTTTTTAGATTCAGTTCTTATATTATTCTTGATGGGAGATTTTCCATCGGGGTGATGTTATATCACAAATAATTTACTGAATTAATTGTTGATCATGTGTCAATAGACACAAGTGAAGACTAGTCATCTTCCTCTCACCGATACAAGTTTGTTATTCAATACTAGAATGTCTAGAGTATAACAAAACAGTGATCACCAGAGAAATTAATTGACTAAACCTGAATTTATTAAATGTATGTTTATGTAAATTTTTTGTTTTTACACTTCGCTAGAGTTGTAACCTAATTTTGGTTTATAGTCATTAGTGTTGACATTTTTTGGTAGAGTTTATCTAGTCGGCTAGCCCTGATGAGAATGATAAACTTTTTTAAAGTTTAAAATTTTCTCATTGGTTCGAAACTAGATCGCTCTAAAATTGTATGGATTGCAAAAAGTTTCATAATTTGCACCATAATTTTTTAGATTCAGTTCTTATATTATTCTTGATGGGAGATTTTCCATCGGGGTGATGTTATATCACAAATAATTTACTGAATTAATTGTCAAATTTATGTAAACAAAAAAACCCGCCATTTTAATTATTATTATTATTTTGTTTAAAAATAATTTATTATTATTTAAATTACTAATTAATAATAAAGTTATTACAAATAAAATAATAAAACGTAAAATCTATCATTTTCAAATGTAAACATAACCAAACATATCAACTGATAGAACAAAAAGTCAAAACAATTTACTACTACATATACAAAAGTAGATTGATTTACTTTATGCTGTTCGTTGGCAAACAAATAAATCAATTTTTTTCGATCAAGCCAAAGAACACGACATAAGCAAGCGATTTGACAGATAAAGTTGTTCGGAAACTCCATTTCTATTCCAAAATAGGCGATTCGATCAGTTTGGACTCGCTGTTTTTGAGATCCTAAATAAGAACTAAGATCTAAAAGTGACATTTGCGGTTTTTATTTGATTTTAATCAAAACAAATACAATATTATTATTAAAAATATAAATTTTATATTTTATTTTGTGTGTCTCATTTATTTACTAGAAATATAAAAATTAATTCAGTAAATTATTTGTGATATAACATCACCCCGATGGAAAATCTCCCATCAAGAATAATATAAGAACTGAATCTAAAAAATTATGGTGCAAATTATGTAACTTTTTGCAATCCATACAATTTTAGAGCGATCTAGTTTCGAACCAATGAGAAAATTTTAAACTTTAAAAAAGTTTATCATTCTCATCAGGGCTAGCCGACTAGATAAACTCTACCAAAAAATGTCACCGCTAATGAATATAAACCAAAAATTAGGTTACAACTCTAGCGAAGTGTAAAAACAAAAAATTTACATAATCATAAATTTAATAGATTCAGGTTTAGTCAATTAATTTCTCTGGTGATCACTGTTTTGTTATACTCTAGACATTCTAGTATTGAATAACAAACTTGTATCGGTGAGAAGAAGATGACTAGTCTTCACTTGTGTCTATTGACACATGATCAACAATTAATTCAGTAAATTATTTGTGATATAGCATCACCCCGATGGAAAATCTCCCATCAAGAATAATATAAGAACTGAATCTAAAAAACTATGGTGCAAATTATGAAACTTTTTGCAATCCATACAATTTTAGAGCGATCTAGTTTCGAACCAATGAGAAAATTTTAAACTTTAAAAAAGTTTATCATTCTCATCAGGGCTAGCCGACTAGATAAACTCTACCAAAAAATGTCACCGCTAATGAATATAAAGCAAAAATTCGGTTACCTAGAGTTGTAAAAACAAAAAATTTACATAATCATAAATATAATAGATTCAGGTTTAGTCAATTAATTTCTCTGGTGATCACTGTTTTGTTATACTCTAGACATTCTAGTATTGAATAACAAACTTGTATCGATGAGAAGAAGATGACTAGTCTTCACTTGTGTCCAGGGCCGGATCTACCATGGGTGCAATGGAGCGACCGCACCCGGCGCCAACACAAAAGGCGCAAAAATTGAGTTTTGTTTTAAATTCGATTAGTTTTTCATTTTGGTTTTTAACAAATTTTAAGGCAAATTAAAATTTATTTTTCTACATAAAAAACAATTTATTTTTGAATATTTGTTTTAATTTTTGATCTACGGGCGTGACAGCCCCGTGTACTCTTATCGCTGCTATTGACGTACGATTTAACGTGAAATATTAGATACCACTGGCAATACCAGTGAGATATTACCAGCCAAGGTGATATCATACGGGAGTTGTCCAATAAACTCTATTCATCCAACAGTACTCCCAATTTTATAAGCAGTTTTTCTTTTTCTGCAGCTTTTCTTTTTCTGCCGTTTTCCTTTTTCTATAAATTATTGTTATAAATTATGCGGCGTCATCTTCTGGAGAAACTCTTAATTTTTTTCAACTTTATTTAATTTTTTTCAACAACATATACGCATGCATATTTTTTCGAAATTCGTTTGTCGTGTCGTTTTGATCTTTTTAGGCAGCAAATGAAAAGCTTAGTTTAAGGCCAGTAATGAAACTTGTTGGGAAAACTGAAAATCAGCTGTAAGACCTTTTAGATTTTAAACCGTAGAATTTTAAAACACTTTAATTGAAATTCCTTTAGACCAGACACGCAAAACTATATAACACAATTTGAAGCAAAATGTTTAGCGAAGATAATGCTGCTTTAAATACTTTTGCAGTTTAATTTTGTGAAACGATCTTCTCTCCAAAATTAATGTTGTTTCTAAAATGATACAAAGTCGAACTTGAATGTAATTGAATGTATGTAAAAGCTGACGGGTTTCTTAGAGAGCGATTCGAATATTCCGCATCCAAATCAAATACGAATTCATTGTACAGGAAAGAGTTTTGAAAATGAAACACAAGATAATATAATATAAGATCCAGGATCCTTCACAAAATTTCTTTTTCTTCTATTGATTTTTTTTAAGGCATTCATGCTCCATGTAGGAGCGTTGCCAGGCTAATCAGTTTTGAATATTCACCTCGGTTATTCGCAACAGCGACATAATTACCATGGCAGCCGATTTTTTTAGGGTCTTTTATTACGTCAGTCTCCCATTGTAGTCGTGGTCTACCTCGCGGTTGTCCACTCCCTGGGGTACTACGTACATTTTTCTAATCATTCCAGACTGTGAATCGGCTCGTAGAACCTGCCCAAACCAAGCAATCATATTAGAACGGATACAACCTATTATATCAAGACCCTCAAGAAGGTCTCTGATCTCAAAGTTATATCTTCTATTGATATATCTATTAATTCATTAGAACGATTTATTCTTGCGGATGACAAGTGCACAATGATAGATATGGCTTTTTATATAACATATTTTAATTAAAAACTAAGATCGGGATTAGATTTTAAAATATTTGAAACTTCTATAGAAAATTTTACACCTTCTATATTTGCAAAACATGCAAGATATTTTCCGAATTTATTTAAAGCCAAGATACTGTCATTAGCAGTAGCTCCCGTTGAAAGGAGCTTTTCTAAATTACATCAGGTTATGGAGTATGTGCCGGGAGAGGTTAGTTGCCTTTTCTCTTATATTCAATTGAATCTGAAATTTCTTATTTATGAAAATACGAACCGGCAATAAAAGAGTTTTCTGGATATTGGTGAATTTATCAATTTAATCTTAAAAATAAATAAACGTTCAAAATATCCAAATCAATATCCTTCCTTTTTTTGTATTTGTTCAGTAAAAATAAAACAAAATATATTAGGTGCGTTCGATTTGACTGAAACAACTGAAAAAACAACAACAATTGCATTGAATTTCTCAGTTGCTTCAATTGCTTCAGTCAAATCGAACACGGCTATTATAACACATTTTTTTTACTTAAATTTTTTATAAATATTTCGCATTTTAGTGTTAAGACGCGTATGCACTTGAAAATAAATTTTATTTTCGAAAAGGTGTATTTATTTCGGAACGAAATTTAAAATCTACAAAATGGAAAAAAAATCTACATAAATTTAAAAACAATCTACGTAAATAAGGAACATTTGTATACACACTTAAAAAAACCAACACTATCATCAAATATAACACTGTCAAATTGTCAAACATTCAATTTATTTTTATTTCCGTACGAAATAAATGGAACTACATTTATTTCGCTTCGTAATTTGAAAATAAGAAGTCTCCACGGGTAGTCATGACATCTATTGACAGGTCCGTTTTTCACTTTTTCTTATTTTCAACTGCATACTACTTACGAAATGCAAACCGAAAATTTTTTCGTTTCCTTTTATTTTGGTTTTTTTTACATAGATTTTATATGGGGAAAATAATTTATTTTCAAGTGCATACGCGTCTTTAACAATAACTATTTTTTGTTTTCATTATTTTATTATCTATTTCCTTTGTTTTGTTTATTTTGTGATCCTTTAGATTTAGTTTAAATTCTTATATATAATTATATACAATATACATTTTGAATATGAAAATTTTGTAACAATATTTAAAGAAAATAAATTTATTCAATACTTATTATCCGAAGAAGAAAGGTTGTTTCATTTAAATTAAAAAGAGAAAAAATTCCATCCAACAATTTTGTTTAAAGTTACCAAACCATCTTGAGATATCATAATCGCCGATTATAGATCCTCAAATTTGAATTATATTAATACAGTCCACTATATTACCAACCATTTTTTGGTCCATTCGAACCGAATTAAAACCGAACTTCATCAAATAATAACAGGAGTAAAAGAAACTATAACCACAGTTTATACAAATTAAAATCTGAGTTTTGCCGAACTTTTAAGCCATGTTAATCATAGTGAATAATAATTATAATAAACAGTGAAAAAGAAACAAAAACAGTGATATGTAAAACAAACCTGTGTGAAAAAAAAACAAAAACTTGTGTTAATTTGAAAACATTGTGTAAAATAAAATCAATTTATTTATGAAAAATTCAATTGAAGTACAAAGTGAAGTTCTAAAAATCAGAAATACGAGAAGAAAGAATAAAGTACAGTTTTGCTATCCTGCCAGCCATCATCAAATTCAAAAGAAAAATAAGTTTAAGGTAAACCAACCATTAAAATCAATTACATAGTTTTAAAACATTATTTAGTTATTAATTTTTTAAAATTTTAGTTATTAATAGTTAGATAAATTATTATTATTCCAGAAATTATTTAATCTTTGGGTCATTCCAAAGTGACTAACGTAACATTTATACCGAAATTCGCAACTTTGTTTCCTTATAACTAAAATAGTAAAAATTATTTTAAGCACTTGTTGACTTTTTAAAATGTGAATCCAGTTTATTTATCTAAATCAGAAAGCTTTTTTATTTAAATAAAATTTTTTAGATATTTTTTTAAATAAAAATGTATATGTGACTAACGTAACATTTTTTATACCATTAAATTAACACCTAAATTATGAACCAAAATTCTCAAGATGTTGAAAATGTACATAAAATTTATTGATAAGTTTCTTCAATGTAATTAATGTATTTTTTAAAAAAGCCAATAACTTTTTAAAAAATTTGCCAGTTTTTCATAAATTGACACTTTTGATTAATAAGATGTGTGACTAACGTAACGTGACTAACGTAACACAAAAGAATTCATTTATTTAGGATGCTTACCTCATTTATTTGGAAAGCAAAGCAGTTCAATTCAGACATTCCAAACTTTAGCTTTCAGAAAATAAAAAGTCTAAAACAATTCAGTTTATTATATTTGTGCTATGCTATATTCTTTTTAGATATATTTTTATTCGTATATTAAGCCTTTTTCACAACCATGCGCTTAATTGCATTCTAAACAAAATAACTAAATTGTAATTTTCACAGTTGTTGCCATATCTTATAGTAAAATATATGAAAAAAATATTGCGACGCTGATGCATAGGCTGACTTCACCACAGCTCTGGAAACATAGTGTTCTGGATATATAATGAGCTAATATCCATAAAATACTTTAATTAAAAGCTAACCAATATTATGGACTTCGTAGTTCTAATAATAAAAATATTAAAGCAGGCAGTAGCATTCCAACAAACATAAATTCTGTTGTACGAAAAAAAGTAAAAAAAATTTTATCGGAAGTGACAAAGCGGAAGTTAGGATGCAGAACTGTTGTAAACTTTACTAAATGGGTATGTACCAAATTTCATCCAACTCGATTATTAGGTACAGAAGTTATTGAGCTTCCAAAATAACAGGTGCTTGGAGGACCGCCCACCACTTTGTTCACTATCGCTAAAAAAACTAATCAGTTCCTTGCCATACATATTTGCATCTTTTTGCAAAGTGTAATCAAAATTACTTAACGAACGAATGTTGTATGTTTCCAACAAACATTGAAACAATAAACAGGTGTTCGGGAGGACCCCACCACTTATCCCAATATTGTCCAAAAACTAGTCAATTCTTTGTCAATAAAGTCTTTATCTTTTTTCAAAGTGCCATTAAAATTGATTAATGAATGAAATCTGTATGCTCCCAACAAACTTTAAAAACCAAGTGTAAAAAGTCAGCAGTTGTATGGTAGATCCCCCGCCACTTTGATCAATGTGTCCCAAAAGATGATAATTATCTTCTTATACTAATTGAAATTTTTCCATAAGTTTCATCATAATCACTTCATTATTGTAGGCTGTAGTGTGCATAAAGATACTGAAAAAACTGCCAACAAGAAAAAAAAAATTTTTTTTTACCGGAAGCAAAACACCGGAAGTTGGGATGCAGAATTTTTGTAAATCATACTAAATGCTTATGTACAAAGTTTCATCCAATTCGATTATCAGGTACAGATGTTATTGAGCTTTCAAAAAAACAGGTGCTCCAGGGACCCCCCACCACTTTGTTCACTTTCGCTCAAAAACTAATCAGTTCTTTGCCATACATGTTTGCATCTTTTTCCAAAGTGTCATCAAAATTCGTTCACGAACGAATGCTGTGTGCTCCCAACAAACATTGAAAAAAGTGTGACACATTAAACAGGTGTTCGGGAGGACCCCCACCACTTATTCCAATATTATCCAAAAACTAATCAGTTCTTTGTTACTTAAGTCTCCATCATTTGCCAAAGTTTCATTAAAATTGAATAATGAATGAAGCCTGTATGCTCCCAACAAACTTAAAAAACAAAGTGTGAAAAGTCAGCATTTGTATGGTAGACCCCCCACCACTTTGATCAATGTGTCCTAAAACATAATAATTATCTTTTCACACTAATTGGAACCCTATTCCATAAGTTTCATCATAATCACTTCATTATTGTAGGCTGTAGTGTGCATAAAGACACTGAAAAAACTTCAAAAAAGTACAAAAAAATTTTTTTTACCGGAAGTGAAAAACCGGAAGTTGGGATGCAGAACTATTTTAAACCGTACTACATACTCATGTACCAAGTTTCATCCAATTCGCTTATCACGTACAGAAGTTATAGAGCTTTCAAAAAAACAGGTGCTCCAGGGACCCCCCACCACTTTGTTCACTATCGCTCAAAAACTAATCAGTTCTTTGCCATACATGTTTGCATCTTTTTCCAAAGTGTCATCAAAATTCGTTCACGAACGAATGCTGTGTGCTCCCAACAAACATTGAAAAAAGTGTGACACATTAAACAGGTGTTCGGGAGGACCCCCATCACTTATTCCAATATTAACCAAAAACTAATCAGTTCTTTGTTACTTAAGTCTCCATCATTTGCCAAAGTTTCATTAAAATTGAATAATGAATGAAGTCTGTATGCTCCCAACAAACTTAAAAAACAAAGTGTGAAAAGTCAGCATTTGTATGGTAGACCCCCCACCACTTTGATCAATGTGTCCCAAAACATGATAATTATCTTTTCACACTAATTGGAACCCTATTCCATAAGTTTCATCATAATTACTTCATTATTGTAGGCTGTAGTGTGCATAAAGACACTGAAAAAACTTCAAAAAAGTACAAAAAAATTTTTTTTACCGGAAGTGAAAAACCGGAAGTTGGGATGCAGAACTATTTTAAACCGTACTACATACTCATTTACCAAGTTTCATCCAATTCGCTTATCACGTACAGAAGTTATAGAGCTTTAAAAAAAACAGGTGCTCCAGGGACCCCCCACCACTTTGTTCACTATCGCTCAAAAACTAATCAGTTCTTTGCCATACATGTTTGCATCTTTTTCCAAAGTGTCATCAAAATTCGTTCACGAACGAATGCTGTGTGCTCCCAACAAACATTGAAAAAAGTGTGACACATTAAACAGGTGTTCGGGAGGACCCCCATCACTTATTCCAATATTATCCAAAAACTAATCAGTTCTTTGTTACTTAAGTCTCCATCATTTGCCAAAGTTTCATTAAAATTGAATAATGAATGAAGTCTGTATGCTCCCAACAAACTTAAAAAACAAAGTGTGAAAAGTCAGCATTTGTATGGTAGACCCCCCACCACTTTGATCAATGTGTCCCAAAACATGATAATTATCTTTTCACACTAATTGGAACCCTATTCCATAAGTTTCATCATAATCACTTCATTATTGTAGGCTGTAGTGTGCATAAAGACACTGAAAAAACTTCAAAAAAGTACAAAAAAATTTTTTTTACCGGAAGTGAAAAACCGGAAGTTGGGATGCAGAACTATTTTAAACCGTACTACATACTCATGTACCAAGTTTCATCCAATTCGCTTATCACGTACAGAAGTTATAGAGCTTTCAAAAAAACAGGTGCTCCAGGGACCCCCCACCACTTTGTTCACTATCGCTCAAAAGCTAATCAGTTCTTTGCCATACATGTTTGCATCTTTTTCCAAAGTGTCATCAAAATTCGTTCACGAACGAATGCTGTGTGCTCCCAACAAACATTGAAAAAAGTGTGACACATTAAACAGGTGTTCGGGAGGACCCCCATCACTTATTCCAATATTATCCAAAAACTAATCAGTTCTTTGTTACTTAAGTCTCCATCATTTGCCAAAGTTTCATTAAAATTGAATAATGAATGAAGGCTGTATGCTCCCAACAAACTTAAAAAACAAAGTGTGAAAAGTCAGCATTTGTATGGTAGACCCCCCACCACTTTGATCAATGTGTCCCAAAACATGATAATTATCTTTTCACACTAATTGGAACCCTATTCCATAAGTTTCATCATAATCACTTCATTATTGTAGGCTGTAGTGTGCATAAAGACACTGAAAAAACTTCAAAAAAGTACAAAAAAATTTTTTTTACCGGAAGTGAAAAACCGGAAGTTGGGATGCAGAACTATTTTAAACCGTACTACATACTCATGTACCAAGTTTCATCCAATTCGCTTATCACGTACAGAAGTTATAGAGCTTTCAAAAAAACAGGTGCTCCAGGGACCCCCCACCACTTTGTTCACTATCGCTCAAAAACTAATCAGTTCTTTGTCATACATGTTTGCATCTTTTTCCAAAGTGTCATCAAAATTCATTCACGAATGAATGTTTTATGCTCCCAACAAACATAAAAACTTTGTGGAAAAAACCACCTGTTGTATGGTGGACCCCCCAACCCTTTATCCAATGTGCTCCAAAAGCTGATAAAATCTTTCTCATGTTATTTAAAAGCTTTTCGCAACGTTTCATGAAAATCGATCGGTAATTGTAGGCTACAGTAGGGATAAACACCTGAAAAAAAAACTTTTTAACCGGAAGTGACAAACCGGAAGTTGGTATGCAGAAATATTGGAAACAGTATTAAAACCTTATATACTAAGTTTCAATAAGATCATAGCTCGAGATCAGAAGTTATTCAAGATTTAAACTTAGAGGTGTTCGGGAGACCCCCCGCCATTTTGTCCAAATTTAAAATGAATCCAGATCTTCTATTTTCAAGTGAACCTGTATCATTTGCCTAAGTTTCATGAAGATCCTATGCAGAAAACTCACCCACCCACCCACCCACCCACACACAGACGTACACCAAAATTTTTATTGGCTATTTGGATAGAGGATGGTCCAAAACAAAAGAAAAAACAAAATTTGGGGTATGTAAGATTTTTTTTTTTCACGATAGATTGCATTACTTCACACAATTTAAAATTGTGGTGAAGTAAAAATGATAGGTCACAGTAACAGTTTTGTGAAGAAAAAACAATTTAGCATGAAGGTTGACTTTAAAATGGAATGACCCCTAATTTAAATTAAATAATATAAATTATTTAATCAGATTTTTTTAACAATTATTTAAATTCATTCCATTAATAAAATAATTTTTTTTAAAATAAAAACTTAAAACATAAAAATGCCCAAAAAAAAACAATTTTGATAATTTTAAAACAAAATTCAAATTGCTAAAATGTAGCATTTCTCAAATTGAGAAATCCTTAAATACTGCCGTTTCCCTTAGTTTGCCAGAGATAAATTGCAAATTAGAACAGTTAAATTCAATTAATCTAGATTTTCAAAGTAAAAAAGATCATTTTTCTGACGATGTAACTGATGCGGAATACCATGATTTTGAACATCTTGTTCAAATTTTTGAAATATTTTTGCAAGATACTAAATCAAAATTGATGGTATTGAGCGATAACCAATTTGCCAAAAAACCTATTAAAAATGATGACATTTCCGATAATATAGATATTAGAATTCCAGAACTCTATATCCCCATTTTTGATGGTAAGCCAAATGAATGGCTTACGTTTAAGAAAACCTTCGAATCGGTCATTCATAATAATGACAAAATTAAAAATACCATTACAAAATTTAATTTATTATTAAAATACCTCAAAGGAGATGCTCGTGCTACAATTGGTCATATTGACTTATCTCATAATGGATATATAAAAGCATAGGATGAGCTTAATTAAAGATACCACAACCCAAAAGTGCTTATAGATGTTCACCTAGATGGTTTAATTAATTTGCCCAATATAATTAGAGGTAGTAGTCAAGAACTAAGAGATCTTTTAAATCGAGCAATTGGTCACACTTCTTCCCTTGAAGCTTGTGAACAAAAAATAAATGCCCTTGGTGAACTTTTTGTAGTCAATTGTATTGTTCGAAAGTTTAATGTCCAGTTACGAAAGGATTGGGAAAGTGAATGTGAGACAAATTCTCTACCCAGTTGGGTAAAATTGAAACATTTTCTGATAGAGAAAACACGTATAACTGATATAGTACAACCACCCTTTCAACATGTCCATAAAACTCCATCGTCATCCACACTACCCAGCCACCAACATAAAGTAATTCTGCCTCATAGCGCCAGCATACCTTATAAAAGGTCAGTCTACGTTAGTGCCTCGCAACACCAAAACCCAAACAATCAACATAAAACAGGTACAAACTATTCTCAAAATTGTGCCATATGTCAACTACCATTTCATCGTTTTGTTGAATGCCCTAAATTTTTAGAAATGTCTTCAATCGATAGATTCGAAAAAGTAAAACAACTAAGCTTATGTCTTAATTGTTTTAGTTCAAAACATTTTACAAGTAACTGCCTTATTCATGGTTGTAAAACGTGTTCTAAAAAGTATCATACGTTGTTGCACCACAATACGCAATCCAATACTCCAACTACCGTTAGCACAAATTTGGTTCAAAACCTAGCTACTAATTCCAACTTAAATTCCATTCCAAGCACAAGCCAAGAAATTGGAGCTGGTGGATTTTGTGCACTACAGAAAGATATTGGCAAAATAACTCTGTTATCAACTGCAGTTATCTTAATTAAAGATCGCTTCGAAAAGACTCATGAAGCAAGAGCGTTGTTTTATAGTGGTAGCCAGTCAAATGTTATTTCCATTAATTTTGCCCAAAGGTTTAATTTTGATAAACGCCAAACGACAAATGTTTCAGTTTCCGGTTTAAATGAAAATGCCACTTCAATCAATGAAGAAATATTTTCTGAAATTAGTTCAAAAACTTCTTCTTATAAAAAACCATGTACCTTGTTGGTAGTCAATAACATTTCAGATGCTTTACCTCAAAGTCCAGTGAATATTTCCCTTTGGGATATTCCTTCAAATATTATTTTAGCAGATCCTGGATTTCATTTACCTAGGCCAATTGATATCTTGCTTGGAGCTGAAATATTTTTCTATGCAATTCGTAATAAAAATATCCAATTGAAGCCAAATTTACCGATGTTAGTAGAAACAGTTTTCGGTTTTATTGTAAGTGGTAACTATCAAAGAGATAGCCAACAAAGTTTCTGTATTACTAACAACCATAATAGTAATAATAATGAAGAACTTCAAGAATCTCTTAAGAAATTTTTTGGGTTAGAAACCGTTCCAAATAAACCGCGTCTAACCAAAGAAGAACAGTTTTGTGAGACCTTCTATTCTCAAACAACCTATCGAAATTCTGATAATAGGTATGTTGTATCGTTACCGTTAAAATCAAATGTTGTTAACTTTGGTGAAACAAAAGCACAAGCGATGAAAAGGTTCAATTATTTGGAACAACGTCTCAATTCCCATCCTGATCTTAAAATTAAATATAGCCAGTTTATGAATGAATATTTAGAAAATAATCATATGAAAATTGTTGACGAAACTTTTGATGATCCTAGTTTAAGTTATTACTACATGCCTCACCATGCAGTATTGAAACCTAGTAGTTCTACTACCAAATTGCGTGTAGTATTTGATGCTTCTGCCAAAGGGTCTTCAAATTTATCACTAAATGATGTTATGTTAGTTGGTCCCACCGTCCAACAAAATCTTTTTAAAATTGTATTGAGATTTCGAAAGTATAGATACGTACTCACTGCTGACATTTGTAAAATGTATCGGCAGATTCTAATTAATCCTTCAAACTCTAGGTTGCAAAGAATATTGTGGCGATTTGCTCCATCTGATCCCGTTCAAACTTGTGAGCTAACAACTGTCACATACGGCACATCTTCAGCGCCGTACCTTGCCACTCGAACCTTACAACAGTTGGCTGATGATGAAAATTCACGTTTTCCACTAGCTGCTACTATACTAAAACGTGAATTTTATGTTGAAATAAAAAATGAGTTAATTAGCCTTCTAAAAATTGGGCAATTTGAGCTTCATAAATGGAGTTCCAATTCAAAAGATATTCTAAACACAATACCTAATGAGCTTCGCGAAAGTTTGGATAGCCAAGACACCAGTTCTCATGAATCCATTAAGACCTTAGGAGTTGAATGGAAACCCAACGAAGATGTACTTAGTTTTAATTTAAAAAACCTATCAGTTACCAGTAAAAATTGTACCAAACGATCAATTCTCTCCGACGTTCTGAAAATATATGATCCAATGGGACTCATTTCTCCAATTCTTGTAACTGCAAAAAGCATGATTCAGTCACTTTGGAAATTAAAATCAAATTGGGATACACCTAGAGATGTTAAAATACGGTATTTTATTTTTTTTGTATAATACAGCGTATTATACATTGTATAATACAAAATAAAATACCGTATATTCTGTACAAAAGTGCAATAGCCGACATACAGTGTTAGTGGTATAACAACAAAAAATTACTTCCATCACCATTTTCAATCACAACTAATCCATTTTTTTCTAAATATCTGCCCCGACATTTGGATTTCTTATCGTTATCTTTATTTATATTTCTTAAACAAATGCTAATAAGTTCTATTTATTCATCTGATTCTGCTTGGTTTCAATATTAATCACTTTCATTCGCGTCGAGCTATTGGATTTATGTTTTTATTTAAATTGAAGACTTATCATTTTCCATCGGTAAACTGTTGGATATTTAAATTATGATTTTTCACATAAACAAGTTTACGCCTCGCCTCGTTGATTTGTAAGACAAATACTTCTTGCAGTATGAGTTAGGCTGCAGATTGAAAAAGATTTTTCTGGTACAGTGGAATATGCGGAACGATGAAACATTCCGAAGAGCCACAAACTATTTGCCACTAAGTTAAACAATCAATATAGCTGCCATCGGTTTCAGAATGTGAGTTTTGAGATTTGAGTGTTTTAGTTAATCAATTTTAATGTATAGAAAGAGGACTACTCAAAGATGTAAAAGTGAATTACAGTCCATGAGTTCATAGCTCATAATGAGTGGAACGGAATGAGTTCATGGCTCATAATTTTTATTTGCTGCATGCTGCATAAAAAAAATTCCCTATAATGGTGAATAGTAATGATGCAGCATTCGATGTTTGAAATTTATGTTCTGTTGATATTACAACAATTTTGTTGCCATAGAAATTTGCGAATCACTAAGAATGCGTTTCTAACTTTTAGTAACAAGGGGCAATAACTCATTGATTTGTTCTGTATCGTTCATATATTCGAGAACCAGTAGTATATATTTTCGCAGTTATAAATTCTTCAAGTAATCCACGCGAAATCTCGATAAAATGGCAGATTACTGATTCGCGCGCCACCACAATAGAAACAAATTTTATAGTAAAATACCTGGTATTTTACTACGTTTTGGACAATACGGTATTTTACGTATAATACCGCGTATTATACAATAGTATTAAACACTTTTACATCACTAGATACACCAGTACCCATAGAAATGCAGTTGAAGTGGTCTAATTTTAAAAATCAATTAAATTGTATACCTAATATTCAAATACCTCGGTGTGTCACTAGTTCTATACCCTCCACTTTAGAACTACATGGTTTCGCAGATGCATCTGAAAAGGCATATGGAGCTTGTTTTTATATTAAGTCAATTGATGAATTTCAAAACACACAAGTTACATTATTGTGTAGTAAATCCAGAGTGGCACCTCTAAAAACTATCACTATTCCACGTTTGGAGCTTTGTGCTGCTCATTTATTAAGTAAATTGCTAAATCCAGTTCTAGAATCGCTAGAAATAAAATTCAAGAAAATATTCCTTTGGTCGGATTCCACTATTGTGTTACACTGGATAAAACTACCACCATTCAACTAAAAATATTTGTAGCAAATCGGGTCACTGAAATTCTGGAGCTGACCGAAAACTGTGTATGGCAATATATAAATACAACTGATAACCCAGCAGATATCATTTCACGTGGTATAATGCCAAACGATCTAAAACCTAATACATTATGGTGGAACGGGCCTGAAATATTATTAAGAAATAATTATATTCCCTCAGTTCCCGAAACCTTTATTGATCCAACCTTGCTTGAATTGAAACCAAAGGAAACAACCATTAATTTTCTTCAAAATAACCAACAATTTTTTCCTTTAGTCAAATATAGCTTATAGAAAATTAATTCGAGTAACGGCATTCTGTATAAGGTTTATCCATAATTGCCGCAATCAAATTAAGCAAACAGGCGTGTTAACAATTGATGAGCTAGATCGAGCTTTAGTGGTTATTGTCAAAATCGTCCAGTCTGAACACTTTAAACCTGAAATAACCAGTATTCAGAAAACAGGAATGGTGAACGAAAAAAGTCACATACATTCTCTTACACCATTTTTAGATGTCAATAATATAATTCGAGTTGGTGGCCGAACCAAAAACGCAATATCCCATATGACTCCAAACATCAAATCCTCCTTCCAAAAAATCATCACCTTACTACACTTATATTTAGATATGAGCATGAAAAGAATTTACATGTTGGTTGCTTGAGTTGTTTCAGTCAAATCGAACACGGCTAAGATAATATCACTATGAATTACAACAACAAATACTATTTGCCGTTTTTTCTAACATTTTACAAAAAAAGAGTATCACTAGTTTAAAAAGTTATGGTTTAAACGATATGGTGGACCAGTGGTGGTATGATTGAATAAAAATCCGAGTCTTAAATATTATAACTATTCGGGAATTTAAAATGGTATATGATTGAAAGTATTTTTCGAACATTTCTGTGGGAAAAATTTTCGAATCCATTTTGCTTGTCGGAAATTTATATTTGACGTTTTGCTGTAAATTATAGCCGTGTTCGATTTACACTGAAGCAACTGAAACAACTGAAAAATTATATGCAATTGTTGTTGTTTTTTCAGTTATTTCAGGCAAATCGAACGCACCTTATATTAAGTTATATGTTATGTTTTTTTTATATATTATTTTTACATTTGTTGTTTAAAATGTTTATTAACATTTTACAACGAAAAAGCTATCCATAATCATAAAAAAAACTAAACTCGCCATTTAAACTATATATTCTATCAATATCAACACAAAACAAATGATAAATACGACCCAGGCAAGAAACTGTAATCGAAATCGTTTTGTAATCGATAGTTTCGAACTGGAAAAAAAGAGTAATATAGCTATTATATATTGTCATCTCACTATAACAAAAGAATATGGCGTTTTGACATTTAAAATTGTACATATTTTTCATTTACAGTCGCGCGAAACATATATTTGTGGGTAAATTAAACAATATATGATTTAAAGTTAAAGTCTTTTGAACATAATATATTTCAACAGTAAGTACATTTTAATGTTATGTATATATAAGAAAATATGTACTATGTCGTGAATTGTTTTAATTTTATTGTTATTTTATTGTTTACATAACCTATAATTTGAAGTTGCAGCATTTATTGATTTAAGATATTTCTATAAACTATTTTTAATGTTTTTTTTTTCTCATTTCAGGTTCACATTTTGATATATACATATATATATATATATATATATCTATTTAATTCTATAAACTATTTCTTTTAATGGTATTTTTTCTGATTTCAGGTTCACATTTCAATTTGCAGCTTTTTTGTTGAAATTTTTATATTTATTTTAAATAAAAATATCTAAAATATGTATTTTATGTTATAATAAATAAATGTATTTATAAAAATTATTCCAAATATTTTAAAATGTACAACCAAAAATACGAACTCTAAACTTTCGATCACATTGTTACTAGTAGTTTCGATTATGTATCGAAACACGTTATGAGTATGTTTCGATTACGTGGTCCGATTAGGTATCGATTATAGTTTCAATTTGGTATCGATCACATATTCGCTTACTAGGGCGAACACGTTGTTCTAAATGTAATCGATACAGTATCGAAACTATATCGAAATATGTTTCGACTACATGATTACATGTAATCGATATCGTATCAATTTCAAACCGAATTCGTACTACCTGGGGAATATTAAAAGGTTTTGACATTTTTAAATTCTGTACTAAATGGGTGCGTTTATATGAGAATCGAAAATATTACGAAACATTTCAATCATACGTCGGAAAAAAATTTGTCGTAGTATTTTCGATTCGTATAAAAATTTCCGATCAAATTCAATCATACCATACCAGGCTGGATAATCGTAAAACTATGATGCGAAAACGAAATAAAACATTTTATTTTTTTATGCTCAAAATTTACCAACGCTTTGATAAAATACCATATAAAAATTATAAGCTTCATTTACAATACATATTTTCTCTTTTTTTCACAAGAAAATTAAAAACGCTTCTCTCTTACCCTAAGGAGCAAATTTCAAACAACGAAAACAAAAATAAAACGACTTTTAACCAAAATATTGAAATTCAATAATTTACGTAAATGAAAATCCATACAAAATTAGGTAAATAATTAGGAGAGGGCAGCGAGGTAAATAATGAGGCAATTAATTTTGATATTTTAAAGCGATCAGTTTTGTGTTTTGTTTTGATAATGATTATTTATTTATTATTATTTGAACTATAATTGTGGAAAAAGTTACATAAATTTTTGTACAATCAGCTTCCATTTATCTCGTTTCAACGCTATTTGACTTTAGGGTCATTCCATTGTGACCAACGTAACATTCTTACCCTTTTAAACTCATACTTTTGCCTATTATTCATAAAAAAAAATTGCTGTTTTATGAAATTTATGTTATTTTATGCTATTATGCAGGTAAGAAATACACTATCAATGAAAAAAGCATTAAATTAAATATATATTAAGTAATTGTGACGAAGGATATTCTGGGGCACACCACTTTTGTGTCAAAAATTTGTCTTTACTTTCCTTCGTCCCAAGATTCCGAATTCCAGTTTATTTAAACATTTTTTTTCATGTCTCATGACATTCCATTTCTTAAAACCTTATGTCTATATTTCCGTTTTGCTAATAACGCAAAATGGCATTAGTCTAAATTATAAAATTTTCCCACATTTCGTTTTCTGTAAATTTATCAGAAAACAATGAATATAAAACCATGGATTAATATAAGTTTAATCCAATTTCATTTTATAAAATTCTCATTTTTTTTGTCTTTTCTTCATAAGTCTGAAATTCAGCCTTTCATTTTTTTTGTAACTAAATAAGTTTTTCGTTTAATTGTGGGAAAGTTTCCACAATTTGATTCAATTTCTGGAATTCCGTTGTTTTTTTCTTCTGTTTTTCTCGTTGTTATTGCTTTCGCTAACTAAGGGCATTTTTTGTAAAAAGCTCATATTAAACCGAGGTTTCGAGGGAAGACGAAAATTGTTGATCGGGAGTCTGAAGTGGTCTGAGAACGTTAACGGTATTGAAAACTACGGCGAAAGGAGTTTTCATTTTTCTTGTTTTATTTTGGTTTTGATTGTGGTTTTTTTTTGGTTCTGTATTTTCTTTCCTTTTGTTTAGTAATTTCGGTTTTTAAAATTGTTAAGTTAAAATTATTGTTGTGACAAAGTTATTTATATTAATAAGAAAAAAGATAGAAATTAAAGGGTGCATGATCACAAGTTTTTAAAGTAAAAAGAAAACGAAAAATTTTAATAGTTTAAATTAATTGATTCACCAAGGTGTGAAGGAATTTTATTCTTGTGATAAAATTGTTAAGTTAAAATTATTGTTGTGACAAAGTTATTTATATTAATAAGAAAAAAGATAGAAATTAAAGTGTGTCCGATCACAAGTTTTTTTTAAGTAAAAAGAAAACGAAAAATTTTAATAATTTAAATTTATTGATTCACCAAGGTGTGAAGAAATTTTTCTTGAGACAAAATTGTCAAGTAAAAATTTTTCTTGTGATAAAATTGTTAAACAAAAATTTTTCTTGTGACAAAGTTATTGATAAATATAAAAATAAAAACAAAAGATAAAAATAAAGTGTGTACGATCAAAAGTTTTTTGAGTAAAAATATTCATTTGTTTTAATCTGGAACGAGGAATGGACATGCCGGCCACACTAGTGGACTGAAGGAAAATTAGGTGAGTCTACCTGGATTGTTTAAGATTTTTGTTGCGTTATTAGTTTGTTTTTGTGTGTTGTTTTGTATTATGGTATAATCGAGGTAGTAATGTTAACGTCACGAGTTACTGGGTTGTGGGGTATTGATTCTATAATCAATATAGAATTTGGTCCCCCCCCGTCAACCTAATGTAGTGTAAACGTATTTATTTGTGTGAGAGAGAACATGGTTCACGGAAATGATGGTAAGTAGGAATTGCCGTCTTAGTTTTTTTTCCTTAATTTTTGTTTATCTTACTGAACCGCTCATTACTAGGACTACCTGGCTGCCGGATAAAATCCATGACCCCAAATGACTGAGCGAAGTCGAGAGCGGTATCCGGATCCACAGCCAGGTGGACAAATCTATAGCCTTAGCATGTGCAACCTCTGCTTCCATCTGGAGGTCATAGCTTGCACTGTTAATCGTTACATAATAATAACAAAATTCAGAGCTGTGACCAACGTAACAAAAAAAGTACCACAGTAAAACTTACTCATACTTTCAAAGCAATTTCTCTGAAAGCATATGTCTTCAATAAACTCAAATTTAGGTTTTTATAAAGCACAAGTTATTAGTTTTTAAATATGCATATGTTTTTTTACAAATGCTAAATACAATAAGAGGTTCCCTTTAAAAAAATTGAGTGACCAACGTAACGTGACCAACGTAACAGAAAAAAAACACATAAGAAAATAATGTATTTCTAACAACAATTTTATTACTTATTTATTTTTTTCCATCTTTTAAACAATTTATTTGTTTACTTTCTATCTTTGGTATCAATAATGACGGGCAAGTTTCCAATTAGATTAATTTTTCCACACAACATAAACTTCATTGAGGTTTATGTTTCCATGGAATGACCCTTTAGCATGAACGTCTTGAGTTACGTACTCAGTTGCCCATGTTTTTCTCTCTACCGAACACCGGCTGGTTAATGGGTCACTTTTTGGTTATTCTTTCTAATGTGGTTAAATTTCTATCGCGATTAAATTTAATGAATTTGATTACATCGCAGTCTCCATTGTTATGAGATTCATTTTACGTTTCATTCAGATTCTATACTGACATTTTGCAACATTACATGGACCATAATATATTGGTATGACATTCCTCTCGAATGTTGATAGGTTTGATAGGATTTGGTTGAAAGGTAGAAAGCTCTGTTTGCGGTAGATACATGGGGTTTGCATGTCGTTTGATGTTGTTATAAAAAATATAAAATTTTTGCACTTGTTCTACTGCGTAGTCGCTAGTATCTAGGTTCCGGAAGATATTTAGTTTTACCGCTTTTGATGAATAAATCAAGTCGTTTAGATTTCTTAAAAGTTGTTTATTCTTAAGAATTATTCTTAAGAATTTGACTAGATTTGTTAAATTTGACGTTTTTTGTCTCGATTTCACTTTACCTTATCGCAAACTTAAGCCTCAAATCAAATAGCGCGGGCTATTACTGATGCTGTATCAAAATGCAATATCAAAAGATCGGGCACTGATAATTTGATTATTATTCAATAGTTGTTTATTGTATGTCTGGGTTCATGTGTGATAAACTCTTTGTTTTTATTTCTGATGGCTGTGGATCTTTGTATATAGAAATCTTTTATGATATGTCAATCATTTGCAAAGCGTGTCTTAAACTTTCAATTAACCATATGTTGATGAATGTTTTCGATCAGAATTGCCAGCCGTCCCGTTTTGAACGGAACAGACCAGTTTTAGAGCTGAATGTCCCGTGTCCCGACGTAACTAATAATGGTACGCGGTTTGTCCCGTTTTGATTAAAAAAAAAGAAGGCAGTGTTAAGGACTGCCGACAGAAGTGAAAACTTAAATCTGTGACATAGCTGTGTTTTTCTGTATCTTCCAATTATTGTAGCATCGCAAATTAAAATTTCAGAATGTTTAAATTAAAATCATTAAAATTATTCTGGGTTTCACATCTATCAGCATTCTAAGCTACTATTATATACATTTTTATATTTAAAATAATCAAAACATATCATATAAAAATTGGCGTCTATCAACACCTTAGAAAGCATGTTGTTGTGGAACCTTGTTTTTAATAGTTTTTTATTTTATTTTCACACCTTGTAATTTCTACTACCAAATACATTTATTTAAAAAAAAAAATAGCGTATCATCAAATAATATTCCATAACTTAGAGTAAGGGATGGTATCGTTGATTGACAATACTTCATCCGCCAGCACCCCTAAGATATCACTTTGGCTAATGAGATTGCATTGCTATTGCCAGTGGTATACGATATCTCAAGATAACTCATATGCCAATAGCAGGGACTAAAGTACGCGTGATTGTCACACCCATAGATCAACAAGTTTAAATTTTACAAATCTTCCTGCGGAAAGCTAAGTAAATTGGTATTAATGCGCATTGTTGCCGTTTGCAAATCACTATCGGCTAAGTGCCACCATTTTTAATTATTTTATTTATCATGATTGCCATCCATGTTTAATCATACATAAGCTATGCTTCTTTGTATAGAATTTATGCGATTTCCATCTCGTAATTGTGAGCTTAAAATCGATATAATCCATGTTATCAAGTATCAAGTTACAAGTATTAAGTCTTCACTTAATTTTAGAAATATGTATTACATACAATTCCAAAATAACGACATATTTGGTGAAGAATGAAGATGATAAAATATATAACATCATGATGTGTTAAATTCCAATACATATAGTTTTCATATACAAATGTAATTGTTTCAGGTTATACTATATCTTTCTTACGTTATTTTTAATTTCATAAAAATTATGTTCAACAAAAAAAACATTGATCAAAGCAAACTACCGTTTAAAACGATAGTTAAATAAAAAGCAAATTAAGTGTACACAACAACTTCCCAAATTTTCATGATGACTAATGTATTACTGCATAAAGGACAAACAGATAAACTTTCAATTTTATATATATTCAAAATTTAATTAGTAAGATGCAAATTGTAAAAGACAGTTGCAATAAAACTTTAAAAAACTGCGTTATAGATCAATTTTTTTAAATTCGTAAAAAGAAATGTTTATTATTTTTATGAATTCATGAATAAAAAAAAATAATTTTAATGGTATTTAATAAAAATAAAAAAAACAATTAAAAAATATGTACCACTCCAGGAATTGAACTCATGACCTACAGAACATCAGTCGAGCGCGATATCTACATCGCAATTTGAAACGTTAAGAAACTATAGATGTATTTCATATTTAAAAAATATTTTTTGTTCTTCAAAAATGCATATTAAAAATGATGACGCGAATATATAAATTTTACTCCATACAAAATTGCATAACGCGGCTAAAAAAGTTTTCACTTCAAAAAAGGAAAAAATTTTATACGTCCTTAAAAAGTTAACCGATTGGACTTTATTTTAGTTTATTGTCTGCTTCATTTTATTTAACACCAAAAACTACATCAGTTTATAATTTACCTACTGACAATACCGTAATTTTTATTACGTTGTTTTTTTATCGACACGACAAAGTGGAATAATTAATACTTGTGGGAAAAACATGATGCAAATTTAATTCAGATTGTCTAAAAAACTCTAACTTTGCTTGTTGGCACTAAACTTCCTTAAGATTGTTTGAACTTGTTCAAATGATCTGGAGGACTGAAACCATGCCACAGGACTGGAACACAGCTATGCTGATACCAATCCATAAAAAAGGTAATCGCCTACAATGTGCAAACTACAGAGGAATCGCTCTCCTTTGCACAGCATATAAGATCTTTTCCTACATTTTGTTATCCAAAATCAATCCTTTTGCTGAACAACTGTTTGGAGAATATCAGTGTGGTTTCCGGCGGGGCCGAGGTACTACCGATGCACTTTTCTCGATAAGGATGATTTTGGAAAAGTGTCGAGAGTTCATACCTGTGCACCAACTTTTCATTGATTTCAGGCAGGCCTACGACTCTCTCGAACGAGAGACTTTATCTATGGTCTACTCTGGTGTCAATGGGAATTCCTGGTAAACTGGTATCACTATGCAAAATGACAGTACAGAACTCTCAATGCTGTGTACGAGTAGAAAACGAAATATCAAAGTTTTTTAAAGTCGACTCCGGTTTAAGACAAGGTGATGCTATCTCTCCTATACTTTTTAATTTAGCCTTGGAATATGTGTGCCGTCAAAAGAAACTACCGACTAATAACAATATCTTGTCAATAAACTCAGTACAGACGATTGCTTACGCTGACGAAGTTGTCATCCTCGGCCGAAGTGAAGCGGTTATGAGTGAGACTTTCAAGTCGCTTGAGAGTGGTGCTAGGAAAATTGGTCTGCAAATTAACTACAATAAAACCAAACATATGAATGTTTCAAGAGAGGCTGAGAAGAAAGATTTGATGTGCGGCAATGAAAGAATTGAGGGAGTTGAATCCTTTAAATATTTGGGATCAATGCTTGACTCAAACAACAGCATACTTACAGATATAAAAGCTCGAACCGCTGCAGGTAATCGAACTTTCTACTCAATTAAACCTCTCCTTGGATCACCGTATGTATCAACTAACACCAAGCTCAAGTTATACAAGACATTGATTAGACCGCTTGTGATGTATGGGTCACAAACGTGGACCCTTACACAAAATGACGAATCGCATTTATCTGTATTTGAGCGTAAGATCCTACGCTACATTTCTGGTCCACTTAAAACAGACGATGGAGAGTATAGAACCCGGTATAACTTTGAGATCAGAGACCTTCTTGAGGGTCCTGATATAATAGGTTGTATCCGTTCTAATAGGATTGCTTGGTTTGGGCATGTTCTACGAGCCGATTCACAGTCTGGAATGATTAGAAAAATGTACGTTAGTACTCCAGGGAGTAAGCGACCGCGAGGTAAACCACGACTACAATGGGAGACTGACGTAATAAACGACCTTAAAAAAATCGGCTGCCATGGTAATTATGTCGCTGTTGCGAATGACCGTGGTGAATATTCAAAGCTGATTAGCCTGGCAAAGCTCCTACATGGAGCATAAACGCCGGGCCGTGTTATTGTAGTACAGTTACTGGCATTGTGTGAACACATAAGGCGAGCTACTTGCATATGTGAGTAGAACAGTAACTTGCAGGCGAGTTACTACAACATCTTTTGTTACTCGCCTTCCCCCTCCACATTGAAAAATTATGGTCGTATTGTATTCGGTTGATTTCGACTTCTTGTATGTTTCGTTTTATTTTTTATATGATTTTGGGAGCTTATAGCCATTTTATGATTTTATAGACATTTTGTTTTTTCAGGTAATATTGTTATAATATGGTAATATTGTTTTTAAATAGGTTAAAAAAATTATAATTAAAATAAAAAATGTCGTTTACTATAGTAAAATTTTTTATCAGATTATTTCTAGATTATCGTTTTTTACAAAATATTTTTAAATTTATTATGAGTAATCTATATTTCTTTAATTTATTTATTAATCTATAATCTATCTATCTATCTTCTATAATAATAAAATAAAGTGTTTGTCTGTCTGCGTGCGCTCTCCAGCGAAATCTGTAGCACACAGGAGTCTGAAATTTTGTCAGGAGAAGGCCATTAACAGGTACTAATGCACCTCGGAGTCGAAATTTTAAAATTTAATTTAGATTTTTTATAATTAATAATTTTAATTTTCCTAATGGTTAAATGTATGCCTAAATGTATATTATATTTTATACTTGAATTTTATTCAACTTTTACTCAGGTATCTTTGATCGATTTTTTTTTCCGCAAAACAGAATTACCATTCAAATGGAAAATTAAAGTATAATGTGACAAACAAATTCATTTAGATGAAAATTATATACATTTATATATTTATTATATGCATACATGATACAATTGTATGTATCCAACACATTACGTTGCAACAAATATTTCTAATTTACAACAAACACGTTCTTGGTTTAGTGTATATACATATGTAATACATATTTTATTTGGTTTAAATATATGTGATACATGTTCAAAATATAGAAAATTGGAAAATTGAAAAATTCTTTTCCTCTTTTTAGAAACATTGATGCAGCAAGTTTTTGCAATAGAACCTTTGTATTGAAGAAAAGGATTATGAACAATAATATCAAAGCTACAGGTTGAAAGTGTTTTACTTATTAAGAAAAATATGCGTCCCCGTTAATTTCAAAAACAAACAAACAATGTAGATTATTTGAAGAAATCGGTAAAATATATGCAAATATGTCAACAAATGAAGTGATTTGACTGGTTTTAGATTAGTATATAAGTCTGGATTTATAAATGATATTATTCTTATTATTATTTTTATATTATACTACAAATTAGTCTTATTATTACGTTCGTCCAAATTTTTTTTTAAAACTCTGGCAGAAATGTCGAAATAAGGCCATAAATCGACAAAACCCAAAAAACGAAAACCTTCACTAAAAATGTTGTCATTCTTAGACCGGTTTTTCGATCAAAATCGTGTTTCGTATCAAACATCTGCGCTATGCATATTTAGTCTGCTCTTCAAAGTTTTCTTTCAGTGACACGCTCCATCACTAATAAAAGCTCACAGAGCAGAGCGCATGTAGAGCATTGGAAATAATTGGTAAAATATATTTAAAAATCTAAATTGACTTTATTTAAGATCAGCAAATAATCTGGATAGATTGATAAATGAAATTAGTCAACATGAAATGGTACGATAAAACAGTAAATTTTGGTGCGGTGTGCCTATTTTGTATCGCAAGTATGACGGTTCCAGAGTAAGTCATTGACAACTGTAACACCCAATAAACGAATGTTTTGATGTTCACCTAATTTTTCGCGATACATATTAAGCCGATTAACGCGAAAAATTGCAAGTGTTTAATTTAAACTCTCCGAAACTCTTTACCAATCACTTTCAAATGTTGACCTTCCTTTCAATTTTCAAACTATCTGGATTGATCAGCTAGAGTGATAATGATCTCTGTTATTCATATTTCCCAAATGAAAAAATTAAAATAGGCTTCTTCTATTCTCATTACGACTCTTTGAAATTATTCTTACTAACTCAACAAAATCTACGCACACAAACTTTTTTATAGGCGTAGCAACGTACGCCGGGTCCTGCTAGTTTATTAATAAATAAATGCTAGATTAATAAATAAATTACCTAATTATTTATTAATCTATATATTTATAGCTATTGTTGTTGTTGTTGTTGTAGCGACAGTTTTGGTGCTAATCCTCCGGCTCCATGTCCAGGTTCAGGAACTCTGCTACTGCCCTTGGGCGGTACCACAAATCTTCTTTCGTCAAGTTTGTTTTATTTTCAGGACAATTAAATAGGTGGTCTACATCGTGTGGCGTGCCCTCACATGCGGGACACTTGTCAATAATTTCAGGATCAATTCTACTCATGTAGTTTGTAATTGGGCCCTGATACGGAGCCAAGTATGTAATTGATTCACTTCGTGAATCGGATTGGACTTTTATCACTTTGTTTCTGTTCAATATACTGTTAAAACTATACAAATCACAAGCACATCTGATATTCCATCGTTTTTATAGTAGGAAAAAAAAATAAAAGTTAAAGCAAAGGAGATCACTCCCGCCATCCGGATTGTCCCTACACGGATCTTAAATTTTGGAAATCTCTTATTATTCTTCAATTAGCCTATCATTCTAAAAACTAAGTTGAACCACACAAAAAAAACTAAATTTCAATACTAATATAAAATTAGAAAAAATACCTTATTTTAAACTGTTGATTCTGTTTCCACCAGTTGCAATACCACGCTCCAAAGTTGTTGAATTTTGATCTGGATAAGCAGAGATATTATTTCGGATACCAAGTGAACTTCTTTAAACCAATATTTGCTTAATTCCTGATTTGAAATATTAGAATATCCATTTGAAACTACGGCACCACTACTATTGTTGTTATTATTATTCAAAACATTGACATCTTTTTGATAATCCAAATTTGTATTATATATTGGAAAAAACATCTGGTGTCGCATGATGAAACATTTTCATCAATGTTAACTTCTTATAAAGTGGACAATTACAAGTCACAACTGGCCATAATAAATCTTTTTATTGTATTCTTATTAATGTTTACAACCATAATAACAATAATAATTTCATTTCAGATTATAAATTTGACTTATATTTTTAGTATTTGATGTTTTTATTATTACACATCACATTAATTAGCAATTAATTTAAAAGAGCCAACACATATATTAACACCTTAATGAATCTACTGAATTTTTTCTAAAATCAACTCTGAAAATATTTGTTTGAAGCACAAATATGGAATGACCTCTCAAAATTGGAAAAATGTGATTTTTGCTTTTTTACATCTCATGATGTCAAAACAAAATCGGGTAATATTGAAAATTCAGCAAAGATTAATAACGACAACGACATCTGTTCGTTAGAATTGGAAATAAAATTGAGTACGTTCGTTTGCTTTTTATAGTATATTCAAAATTCAACTAGCAGTTAAGTTTTAGAAAATTTTAAAATTATTATTAATGTAAAAATGAACGGAAACTAATGAAATACATTTCTATTGAATTGAAAACAAAGAGGAATTTGGTTTTATTATTGTTTTGCGATTATTGCGATCGTTACACCATGAATTCAAGGTAGAAATCAAGATTTCTACTCTTGAAATCACAAAAACGTCGCCATCCCCTCCATGACAGAAAACCACCGAACTACTTCCACTTATTAAACTGTATCTGGGATCGAGATACCCACAGTCACCGGCGTCAAGGCAGATGACCGGTTCCAACACTCATGAAGTCCTTAAGAACTTCACTGAGCATTGAGACCGACCATCCATCCGAACGTCAGCACTATGGACACCCCGATACAACCAGTAAGTATGACACGGGAGGTGTGAACCACAGCGAAGACAACTAGCCAGAGGAACGACCCTACCTAACGAAAAGACATCATTCTCTGATGTCCTTCGCATGATTGACTCCAAGATTCTTACCGCTCATATCTGTGCACTCGTAGAGTACATTTCCGATCTTAGTCTTAATCATTGCAGGTAAGAACTTTGGAGCCAATTTTGCCGAGAATTTTTTTGTAGCGTCACTCAAATGATGTTGCCGTACAAACACACGTTGTTGTGGTTGAAAAGTCCGTAGTTTAGATCGCAGGTTGTACTGATGTTGCGATTTTTTGAAAGCTGCTTTTAAATTTTGTTGAACCCGGTTCCTGAGCAGAGTCAAATGATCAGAGCGTTCTATTTCCTCACCAGCATCTTCACCAAGCTTGTGTAGTGATCTCAACAAATGGTAAGTATTTCCATCCGAGATTGGATGTTGACCAAATAATAAATAGTACGGTGAGTACTTGGTAGCAGAATGTACTGCAGCCCGCAGTGCATATGCGATTTCACCAATTTGTGAGTCCCACTTGGTATGTTGACCTTTAATGAACGCTCGAATTGCTGCTAAAACTGACCTATTGACCCGCTCTGACGCGTTACTTTGAGGACTATAGACACCGGTCCTAATGTGTTTAATGCCGAAATCTGACAAAAGACTTTGAAAGTTCCTACTAATGAACTGTTTGCCATTGTCACTGTGCAGAAACTCTGGTACCCCATATGTAAGAAACACTTCATTCCTTAGAAAAGCATTCACCTTCGGTGAAGTTGCGTTTCTAAGTGGTTTCAGTAGTACAAACTTCGTAGCATGATCCAGAACTATCAATAACACCGTATTCCCAAGTGTAGAACGAGGGTACGGTCCCAAAAAATCTATATAGACTCTCTGCCATGGACGTGCTGTTTCGAATTGATATTGCATCGGAGGACGCAATATCTGATTCGTGGCTTTTGTTTGTTTACATGTGTCGCAGGACACAACATAGTTGTGTACCTGCGACGCCATGCCCGGCCAATAATAAAGACGTCGAAGTAATTCTAAAGTCTTTTTAACACCTCCATGAGCAGCAGTACTATCATCATGATGTTTCTGAATCATGTTGGAAGTCATCGGTTTTGGTACCCAGAGTTTCCACACAGGAACATCGTTGGGTATTGCATCAGGTCTTGGCTCAATACGTATGTATAGCTTATCATCCACGACTTTAACTGATGGAAAGTCCTTTGGTGATGATTGAACTTTAGCTATCATATCCGTATATTCGTTGTGCCGATAACCTTCATTGTCGATTTTAATGTCATTAATGTGATGTGTTAATGCTTCCGTCAATTCCTCGTGTGTATCGTCATAAAGACGAGATAGAGCATCAGGGACTATATTTTGGGTACCTTTTTGGTGGACAATGGTAAAATCCATATGTTGGAGTTTTAGGCTCCACCTAGCCAGACGACCACTCAAGTCTTTCTGTGACATAAGCCACTTCAGACTTGAGTGATCAGTCACAATTGTGAATCGGTGACCTTCAACATAGCCCCTGAATTTCTTCACACTCAGAATTGCCGCAAGACATTCAAGCTCAGAAACAGAATAGTTTCGTTGAGCTTTATTGAGTTTTTTCGACATGAAGGCTATCGGACACTCTTGTCCGTCTTCGTCGATCTGATACAGTACACTACCTATCCCTGTCAGACTCGCATCGCATCTAATAAAGAACTCTTTATTATAATCAGGGTTTACTAATACCGGTGCTGTAGTCAGCAATCGTTTTAAATTTTCGAAAGCAGCTTGCGCTTCCAATGTCCATTTCAATTTTCCCGAACTCTTTTTTAATAAATCTGTAATTGGTGATACCACGCTTGCATAATTTGGTATGAAACGTTGGTACCAACCAGCCATTCCTAATAGTCTACGTATTTGTTTCACTGTTGACGGAGCTGGATACTCAGCAACAGCTCTTACTTTGTCAGGGTCTGTTCGAAGACCATCTTCACCAACCAAAAATCCTAAGTATTTCACCTCTCTCAGAACAAATTTGCTTTTCTTGAGGTTTATTGTTAACCCAGCCGCTCTTAACAATGAATAGACTTTGGACAGCAATTCCATATGTTCCTGGAACGTGGAAGAGACTACCAATAGATCATCTAAATAAACAAAGACATTTTCGTGATATTGATGTGGTATCACTTTGTGCATTAGCCGACACATTGTCTGGGGAGCATTGCACAATCCAAAGGGCATAACCCGGAATTGATACAATGGACGACCAGGCACTGTGAAGGCTGTCTTGTCTCTAGATGCTTCTGCCAGAGGAATCTGCCAGAAAGCATCTTTGAGATCAATACTGGAAATGTACTTTGTGCTATTTAGACGACCTAGTAAGCCATCAATCAAGGGAAGTGGGTAAGCGTCCTTTTTAGTTAGTGAATTGACACGACGGCTATCAATACATAATCTGTTTTTACCAGAGTCTTTTTGTACCAAAACCACTGGCGAGCACCAAGAACTGTTACTCTCTTCGATCACGCCCATTTGAAGCATTCGGTCGAGTTCGGCATAAACCTTTAGTTGAACAGCCGGCGATGTGGGATAATGCCTCTGTTTAACAGGTGCATTATCACCAACATCGATGACATGTTCAACCAAAGAAGTCTTTCCGAGTCCAGACACTTCAAAAGACGGGAAAGAATCCTTGATCATATCCAGTTCATGTTGCTGATCAGTGGTGAGGTTGTGTGTATTCAAAGTTATTGGCTCTGTACGAGTCAGTTCACTAACAAAAGAAGGAACAATACCGAATTTCTCCCAGAAATCTATGCCCAGGTAGAGCTCTTCTCGTAAACCAGGGACAATATGAAACCGCATTGGTTTAGTGGAGCCATTCACGGTTATTGGAATTTCTATGTAACCCAAAATTTTATTTGCAGTACCATCTGCCGTACGAATACACGAAGTGTACTTACGGTAAGTTGTACCTGATGATTCCAATAAATCCAAGGAATTTCTTCCAAGTATTGTGATTGACGCTCCACTATCCAATAGACCTGAAATATGTTTGTCCAAAATCTTGATTGTCAATCGCGGCCGAGGATCCTTTGTTATTCTGGTTTCCTGAGTGGTGATCGATCGTCCTGCGTTGCTACATCTCTCGTCGTTTTCTTCGGGCTCATTGGATGTTGAACCGAGGGTACCATCCCCGAAGCATGTACTCTCGGACGGTAGTTTACCGACGGGTGACAATATGAACAATTTGCATATATAACGTCCGGCTTGTTACATTTCCAGCAGTGCAATTTTATCCGATTCTTAGAGCAATCAGGAGCTCGATGACCGTTTACTCCACATCTGAAACATACTATTGGTTGTCTGGATATTGATGGACCAGGTTGACTGTTGTCAAATGTTATGCTAGGTCGCTGCAATATCCGTCTCTGTGTTGAATCCACCGCATCAATATATCCATGTTGTTCTGCTTCAGCATCCACCTCATAATCATCCATCTGTTGTACCTCGCTAATTCTTAAATTTGATGTTCTGGTTGGAACTGGTGTGGACCACAAACGTTCAAACTTCTGACACAAAGTCCGAAGTTCATCAATAGAATGTATTGTTGCTGCAAGTGTAGCATTTTTGAGCTCCACACTCAGTCCCTCCCGAGCAATCTCTAGCATTTCACGGTCAGCAAATGGACGTGCTAAGCGACGGTTTAACGAACCAATCTCCACTAGATATTCGTATACGCTCTCCTTTGACTTTTGTTTGCGGTTCAGAAGAACGCGCAAGATCGCCTTATCATCAGTGAGCGTACCGAAGGTTTGTAGGAGTCCCTCCCTTAGCACTGGATAGGTCACCACCTCATATTCATGAGTTAAGTTCAAATAGTATCTGTCGGCAGCCCCCTTGAGATACCGTGGAACGATAGACCTAAGGTCGTCCCAATTCACGCGGTCCCTCCTGGCAGCCGCCTCAACTCTGTGAACGAACTCATGAACATCAGGAGAGTGACCATCTCCTGTGAAGGTTGGAACCCAATTTGAGTCATAACGACTCAAATTGTTCCCACGAACCCCTCGGTACTCCACTGGTGCTAACGCTGGAGCCGCGTCACGCCATACCTGAGGAGGTTGGTTGTATGGTGGTGGTGCTGTTAGTGGAGCTTGTGGATAATTTAATGATTGTTGTTGTACCAATGCTGGATTGTTGTGTATGTGTTCAGCTTGGAAAGATGGACCCAATAGTGGTATTGCAAGGTCCTCTGCTCTCAAACCTGATTGCTGAAAATATGCCGGTGGTAATTGATCCGACCGTCTCTGTTGTTGATGGTCTGTACGATTCAGACTATTTATTGTCTCAGTTATTGGCTGTACTGGGATCGGTGTGGATCTCTCACCTGGTCGAAAAGCAGGTGAAGCAGATGGAGCAGATGATACTCCTGGTTTATTCTGTATAATTGGACGTGTTGACAGTGATCCTATTATATCCCAAGCGCGTGACAATTGCGAGATAGCGTAGGTGCGGGCTTCTTGCAAGTCATTGCGAGGACCCAACCAATTCATCCTACCTGTATAATGCAACACTCGATTCGCCAAACCATCTAAGAAGATCTGATTAACCGGTGGTTGAAGTCGACGTACCTGATCTAAAACAACTTGTGCTGCCTGCACCACCGTTTGAGACTCAGCTACCAAGTCTCTCGCATGAGATACCATTACTGGAACTGCACCATGATTTACGTGGTTTCGCAGTTCCTCTGCCCAATTGACCCCTCTAAAATCCACACCCCGAACCAGACATTCGATCTGCAGTTCACTGGATTCCAAACCATAGAACGGATGGTCCACGCCAATGTGACTTGACATTTTGATGGTAAAATTTATAAAATTCAGAATTCACAAAAAAAACGTCAACACCAATAATAAAACCAATTCCAACTAGAAAAAAGGTGGAGTTAATTCGCCCGGAAAAATTCGTCCGATGGAAGTTGTAAAACACAAAGAAATGAAAAAAAACAACGAACGCCCCAATTCAAAAAAACACAAAAACCTTTTTGTAAAAACACCCTTTGTAAAGGAACAAAAAGGAAAGACCACCGTCGTACCCAATCTTTGCTGAATCTTTTACAAAAGTTCCTAAAATATTGTATGTGTAAAAATATAATTTATTTATTTAATTTCAGATATACTGAAATATATATATATACCTAAAATTAGTTATTGACGATAGCACCCCTAAGAATATTTATTTATTTTTAAAAGAAAATTGAAAAATAAAAATATTTAGAAGAATGTTTATTTATTGGATGCACCGTCTTAACTTTGAAATATTTATTTATTTTTTTTTAAAAAACAAAGAATATTTATTTATATCTTGACGTTACTTGCTTAATTAAGAAAATTAATTTTATTTAGCTACCTAAAATTATTTAATGCTAAAAAAAAATTATTTTATTTAGTAAAAATTATTTATTTAATTTTGAAAAATTTGTTTGATTTATTTTATTTTTATTTAATATCATAAGAGATTCCCAAAATCAAGATTCGTCTGGAGACAATTTAAAAAGTAAGTATGGCTACAATATCCATATTGTTTAAATTTAAAATATCGCGTTCGCGAGCCCACTCCAACCATGCATGTGAGAACTGACTAGAAAAGCCCCTAACGACCAGATTCTACAGAACAGATTCTCACCAACCTAATAAAACAATCACAACTGTCACGATTAGACACTAGGTCCATTTCTACTGACCCAGTTGTGCTTGTTTAATCTACAAATAAATTACACCTAAACCTAATGCGAAAGTTGAAGAACGCTCCCGAGCACCAGACTTCAAAACCTAAACTCCATGAAAAATTGTTTTATTGTAAAAGCTAAGTGGAAAAAAATGGTAAGTTTTTGAATTTGTATGAGGTGAAGCCTCTGATCCTGAAAGCAAAAGTACAATTGGTTCTTCTCTTCATTACACCGAAGAAGCCTCTGAGCAAAGAATGGTACTACTGGTTTGCACCTAAGTACAAACACAGCACCACCACTCCTCGTCCCTGAGGACTTCCTCGCCGAATGAAGAGAAGAAACCAATGTTCTTCGATCGCATAACCCCGATGGCCATAGGCGATCTAAGAACGACATCAATGTTAAGGGGATAAGCCCCATGGATGGCTTGTTAGGCCTACCGCTGAGAAAGATATTAATTATAACCTTATACAATACCATATATATATATAAAAACACCAATAATTGGTTTTCCAAAAGAAATTCAAAAAAAAAAATTAATCACCAATAAAAAATTGAAAATACAAAAAATATATCCTGCACACACCCATATCATGTTCAATGAGCGAATTCAACGAACCATTGTACTTGTATTTGTATACAATAACCTATTTACACCTATGTACAACCCTGTACATTGACAGTACCAAAAAATATTTACAAAATATGTACAATGTCATTCCAAAATATGTACACGATTATATACAAAAATATGTACAATGAAAATATGTACAATATTATTCCAAAAAAGATATATGAACTATATACAAAAGAAAATTATTTACAAAAATATTTACAAATATGTACAATATGTACAAAAACAAATTCAAATGACAGCACAAAAAAACAATCTCCAAAAAAAATTGCTGTCCCAAAACGGTTTTTTTTCAAACAAGCAAAAATAATTAATTTTAATTAATTATACAATGAGGAACAGGGGCCTCCTGTGGACCAGACCACTCCTCTACCTGTCGCATGGTCGGTGAGATGGGAACCACCTCAACCAGCTCCTCTATTTGAGTACTCTTGGTCGAGGAAGCTCCCAGCTCCACGACCAAGCGACTCTCCTTCTCCTTCTTCCTCCTCTCCTTTCTCTTCAGGTGTGAGCTCCTGTTTTTCTTGACCCGTCTCCTCTCACGCCAGCCCACATTCACTTCCTCAGTCACTTCATCCATCTCATCCGCTTCCTCATTCACCCCATTCAACTCCTCATTCACTATTTCACGAATCAGATCATCCAATAACTTATCATACCGTTCTCCATAAATATCATCCATAATTTCCAAATATATCCCATTTTTCACCTCATTCAAAACCACATTTATTATTTCATCCACCACATTCCTCGCCTCAACCATTCTCTCCTTTCTCTCCACATGCTCTCTCTCTTCCACCTCATTCATCCATGGCTCAAACCCCCCTGGCCGACACCTCCTTCTCAACCCCTGACCTCTCATGTACATATTATAAAATTCAATTAAAAATTTTAATAATAAAATATTTCCCCTGTATATATATAATCTATATATACACAAAAAAAGGTATACATATAAAAAAACCACGCTGGTTCTCCCAACAAAAAATATTATCACCAAAAAAAAATATTCTTTTCAACCAAAACAAAACTAAACTGGTTTTTCCAGAAAATTTTGACCACACAAACCAAAACTGGTTTTCAGAAATCGCGCTAAGAATATATAATTAAAATTGCGCCAAAAATATGACTCATAACTAACCGTTATATCAAAAAAAAATTAACCGTAATCTCGGTTATCATTAACAAAAGCCAGGTTTTTGTTTCGGCCCACGTTTGTAATTGGGCCCTGATACGGAGCCAAGTATGTAATTGATTCACTTCGTGAATCGGATTGGACTTTTATCACTTTGTTTCTGTTCAATATACTGTTAAAACTATACAAATCACAAGCACATCTGATATTCCATCGTTTTTATAGTAGGAAAAAAAATAAAAGTTAAAGCAAAGGAGATCACTCCCGCCATCCGGATTGTCCCTACACGGATCTTAAATTTTGGAAATCTCTTATTATTCTTCAATTAGCCTATCATTCTAAAAACTAAGTTGAACCACACAAAAAAAACTAAATTTCAATACTAATATAAAATTAGAAAAAATACCTTATTTTAAACTGTTGATTCTGTTTCCACCAGTTGCAATACCACGCTCCAAAGTTGTTGAATTTTGATCTGGATAAGCAGAGATATTATTTCGGATACCAAGTGAACTTCTTTAAACCAATATTTGCTTAATTCCTGATTTGAAATATTAGAATATCCATTTGAAACTACGGCACCACTACTATTGTTGTTATTATTATTCAAAACATTGACATCTTTTTGATAATCCAAATTTGTATTATATATTGGAAAAAACATCTGGTGTCGCATGATGAAACATTTTCATCAATGTTAACTTCTTATAAAGTGGACAATTACAAGTCACAACTGGCCATAATAAATCTTTTTATTGTATTCTTATTAATGTTTACAACCATAATAACAATAATAATTTCATTTCAGATTATAAATTTGACTTATATTTTTAGTATTTGATGTTTTTATTATTACACATCACATTAATTAGCAATTAATTTAAAAGAGCCAACACATATATTAACACCTTAATGAATCTACTGAATTTTTTCTAAAATCAACTCTGAAAATATTTGTTTGAAGCACAAATATGGAATGACCTCTCAAAATTGGAAAAATGTGATTTTTGCTTTTTTACATCTCATGATGTCAAAACAAAATCGGGTAATATTGAAAATTCAGCAAAGATTAATAACGACAACGACATCTGTTCGTTAGAATTGGAAATAAAATTGAGTACGTTCGTTTGCTTTTTATAGTATATTCAAAATTCAACTAGCAGTTAAGTTTTAGAAAATTTTAAAATTATTATTAATGTAAAAATGAACGGAAACTAATGAAATACATTTCTATTGAATTGAAAACAAAGAGGAATTTGGTTTTATTATTGTTTTGCGATTATTGCGATCGTTACAAGTTGTTTAGGATGCGTGACCAACCGGATCTAAGTTGAGCAAGGATGGATCTAGTGCTACGGGGTAATTGGACCTCTTCGGCAGCGGCTTTTGGTGGCTTTCTATTTAGAACACGATTTGGAATATAGTTCTTTATTGCGCTTTCGACCGTTTTGGTGTGGAGTGTTTTTAAGCCAGTTCTATATGTAGATTCGTCGATGTTACCAGAAACCTGGCTATCTCTGATATCTTGCAGAAAGCATCTCGCTGTCTTCCTTATGTCTCTGGGTGGTTCTTTTGTAGTTAAAGTGTCATTGCAAGGATGTGTGCTCTTTGTGACAGGCCAATAGATATTGTTTGGTTACCATTTCATTATGTTCACGGACCGACAATATGTTACTTTCCTCGTGTAGGTGATCGAGGTGGGCCATCAGGTGACATCCGGTTGCGGTTCGTAAGGCGGCATTTTGTGTTGTTTGTAACTTATTCCAGTGAGTGTTGGCAACTTGAGGGGTCCATATGGGTGCAGCATAATTTATAATGGGTCTTCCTATTGATTTGTACGTTGTTAAGATCGTGTTTTTATCTTTGCCCCATGAACTACCCGCTAGTGCTTTCAATGCGTTATTCCTGTTTTTCAAACTTGAGTTTATTAGTTGTGCATGAGCATTAAATTTAAGCAGTGGGTCGAATGTTACACCCAGCAATCTCGGATTTTTTACTGTAGGAATAAGTATGTTGTCTATGCAGATGCTTAGTGTTGAATTTACCTCCTTCATCCATGTGGTGAAAAGTGTAGAGGTGGACTTTTCAGTGGAAAGTTTTAGTTTTCTGGTTTTAAACCAATCATTCAGAGTATCAAGGTAGGTATTCAGGATATTTGTGAGTTGCTGCAAGTTATTTCCCGTTGCAAGCACTGTTCAGTCGTCTGCATATGACGTGATAGTTATTCCTTCTGGTGGAGTAGGCAAACTGCTTAGGTAGAGATTGAACAATGACGGTGAGAGAACTCCGCCTTGAGGAACTCCTTGTCCTAGCACTCTCATTTTGGACTTGCTGTTACGGAACTCAACATATGTTTGGCGACCTCTGAGGTAATTGCACAACCAGCGCTTCATTAAACCTGGCAAGTTAGTATTGAAGATATCATCCAATAGAGCAGCGTGCGACACTGTGTCGAATGCTTTTGACAGGTCAAGTGCGACTAAAATTGTTCTAGCGCATAGTTGTTTTTGATTCAGACCATCACTGATCTGGTTTTGTATTCTGTGTGGCGCGGTGGTTGTACTGTGTGCTCGCCGGAAGTCATGTTGGTGTGGCGCCAAATTACAGGATCTTGTCAGCTGAGGGAGCAGAAGTGCTTCGATGAGTTTTGCGACCGATGAAAGAATGGATATTGGTCTGTAGGACTCTCCCTTTTCTTCCGGTTTTCCTGGTTTCAAAATGGGGCTGATTCTGGCCGTTTTCCAGATATTTGGTATCTGTAGAGTATTTAAAGATGTATTAAGTGTAGTAGTGAGGAAGTTCAAACCTTTGGGTCCGATGTGTTTGAGCATGATGGCTGAGATGCCGTCGGGTCCTATAGCTTTTGATGGTTTAATTTTCCTTATTGAATTCTCCACCTCTTCTTCGGAAAATATAATATCCTCCAAGTTGTCAGTGTTAAGTTTGCGCATGTGTCTCAACACTGATCTGGTCTCTTTCTCGTGTTTACGCTGCTTTTCTGTAAACTGAATGTTAATTTTGTTTGCGCATTTCCTGTGGTTTTCAATGGGGATGCAATTACGCAATTATTTTGTGGTTGTCGAGGATGAGTTAGGCCCTTAATGACCTTCCAAAGACTTTTACTAGTACCCAGGTTTGATTCTCTCACTAATTCTCTCCATTTGTTTCTTTTATGGTCCGTGACCAATTTGTTAATTTGCTTGTTCAGGTCCGGAATTCTGGAGTCGGCTGGATCTGCTTTACGGATGTCATCTCTTTTATTAGAAAGCACACACGCTTCATGTGGAAAGTTTGGTTTTATTTTTTGGATTCTGCCATCCTGGTATGTAGCGAGCTCTTGCCTTATTAAAAATTTCTCTGAATTGTTTTTCCCCAGAGAGGGCGTCAAGAGATAAAAATTGCTTACTGAATTCAATTTCGGTAAAATTTGTAAAGTTTTCCCAGTCAGCTTTGTTAAAATTAATATATGTCTTCTTTTCGGAATTTATTTGATTTATGGGACGGCTTAAGGTGATTATGATCGGCACGTGGTCTGATTCCAATGCAATTTCAGTTCTCCATTCTGCAACTGGCATTAGTGACATACTGGCAAGGGAGATATCTGGAGAAGAGTATGAGTTGTTTGTTACCTTTGTCGGCTGTGGTTCGATGAGGACTCCAAAATTGGAGCCATCAATTTGATCAGCAATGCACTCACCTCGTGGATCAGTGTTTAGATGTGAGTGCCATAGATCATGGTGCGCGTTCACATCTCCGAGAGTTAGACAGTCTTTGGTATAAAATAAATGTCCAATGGACGGTTCATAACCTATATCACAACTGCTTACTGGTGGAATATAAATATTGACTAGTGTTATTCCGTATTTCCGGATTTTATTATAATTCCTTGTTGTTCTAGGTGTTTGTCAGTTCCTGGTACTGCAGGTAGTGTGGTTGTACGGTAAATAACACTTTTGTGAATGATAAAGGCAAGACCACCACCTTTGTCTTTCCCTCTATCCGGCCTTATAATTTTATAATCACAGATACTATCACTAATCTTAGATCTAACATTTAATTTTGTTTCTTGGAGAAACGTGACTAGAATATTGTTATTGCACATAAAGTTTATTATATTGTCGATCTTATTCGTGAGACCGTTGCAATTTAGTTGCATAATTTTTACATCACTCGGAGTTTCCGGTAGCGTGTTCATTCGTAATGTGTTTTGTTGTGGACTCGTGTTGGTATTTTGACTTGATATTTGACAACATGGCGCTATGTAGTTCTTGGTACATTGCTTATGTGTGACAAGACCTGAGCAGTTCTTGAGGTGGCACCATTCCTTGCAGGTATTACACTGGATAGATGTTGTGTTTGCTCTTAAGATATTTTTACATGTTTTAGTTGGTCCTAAATTTTTTTCAATACCAGCCATGATGAGGAGTATTTGAAGCAGTGAGGCCAGTGACAGCTGCTTCTTTACCCAAAAAATGGAGCGTCAGATTTGCACCTTCCGTCGAAATTGTTGTGATGTTGTGATGTCGGAATTGTGTGCCGAGTACTTCTGGGGCGTAGACCCGTCCATCTTGAGAAGCAGAGCTATTGATGATATTAGTTTGTATATCACTGGATCACCATAACTATAATAACTGACTTGTAATTTGTTGTCACCATTTATATTCCATATATATATATTTGCTGATGCTGTGTTGTTGTTGTATGACGCGGTTCGTAGCTAAGCGTCGTGGTTGTTGAATATTCTCTAATGCAATATTCCAAGTATATCTGCGGAACTTATTTAACCATATATTTAATAGAGGATTATATTTGATGCGACTCTGATGGATTAACATAACATTTGATCTTCTTTTATTTTCAGGTAGCGGCCACGAGTGATGTTGTTGATCAACCGAAGGTTCTAGATAATTTTGGCGTGGCTTTATTATTTTGTCACGTGAGACCACTTCGAACGAAACAGGTAAATCTTCAACATATATTTCACTTTTATTTATTAATCACGGTACACTACAAATAAATGTATATTATTAGAACTAACAGATTTTTGTTATTATTATGTATTATAATGGGTCTTGTAACCTTACTTGTTATTATTATGTATTATAATGCGGTCTTATTAGTCGAACATTTTCTAAAGAAGTTTGTACAAGAATGTACATGTGTAAATTTTGACATTTTTACATGCGGCAAATTTGCCAGTTAGCAAACTGTACTGTGGCAAAGTCGCCCAGTCAAGATTGTGTATGTGATTATGTTACTTGATTAGGCTGGTCGCCACATATTTAATTTCTAAATTAATAAAATATTTGAGTTTTTAAATAATAAATGTTATAAAACGCCAAATATCAACTTCTTTTCTTTTATTCATCTGTCAAATATTTTTTAATAACAAAACCAATAAAAAATCAACTCGCATGTAACTGGCAAGTAGATGTCATCGTGTGAACAGTACATGCAAGTACAGCTACTGACCAATATTTTTGAGGCGAGTGAACAGGCGAGTTACTGTCTACTGGCACGCCAGTAGCTCGCATCGTGTAAACCACGCTTAAGTCATGTAAAGACACAAAAAATTACAAATGGAACAGTCTCGTCGAAGACTGTTTATGTTGTTTATCATAATAATCATGAAATTGATACTATGTGCCAAGTTAGTAGAAAATAACAAAACAGTTCAATTCAATTCAAGCAGTTCTGCAATATATTTAAAATGTGTCAAAAACAAATATCTTTTCAAAAATTTAGAATTAAATGGCGAAAATAGTCAACTAAATTTTTGACTATGTATTTCAATTTAGAATTTTTAGTACTAAATAGCATGAATTGGAACACATACTATGTTTCCATGACCGAGTTAACCGGGATTATCTCGTCATGGAAACGGAGTTTTCGTTAAATTTCTTAACTCACCTTAACTCAACAAAAGTAGCGCGATTAGAGAAGGTTAACAAAAAACAAACACAAAACAAAAAAGTAAAAATGGCGTCGCGAGTGTTTTGAAGTGAAGAAGAAAATAAAATTTTAATTGAAATTATTCAAGAAAAAAACTAGTAAATTAATAATAAAAAACATTAGTAAAATGTCCAATTTTTCCGTCGTAACCAAATCACTTTTTGTATTTTTCACTTAATGTATTTTAATACACAATTTTTGCTTACTCCAAGAATCAACGAAACTCTTAATTCGAGTTAACTCTGTCATGGAAACATAGTAACAGTCTAATGCCCGATTTATAGTCGGTAACGTTAACTTAACGTTAACTTTAACTTAACCTTAAGTTACGGCACTACGAAAACTTGATTTATAGTCGGTAAGAAATTACGTATTCTTTGACGTTTGATTTGATATTAATTTTGGTTTTGTAATCAATTTTATAAATAAATCAATTCTTTAAAAGTAACAAACTGATTTTAAAATCAAAATTTAAAATAATAAAATTCGAAATAAACATTTGATACAAAATTTAAAATAAAAAAATTTATTTTCATATTAATTTCATGCCAATATTTGGCTTCAAAGTCGCTCTTTTTATATCCTTTGCATTTTTAATAAATAAAAATATGGAGGGGCTGAAATCTCACAGCTCTGAGATATCAAGACTTCGGTCTGAGTAAAGGATTTTGATATAGTTTTCGGCAAAAAACTTTCACGAGGACATGGTTTTTAGTTTTGGGCAGCGATGTATATCAAACATAACTCTTTGTTAAAGTCCAAGTATTTTTTATCTTTGTTTAAAAATTTATTACAAAACTAACACGAAACATCAATACGTTGCCGGAAAATGATAATCAAAATTCCAAAAATATTGTTAAATTAAATAAAATCAAACTTTTTCAAAATTCCAAAAATATTCTAAAAATTAGAATGAAATCAAATATTTAAACTTTTTCTAAATTCCGATAATATGCCAAAAATTCTTAAAAATTCGAACTTTTTCCAAAATTCTAAAAATATTGCAAAAATTATTACAAAATCAAAAATTAAACCTTTTTCAAAATTCCAAAAATTATAATAATATCAAAAATTAAAATTTTTTCAAAATTCTAAAAATATTCCAAAAATTCTTACAAAATCAAAAATAAAACTTTTTCCGAAATTCTAAAAATATTGCAAAAATTATTACAAAATCAAAAATGCAAACCTTTTCAAAATTCCAAAAATATTTCAAAAACTATAACAAATTCAAAAATTTCCATGTTCAATTTCATTTTCAATTACATTTACGTCATAAAAACAGCTACATTTTTTTTTCCAAAAAATTGGCTAAAAAATAAATGATTTGTCATTTTTTGACACACTTGACAACATTTTTTGACAAACTTATAATGCCATAATTCTCAATAATAAAAATAAAATTTAATTTCGAGCAAACAATTTTATTTTTTCCAAAAAATTGGGTAAAAAATAAATAAAAATCTCTCTTTTGACACACTTGACAACATTTTTTTTGACAAACTTATAATGCCATAATTCTCAATAATAATAATAAAATTTCAATTCAAACAAACAATTTTATTTTTTTCGAAAAAGTTGGGTAAAAAAATAAATAAAAATCTTTCTTTTGACACACTTGACAACATTTTTTTGACAAACTTATAATACCATAATTCTCAATAATAATAATAAAACCGAAGTAGTTTCATTTCAAACAAACAATTTTTTTTTTCCAAAAAATTGGGTAAAAAAATAAATAAAAATCTTTCTTTTGACACACTTGACAACATTTTTTTTGACAAACTTATAATGCCATAATTCTCAATAATAATAATAAAATTTCAATTCAAACAAACAATTTTATTTTTTTTCCAAAAAGTTGGGTAAAAAAATAAATAAAAATCTTTCTTTTGACACACTTGACAACATTTTTTTGACAAACTTATAATACCATAATTCTCAATAATAATAATAAAACCGAAGTAGTTTCATTTCAAACAAACAATTTTTTTTTTCCAAAAAATTGGGTAAAAAAATAAATAAAAATCTTTCTTTTGACACACTTGACAACATTTTTTTGACAAACTTATAATGCCATAATTCTCAATAATAATAATAAAATTTCATTTCCAACAAACAATTAGTTTTATTTTTTTTCCAAAAAATTAGGTAAAAAAAAAAATAAAAATGTTTCTTTTGACACACTTGACAACATTTTTTTGACAAACTTATAATGCAATAATCTAGTTTTTGATCTCACATACCAATCCCGACCATCAAGATTCCCCCAAATTTAATGTTCCTACTCGTAATCACTTAAAATGAACGTTTTTTAAGCCAAAAATATGAAAATTTGCTATTTTTGACACACATAATGATTTTTTTGACACACTTCCGGTACAGTTATCGAACACAGCGTCCTTTCGGACCTGCATCTTGTGAATACCTATTTTTAGAAAAAAAAATTTTTGAAATCCCTCCAGCCGTTTTCCCTGCAGTGTAGGTAATGACGGCGGCCGGCCGACAGACAGACATACATTTTTTTTTTTTTTGCTTTTTTAGAATCAGGAGGTCCTAAAACGTCGAGAAATGTCAAAAAAAGTGGGGGTAAAAATTTCACTTTGAGCTCATGAATGTAATACTTAGGTCTTTCAGACCGAAGTAATTTCATTTTTATGAACACTTGCAGTTAAATATTACTTTTCTTCAGTTTTTATACTAAACGTCAAAAAATCCTTAACAAAATCTTTAAGATAGAATGAAATGAACTTTAAGTTAAGTTAACGTTAAGTTTGCGCTCTAGTGCATTTTCATACATTTGTTACCGACTATAAATCGGGCATAAGATCAAATTACATATACCACCTTTTCCGATAATCCTTTCCCAAAAATTTATTTACTAACAATATTAGTTTTAATTATTTTATAATTATTATTATTTAAAATATTTCATTACAAAATAATTTCATTTCTCATCCATTTTTATCTGAGTGCAATTAATAATTGTAATTAATAATTCATTTTCAAATAAAATGTCAAAATCATCCATTTTTATCTGAGTTTTCAAGTAGTTTTTTTTAAATTGTGGTAGCACTGCCGATGCGCAGCAAAATTAGAATTAGAGATATCTTGCAGAACTTTTCTGCATGCAGAATTTACATGTAATTGCTCTCATATAACACATATTATGTTCTATCTTCGCTGCATGCAGAATTTTGCACATGTATTTCCAGCATTAATCACATAATAAAAGTGTGTAACTTTATTTTTAAGTAAAATTTAAGATGCATTCAGGAGTGCGTTTCAAAATTAACCACGATTAACCATGGTAATAATGTCATAGTTAAAATAGTGACGTCAAATATTGAATAAAAATTACCATAGTAAAGCTGTCAAAGTTAAATTGTCAAAGAAAAAGAGCGCTAAAAATTCAAAATGAATAAAAACTAATGCTAACTACTATAAAACTCAAAATGTAGGGCCAAATCGAAAAACCCAACTAAAATCGCAACTACAACTAAAGTTTCAGTTTTGTTATAACCACATTTAATCGTCAGTACCACATTAAATCGTCAGTTTTAAATGTAGATTAAAAAAGTTGTAGTTGCAGTTTTACCCTTAGGGCCGATTGTATGAACAAGGATTGATAAAAAAAATCCGAGGATAAAATTCTATCTTCATCCGAGGATTCTTTATTTCGTCGAATGTATGAACACGGTATTACATATGACATTAAAATTCAAACACTAAACACAATATGGTAGATTTTATACCATTTATCACTTTTAAATTCAATAGTTACAAAAATTATAATATTAATTAAATTTACTTTCTTTTCTTTCAGATTTATCCGCGTCGGCGTTGTCGGAGTACATCGGTGTGAAGTTGTATATATTTCTAGGTTTGTATTTTATCGGCGCTACCAACATTGAAGAATAAAATCATACATTAAAGAAATGATAATAGATGGAGCTGTTCCTCAGCCTGTAACATTCGGCCTTCCCGGCCCGCACTACTGCGTCCAAACTCATCATCTGGCCTATTTACTAAACGTAGATGATCCAATGGGACAATTCCTTGGTATCGCCGTTTACCGTCACTTCCTTCGGGCTCTTCAACTCTATAACGATCCCCAAACAACACATTTGTTATCACATAAGGCCCTCGGAATCGTCGATTTAATTTTCTGCTTTCCCCCGTAGCAGGCGGTTCACGAAAAACTACCACATGGTCCCCTACTTGATAACTCCTCGGTGTCTTAAACTTTAAATTGAACCTCTCCTGTTGTTGTTCCTGGCTAATTTTTATTTTATTCAATGCTTCTTTCCTCTCTTTTCTCCATATCGAAACTTCAGTTTACTGGTGACTCATCCAATAACTGAATCGTTAACTTATCTCCATATATTGGTTTTGGAGAGTACCCAAAAACTAGTTCATTCGGCGGTTTTTGTGTGATGGAATGTGGTAAAATATTTAATGACCACTGAATTTTTAATATACGATCCTCCCATTTTTCGTGGTGTGAATCTGACATGGTTCTCAGGGCGTGTAATAGCGTGCGATTATAGCGCTCCACCTGTCCATTTGATTTCTAGTGGATTATAGAAGTTTCGATTTATTTATTTTTCGATATAAATAAGCGAACAAAATATCAGATAGTCAGTTTTAATTTTACAATTAAAAGTGTTTATAAATATTCGCAAGTATAAGGAATAATCGGTGGTACTTGAGCCGGGGTACTAATAGTGAAAGAATTTGAACTTAGTGGAATAGTAAATACAGATTTTACGATTCCGAATATTATTGATTCAAATTGTGGAAAAGCGGTGAAGTTTATCGTACATAAATTGGAGACCCTGGAATTTATTGTAAGGAAAAACGGAAGCTGCTGTAATTTGATGACAAATAAAGTTTGAGATTTTGTTAACTAAAGATCTGTCTTTTTACTGTCGTATTTGCTCAATAATCGAAAAGAACCAACGAAGAGTCGTTACAATATATATATATATATATATATATATATATATATATATATATATATATATATATATATATATATATATATATATATATATATATATATATATATATATATATATATATTTATATATATATAAATATATATATATATATATATATATATATATATATATATATATATATATATATATATATATATATATATATATATATATATTTATATATATATATATATATATATATATATATATATATATATATATATATATATATATATATATATATATATATATATATATATATATATATATATATATATATATATATATATATATATATATATTATATATATATATATATATATATATATATATATATATATATATATATATATATATATATATACAGTAATCCCTCCGACTGCGCGGTAGTTCCGTTCCAGAAAAACAGCGCGCAATACAAAACCGCGCAATGTGAACCCTATTTTGTACGAAAATGGGGGTTCGGTTCCAAATTTTGAAAAAAATTGAAAAAAAAAAATTAATTTAAAGTTATAATTAAACCAAAATGAATATATACAGCCTGAAAAACATGTATTACTTCAACAACTCTTAAAAAAGAAAATACTTCATAAGTTAACAGATAAATTAACATAAATAACATTTCAAAAAACAACTTAAATTTACAAAAATTTATCAATAATCTGAATTTGTTTAGAATATTCTACCTTTACTGGCTTGAAATTGAATTTGATCTATATTGAAAAATAAACTGAATATGTAATGCCAATTGCTACATATATGGGTCATTCTTTTACAAACCGAACATCTTTCTGACTGACACACATTTGATTTGGCTGAAATTTTAGGGCTCTTATATAGAGAAATTTCCAAATTCTCATTTCCCAAGAAAAGAAAGATATACGTGCTCGAGAATTTTTTTGGGTTGGAAAATGGAGCGGTTCTAAAATTTCGAGGATTTCGTGATTTTTGGCGACTTATTTTCAAAAATTCATAACTTCGCTTCTGGTAATGATAGACATTTTTTCTGTTTTATTTTAAAGCTAAAAGATGAACCTTAAAAAAAATTGTTATCTACAAAAATTATTAACAAATTCCTATGTGTAAACAGTTTAGCAATAAGTCAGACACTTTCTCTCTGACATCTGCAATTTTGCTCTCTCGTGTACGAGTAACATTAGAAATAAATCAATTTATCGAGCGCGGAAAGATATAAAAATTCCATAAATTTTTGTTGTCCCGCGCTGGATAAATTAATATATTTCTAACAGTAAAACTAATTTCTCCCTTAGTTAAAAACACGTTTTTCTTGAAAATTGAACGTAGAACACGTAGGGCAATCACTAAAAATCGATTTTAACATTTTATTTGTTTATAACAATAGGAATTTGCTAATAATTTTTATTGACTATATTTTTTTATTAAAATTCCATCTCTTAACTTTAAAATAAAATAAAACAAAAGCTTACTATCATTAATAGAACCGAAGTAATGAATTTTTGAAAATAAGTCGTCAAACCAAAAATCACGAAATTTAGATCACCTCTATACACGTATATTTTTTTCGATATCATACCAGTAAAAAATTTTTAAGCCAAATCACAAATCCGTCGGTCAGATTTCGTTCAAATCTGTTCGATTTGTAAAAGAAGGACCCATGAGGAAATTTGATTTTTTTTTTCATTTTAATTTTACGAAATTCACCTACATATTCTAAAAAAAAATTTGAACGTCGCGCAGTGTGAAATTTTAATCGCGCATTGCGAAAATTAGTAGTAAAAACTCATCTCGCGCAGTGGAAATCGCGCAGTTAAAACCCGCGCAGTCGGAGGGATTACTGTATATATATATATATATATATATATATATATATATATATATATATATATATATTTATATATATATATATATATATATATATATATATATATATATATATATATATATATATATATATATATATATATATATATCTATATATATATATATATATATATATATATATATATATATATATATATATATATATATATATATATATATATATATATATATATATATATATATATATATATATATATATATATATATATATATATATATATATATATATATATATATATATATATATATATAAATATATATATATATATATATATATATATATATATATATATATATATTTTTTTTTTTTTTTTTTTAAGGCGTTCATACTCCATGTAGGAGCGTTGCAGGGTTGATCAGCTTTGAATATTCACCACGGTCATTCGCAACAGCGACATAATTACCATGGCAGCCGATTTTTTTAAGGTCGTTTATTACGTCAGTCTCCCATTGTAGTCGTGGTCTACCTCGCGGTCGCCCACTCCCTGGGGTACTAACGTACATTTTTCTAATCATTCCAGACTGTGAATCGGCTTGTAGAACATGCCCAAACCAAGCAATCCTATTAGAACGGATACAACCTATTATATCAGGACCCTCAAGAAGGTCTCTGATCTCAAAGTTATACCGGGTTCTATACTCTCCATCGTCTGTCTTAAGTGGACCAGAAATGTAGCGTAGGATCTTACGCTCAAATACAGATAAATGCGATTCGTCATTTTGTGTAAGGGTCCACGTTTGTGACCCATACATCACAACCGGTCTAATCAATGTCTTGTATAACTTGAGCTTGGTGTTAGTTGATACATATGGTGATCCAAGGAGAGGTTTAATTGAGTAGAAAGTTCGATTACCTGCAGCGATTCGAGCTTTTATATCTGTAAGTATGCTGTTGTTTGAGTCAAGCATTGATCCCAAATATTTAAAAGATTCAACTCCCTCAATTCGTTCATCGCCGCACATCAAATCTTTCTTCTCAGCCTCCCTTGAAACATTCATATGTTTGCTTTTATTGTGTTTAATTTGCAGACCAATTTTTCTAGCACCACTCTCAAGCGACTTGAAAGTCTCACTCATAACAGCTTCACTTCGGCCGAGGATGACAACATCATCAGCGTAAGCAATCATCTGTACTGAGTTTATTGACAAGACATTGTTATTAGTCGGTAGTTTCTTTTGACGGCACACATATTCCAAGGCTAAATTAAAAAGTATAGGAGAGATAGCATCACCTTGTCTTAAACCGGAGTCGACTTTAAAAAACTTTGATATTTCGTTCTCTACTCGTACACAGCATTGAGAGTTCTGTACTGTCATTTTGCATAGTGATACCAGTTTACCAGGAATTTCCATTGACACCAGATCAGACCATAGAGTCTCTCGTTCGAGAGAGTCGTAGGCCTGCCTGAAATCAATGAAAAGTTGGTGCACAGGTATGAACTCTCGACACTTTTCCAAAATCATCCTTATCGAGAAAGGTGCATCGGTGGTACCTCGGCCCCGCCGGAAACCACACTGATATTCTCCAAACAGTTGTTCAGCAAAAGGATTGATTTTGGATAGCAAAATGTAAGAAAAGATCTTATATGCTGTGCAAAGGAGAGCGATTCCTCTGTAGTTTGCACATTGTAGGCGATTACCTTTTTTATGGATTGGTATCAGCATAGCTGTGTTCCAGTCCTGTGGCATGGTTTCAGTCCTCCAGATCATTTGAACAAGTTCAAACAATCTTAAGGATAGAGTTTCGCCACCATGTACAATCATTTCGGATGTTATATCGTCGATACCAGGTGCTTTATTGCGTTTTAATTTAGACAGCGCCGCTTCGAATTCCTCTTTGGTTGGTTCGTCTACATGTACCTTTGACGCACGAATAAGCTTTGCTCGTCGCCCGACTTGTTGCTGGTCACTTAAGTTGAGAAGATTCTCAAAATAAGCGGCCCAAGTATCTAAAATATTTTTAAGGTCTACTTGTAGCTCCCCA
>OY856187.1:259666130-259737082 GCA_963693315.1 Diogma glabrata | reverse complement strand
GTTGAACTTTGGTTCCAAATGAAATCATCGAAAAAAAAGAAAAGTTGTTGTTGTACTGTTTTAGATTTTACTGAAACTTTGTGGAAATGTTTTTTAGGGTTCAAAAAATCAAAATCCACAAGGATTTAATTTTCGCACGCGCCACTTCCGGTCCACACAAAATAAAGCACTTGAAAAGTCGTATTTTTGTGTTTTGCGGTTTTAGCTGTAAAACTGTTTTCAATAAAGGTATTGATTCGATCAAGGTGGCATTATAAAGCTGAAATATGACAATTTTTAAAACAAAAATAAAAATTGACTTTATTCATACATTTGGAAAATGAGAGAGTATTGAAAATACGTGTATTTTATTGATTTCTTGCGATTTTCAATTGACACCAGTGATTGCACTGTTGAATATAAAAGTCTAAACATTCTCAAATATCAAAGTGCATATATTGTTTTAGTATAAAAAATTAAAATCGACTCGTTCACTCAACTCGTAATGCAAAAACTCTTTACTTGAAATTTTGAAATTTCAGCAATTTGCATATTTCAGGCTACAATTTGGACGTGTTTGGTAAAAGACAATTAGCAGGATATTCAGTTCTTACCTTTAACTTAAAAAAACTTTAAGGCTTGTTTTTTTATTTCCTCCTGACGCGGGTGTAGTGTTTGCAATCTTGGTATCCGGGTACCCGGATACCCGGGTATTTAGGAAGATTTTTCGGGTATCTAATATCCGGATATTTTGGTCGAGTACCCGAACAACAAAGGGTCCAGTTTTTTCTCAATTTGCAAAATAAAATTCAGCTCATTCTCTTTTTGCAAATTCGAATTATTCTTTATGCTAGTTGTTGACAAATGATTCTATTCTAACCATACAAATTGCAATATGTCCATAAACATTAAACCAACCACATCCGTAAACATTAAACTGTCCGTTAGTTAATTATTATTGTTTGGATTACGAAAACAACAGAAAAACGACGAAGAACACATAGTAAAATTTATGGAATTTTAGTTCTTATTAAAATTAAAATTAAGTCATAAAAATTAAGGATCTTCATTGGTTATTTGTTTATATTAGTTTAAAATAGAAACGGTAAATATATTATGATAAGTTTTTATTTAAGATTTAAGCTAACAATTAAAATAAGTGTCATCGAAAGTTTGGGACCAGTTCAAGAAAATGTCGTCAGATAAATCTCGGTGCCACGTAGTTGGATGCGCACGAATAATTTTAACTAAATGGGGAAATACGTCAGCAATGAAATCAAATCAAATCGGATAATGATGCGGCTAATTATAATATTGAAAATTTACAACTACAAAAATGTATTGCTGTCTACACAAGATCTACTATAGATAACAGTGGTACTACAGTTGATAAAGAGCTGAAAATGTTGTATGTAAATAAAGGAAACCGAAAAAAATGATAGAAAATTTAAATCAATCGTTATTGACCGTGAAGCCAACATCCATTTTATCGGTGCGGGTTTTTTCTATTGCAGGAATAAAAAAAAATACGAAATTGGATGAGTACAGCTACCCTAAATGCTTTGATATTTTTGAAATATTATTTTACAATTAAAAATGATCAATTTTTAGTTTACTACTGTGAGGTTTTTTTATTGTTTTTCATCTTTTAATTTTTTTATAACATACCCGGGTTATCCGGGTAATCCGGGTAATTTGGAAAATATTAATCGAGTAACCGGGTAATTTGCAATCACTACACGGGTGTACAGCCGTTTAAAGAGAAGCCAACATTATATATCCATTTGTTTCTTACAGCTTACAGCTTCTTACTTACAGCTTACAGTTTTTTACATTCTTATTTTTGTTTTAAAAATTACCATTTTTCAGCTTTATAATGCCACCTTGATCGAATCAATTTCTTTAATAGAAAAAGTTTTACAGCTATAACCGCAAAACACAATATATATATATATATATATATATATATATATATATATATATATATATATATATATATATATATATATATATATATATATATATATATATATATATATATATATATATATATATATAAATATATATATATATATATATACATATATATATATATATATATATATATATATATATATATATATATATATATATATATATATATATATATATATATATTATATATATATATATATATATATATATATATATATATATATATATATATATATATATATATATATATATATATATATATATATATATATATATATATATATATATATATATATATATATATATATATATATATATATATATTTATATATATATATATATATATATATATATATATATATATATATATATATATATATATATATAGTTTAGTATATATATATATATATATATATATATATATATATATATATATATATATATATATAATATATATATATATATATATATATATATATATATATATATATATATAGTTTAGTATATATATAGTTTATATAGTTTATATAGTTTATAGTATATATAGTTTATAGATAGCCTTTGATAAATGAAAAATACGGCTTCAAGTAGAATTTTTTTAAATATAGACCAAAATAAACCAAATTAAAAGGGTCGAGTCAAAATGTCGCAAAATTTTGCTGAACTTGACTGAAATTGCTTTTTAAAAGGTTCATTTAATAATAAAATATTTGATATTTAACATAAAAAAAAAATCTGAATCTAAAAATCGCCATTTTATAATTTTCCTTCAGAACAAAAAAAACTGATTCCCGACAGTCATATGCACAACGAATTTTATCTCTAAAACAAAAAATGACGCTAGTCCTAAACTTTCACAAGTTGTTAGATATAAAATAAGCTTCAATTTAGTTAAAAAAAAAAAAAAAAAGGCTATGCCATCTTTTTTTCAATTACACCATTTTTTTCTTATGTTACACCGTTAAAAATTATTTCAAAAAATTGACAGTGTACATTTTTAAAAACTTTGTTCTAATACCTATTCAACGACATATCGTTTATGAAAATCGACTGAGTAGTTTTTCTACAATCGCTCGTCAAAATGCACTCACATCACAAAATAACAAAAATTGAGGGGCACCCTGTGAAGACCCCTGGTCGAAAAAAAAAATTCTAAGAGAACTAGTATTTTTTATTTATCAAAGACTATCTATAAACAAAAAATAATCAAAATTAAAAGGGGTCAAGTCAAAACGATGTTGAATCTTCGTGAAATTGCTCATATATATATATATATATATATATATATATATATATATATATATATATATATATATATATATATATATATATATATATATATATATATATATATATATATATATATATATATATATATATATATATATATATATATATATATATATATATATATATATATATATATATATATCTGTAGGTGGGAGGTAAACTACACTAAGTCACATTTTTAAAATTTTACAGGAAAGCCAAAAAACAGTTTGGAAATGGACTATTTACTATGGACTTGGACAACTTAAAATTGTTCTATCTCGAAAACTACACTAGTTAGGACTCAGTGCTTTTAACCTCTCGGTAGAGAACAAAATTCTGATTCTAACAGTATAAAAAAACGTATTTTGAAAAAATTGGACTTGGTGTAGTTTACCTCCCACCTACAGATATATATATATATATATATATATATATATATATATATATATATATATATATATATATATATATATATATATATATATATATATATATATATATATATATATATATATATATATATATATATATATATATATATATATATATATATATATATATATATATATATATATATATATATATATATATATATATATATATATATATATATATATATATATATATATATATATATATGAGCAATTTCACGCAAGTTCAGCAAATTTTTGGGAAATTTTGACTTGACCCCTTTTAATTTTGGTTATTTTTTGTTTATAGATAGTCTTTCATAAATAAAAAATACAAGTTCTCTTAGAATTTTTTTTTTCGACCAAGGGTCTTCACAGGGTGCCCCTCAATTTTTTGTTATTTTGTGATGTGAGTGCATTTTGACGAGCGATTGTAGAAAAACTACTGAATCGATTTTCATAAATGATATGTCGTTGAATAGGTATTAGAACAAAGTTTTTAAAAATGTACACTGTTAATTTTTTGAAATAATTTTTAACGGTGTAACATAAGAAAAAAACGGTGTAATTGAAAAAAAGATGGCATAGCCTCTTTTTTTTTTTTTTTTTTTAAACTAAATTGAAGCTTATTTTATATCTAACCACTTGTGAAAGTTTAGGACTAGCGTCATTTTTTGTTTTAGAGATAAAATTCGTTGTGCATATGACTGTCGGGAATCAGTTTTGTTTGTTCTGAAGGAAAATTATAAAAATGGCGTTATAAACTAAGAGATTTTTTTTTTATGTTAAATATCAAATATTTTATTATTAGATGAACTTTTTAAAATATTATAAAAATTATATATGTAGTACAATAAATAAAATAAATACAATTGTTAAAAATGATTTACTTATTTTACAAACAGAAGTTTCTTTTGAATAGGAAAGCACTTCTGCAATTATTTTCTTTGTATTAGATGGCATAAAAAATGAAATGTTTATTTATCACTTTTAGTAATCACTTGTCACTCTTATAAAAAATAATTTGACAGTCTTGACTGCAAACAAAAAAGCCGTATAAACAACTAAATCTATTTAGGAACTTTTGACTGGAGAAGTATTATGTTCGTATTATGTTATTATGGAATCATAAAGTAAAAGATTGTTTTTCAACATTAAATTACAAATATTTTATTATTGAATAAACTTTTTAAAATATCATACAAATTATATATGTGAAAATAAATATAGTTATTAAACATTATTTACTTATTTTACATTCAAAAGTTTCTTTTGAGTTGGAAAACATTTTTGCATTTATTGTCTTAGTATCTACTGGTACAAAAGAATGAAATTTTTTAGTTCCACTTATAGTAATTGCATTTTCATATCGATTTTGTAATTTTTCTTTTGTTAATTGATATTCATTTTTATCGGCGTAGCCAAAGTTCATGGTAGATTCCCATTTTAAAGCCCATTCGAAAAGTTTTTTTGGTGTATCAATAATATTATCTTCGCTCGCCATACTATAACGGTGTGCAGCACGCTTCAGTGTACCACCAATTCCATCACAAGGTCCCTTTCCATGGCTGGTAGCATGAAAATGCCATTCAGCGTCAACCTTAAATTAACTAATTAACTTATGCCACCATAAAGAAGACTTTAAGGTTGACGCTGAATGGCATTTTCATGCTACCAGCCATGGAAAGAGACCTTGTGATGGAATTGGTGGTACACTGAAGCGTGTTGCACACCGTTATAGTATGGCGAGCGAAGATAATATTATTGATACACCAAAAAAACTTTTCGAATGGGCTTTAAAATGGGAATCTACCATGAACTTTGGCTACGCCGATAAAAATGAATATCAATTAACAAAAGAAAAATTACAAAATCGATATGAAAATGCAATTACTATAAGTGGAACTAAAAAATTTCATTCTTTTGTACCAGTAGATACTAAGACAATAAATGCAAAAATGTTTTCCAACTCAAAAGAAACTTTTGAATGTAAAATAAGTAAATAATGTTTAATAACTATATTTATTTTCACATATATAATTTGTATGATATTTTAAAAAGTTTATTCAATAATAAAATATTTGTAATTTAATGTTGAAAAACAATCTTTTACTTTATGATTCCATAATAACATAATACGAACATAATACTTCTCCAGTCAAAAGTTCCTAAATAGATTTAGTTGTTTATACGGCTTTTTTGTTTGCAGTCAAGACTGTCAAATTATTTTTTATAAGAAAGACAAGTGATTACTAAAAGTCATAAATAAACATTTCATTTTTTATGCCATCTAATACAAAGAAAATAATTGCAGAAGTGCTTTCCTATTCAAAAGAAACTTCTGTTTGTAAAATAAGTAAATCATTTTTAACAATTGTATTTATTTTATTTATTGTACTACATATATAATTTTTATAATATTTTAAAAAGTTCATCTAATAATAAAATATTTGATATTTAACATAAAAAAAAAATCTCTTAGTTTATAACGCCATTTTTATAATTTTCCTTCAGAACAAAAAAAACTGATTCCCGACAGTCATATGCACAACGAATTTTATCTTTAAAACAAAAAATAACGCGTGTCCTCAACTTTCACAAGTGGTTAGATATAAAATAAGCTTCAATTTAGTTAAAAAAAAAAAAAAAAAAAAGAGGCTATGCCATCTTTTTTTCAATTACACCGTTTTTTTCTTATGTTACACCGTTAAAAATTATTTCAAAAAACTAACAGTGTACATTTTTAAAAACTTTGTTCTAATACCTATTCAACGACATATCATTTATGAAAATCGATTCAGTAGTTTTTCTACAATCGCTCGTCAAAATGCACTCACATCACAAAATAGCAACAAATTGAGGGGCACCCTGTGAAGACCCCTGGTCGAAAAAAAAAATTCTAAGAGAACTTGTATTTTTTATTTATCAAAGACTATCTATAAACAAAAAATAATCAAAATTAAAAGGGGTCAACTCAAAACGTTGTTGAATCTTCCTGAAATTGCTCATATATATATATATATATATATATATATATATATATATATATATATATATATATATATATATATATATATATATATATATATATATATATATATATATATATATATATATATATATATATATATATATATATATATATATATATATATATATATATATATATATATATATATATATATATATATTTATATATATATATATATATATATATATATATATATATATATATATATATATATATATATATATATATATATATATATATATTTTTTTTTTTTTTTTTTTTTTTAATAAAATGTGTTGTGTAATAGGGTTTAGAATATGTGTCACAACAACACATAAATACCTTTTAAGACCTAGGTCTAGACCTGGGTCCCACAACAACTGGCGTTCTGAGGTGTAGATTAACGCTTTTTTTAAACATCTGTGGGTTGAAGCCACCTGAGACTAAGTGTTCCGGCAAACTATTCCATTTGTACGCAGTTCGGACAAAGAAGTCTCTCTGCGATCTGCCAGTATGACAGCGCGGGATCTTTACCGTTTCACTGGTTGTGGCAGCCGATTGCCGAGTGGAACGAGGGTAAGAATAAGTTTGAGGCATGATGCCGCTGATTTCATCTGAGCACTGCTGATGACGATATTTGTAAAAAACAACGAGGTCAGCAACAGTGCGACGATGTTGTAGGGAATCAAGTTTTGATGTCAAAGTTCGATCACCTACAATTCGTATAGCTCGCTTTTGAACAGAGTCCAAGAGGGCCAAGATGGAAACAGAGGCAGCACCCCAAACTTGACAGCAGTACTCCATACAGGGACGAATATAGGACTTATAAACATGGAGCAATTGGTATGGAGTGAAAAATTTTTTGCATCTATTTAGGAGGCCGAGTTTTTTAGACGCGCTTTTTGCCATCGCCATTACATGATCGTTCCAGAGTAGGTCATTTGAAACTGTGACACCCAATAAACGAATGTTTTTACATTCACCTATTGGTTCATCACACATACTAAATAAAATATCTTTGGGGAACTCGGTCTTTAATCTGGAAACAATCAACAGCTGTGTTTTGGTGGAGTTGAAATTGACAAGGTTTTGGTCACCCCAGTCGGCGACTTTATTCAGGTCTTTGTTCACGTTTATGGCAGCGTCTCTCCGGGCAGGATTAATTCGTTCGTGCATTTTACCTTTTGAAGGAAGGGGCTCGAACGACTTGTGCAGAGTACTATCATCTGCAAAACTATTTATTGGGTTGCTGGTGATTTTCAACAATTCGTTGATATAAATCAAAAATAGGGTTGGGGACAATACTGAGCCTTGGGGTACACCAGCGTTAATTAGTTTAGACTCAGAAGAATATCCTTCTAAGGTTACCGAAATGTATCGGTCGGATAGAAAATTTTGAATCAGCTTCACAACATTGGGATGAAAACCGTACGCAACGAGCTTGTTGATTAAGTTGGCATGCCAGACTCGATCGAATGCCTTGGAGATGTCTAAAGCGATAACGTATGTTTCACCACCTTTATCAAGTATGCTGTTCCAACAATGCGCTACATAGTTTAATAGATCGGTAGTTGATCTTTTGTTTCGAAAACCGTATTGGCTGTCGGATATTAAATGATTTTCTTCCAGAAATTTTGAAATATGTGTATTAATATAATGCTCATAGACTTTGGATAGGACCGATAGTAAAGCTATTGGCCTATAATTTGAGATATCGGATTTTGGTCCCTTTTTGGGGACGGGCTGGACATTTGCCAACTTCCAGCACGAGGGAAATATACCAGATTTGTAGGATTGGTAGAATATTTTAGTTAAAGTTGGTGCAAGTTCTTTGGAAAAGGTTTTTAAAATAATGGGTGGAATATTGTCCATTCCTGATGCTTTGTTGATGTTTAACCCCTTTAAAAGTTTAGCGACTATTTTGGGTTTGAAGTGAAGTTCATTCATATTAACTCCTGAAGACTGGATTTGGGGTATTTCTTTAGGAGTTTCCAAAACAGTGGAGTTCAGAGCAAAGCGTTCAGCGAACAAGTTAGCTTTTCTTGCGGGATCATTGACGATTAAATCACCATCAATAATAGGGGGAATAGAAAATTTTGTATCAGAATTTAAAGAATTTATATATATATATATATATATATTATATATATATATATATATATATATATATATATATATATATATATATATATATATATATATATATATATATATATATATATATATATATATATATATATATGTATATATATATACATATATATATATATATATTTATATATATATATATATATATATATATATATATATATATATATATATATATATATATATATATATATATAAATATATATATATATATATATATATATATATATATCTATATATATAAAATTCTCGTGTCACAGTGTTTGTAATTAAACTCCTCCGAAACGGCTTGACTGATTTCCATGAAATTTTATGTGTATATACGGTAGGTCTGAGAATCGGTCGTAAACTATTTTTTATACCCTTAAGTGATAAGGGGGGCCCTCCCCCCAAAATTTTTTTGTATTTTTCAGACAAAATTTTTTATTTTTATTTTTTTATGATTTGACATTAAAAAATACATATAATCCCTAATTTTCCCCCTTCTACCACCAACCCCCATTTTTTAATTGCGATATTAGTACTGAAATACTCTTCAATTACTCCTCCGAAACGGCTTGACTGATTTCCATGAAATTTTATGTGTATATACGGTAGGTCTGAGAGTCAGTTGTAAACTATTTTTTATACCCTTAAGTGATAAGGGGGGCCCTCCCCCCAAACATTTTTTGTATTTTTCAGACAAAATTTTTTATTTTTATTTTTTTATGATTTGACATTAAAAAATACATATAATCCCTAATTTTCCCTCTTCTACCACCAACCTCCATTTTTTAATTGCGATATTAGTACTGGAATACTCTTCAATTACTCCTTCGAAACGGCCTGATCGATTTCCATGAAATTTTATGTGTATATACGGTAGGTCTGAGAATCGGTCGTAAACTATTTTTTCTACCCATAAGTGATAAGGGGGCCCTCCCCACCAAAATGTTTTGTATTTTTCAGACAAAATTGTTTTATTTTTTTATGATTTGACTTTACAAAATACATATAATCAAAATACCTCCTTCTACCACCAACCTCCATTTTTTAATTGCGATATTAGTACTGGAATACTCTTCAATTCTCAGTAGTCGACAACTGATCAATCTATTAATCTATCTATCTATCTTCTATCTACATAGCTATATATGATAAATAAAAATGTAAATGTTCGTTGGTTCAAAATAGGCAATCTAGGAATGTACTGGATCGATTCTCTTGAAATTTGGACACAATGTTGCATTCAGAAAGTTTATAATATAGTTTTTTTTAGCGATATGTGTTTCATATAGTAATGTAAGCTGTCGACAAGCACAAGTGTCCCTCACCTGCATTAATCTCAATTCAATCTGTTTATGGTCGAGTTTCACTTAAAGACTTAATTTAATCGATTAGTTATGTATGGGTGATCTGATCACCCATATATAGTTTTGTCCAATTTATCAACCATATTTTCTGATTACCGGTTAATTGTATAACCACTCCAGTGTCCAGTGTTATTGTGTAACCAGTGTATTTATGTTTGTTAATGACTTTGTATAACAACACTTTGACCTAAATGGAAGTAGTGCTAACCACTAGACCATTCAACACATGTATACATACATTTATATACATACGGTCATAAAAATGTTCTATTTCATTTTTGCTCATTGCATGGAAATTGGCTCTATTGTATATTTTACCAAATACTTCCACACGGAATGGCATTTTGATAATTTGTTTGAAAACCAGATTTCAAAAAACGATTTTGTGCATTTGTTCAAAACAGCAGTTGACATGATGTATGTGATACATATATAAGTTTCAATAGGTCAGGTTGACAAAACGCCTGCTTGAGGACATATGAGAAGATTAAATGCTCAAACAATAAACGAAGTGACAATTAATAAAGTCGGCAATAAATTTCAAGCGGGATATATTTTTGTCAATAAAAGAGGGATTAATGATCCGAGGGGAAGATTTCCACATTTGGAAATGCCGTCAATTGTTTCACCAATACATGGTAGATATGTATGCAAAAACATTCGAAACAGAACGTTTAATATTCATTCGATTAAATCAAACCAAGTTTTTCTCTGAAGCACCAGTATATTTGCGAGAGCCAATTTAATATGACGGTTATTCACAACTAACGCACACACACAAAATCATCTCAAATGCACACGGCAAATATCCGATGCCAGCTTCGATAAAGATTTGTAGGAAGTTGTGACGAAAAATATGTAATATGAGCTTTCCAGCACACTGAATCCACTGAATCCAAAGTACGCAAAGTGATATCAAGGATTCAGTCAGTTACACGAAATTCAGTTACATGAAACGATGATCCTTTATATAAAAGAAGAGCCGCAGCAGATGGCGGTAAGGTAACAACATATAGATATGCGAAACGGGAACATGGAAATAGTTCCATTAACATGGATGGTTGTTCCATATTAATCTTTTGCTACAAAGAACATACAGATCGCACATAAACTTGGAATACGGTATATACGTCAAATCAGTCAAATACGTAAGCTAGAAAGTACTTTAATAAAGGCAACATTTCAGTTTTAGCGTGCTACAATGAAGCAGCACTGGGATGTATGTATCATTCATCAATGACACGTGCAGCACTTCACCTCCAAACTAAGTTCGAGCTATGTTTGAAATCATGCTGACCGCTTACTGTTCTTCATCTACAAGAACGTTATGGGAAAAAATGTAAATCGCACATGGTTGATGATATTTCCTGTCCAATATAGCGAAATGATTGAAGATCTGTGCGTAGTATTCGCGAACTTAGTTCTCAATCAATTATTAATGCTCCTGCCGAATCGCGGTCAATGTGAAATTACGTCGTTAATATAAATACAATACTGATGATTAGGTTTAATATAAGTACAATACGGGTGATTAGCATTTCAATTCAAAAGATCACAACTGTCAATTAAATTGATGTTTGCAATCACCATAAAAAAAGATCACGCTCAATCATTAAAAGTGCGCGCTTTAGATGTAGAATGGATTGATTTTCGTATGGACAATTATATGTTGCGTAGATAGAATAGAGGCATAAAACTAGATAACCTCTATATCTGAACCAACAATGGAGCCACAACAAATAATGTATAACCTGCAGAAGCATCGAGAAATTGAACATTAGAAACCTGTAGGTTCTCTTTTCTTAGTGAGCACTCAGCACATTGAACATATGGGTACTGAGAACATTTGTAAATCTATTTATGTTCTGTATACTGTTATATATAGAGATGACACACCTCTACAAATTCAACAAGTTGCTTAAATTTTTTTGTGCTTACTTGAAAACTTATTTGATCGCAAATTTTTCATATATCCGAACTGATCAGCTAGAGTGCTGATTATTTTTCATCCATATTTTTAAAAAGATAAATTAAAAATTATGCGATCATTCTCATTACCACTTTTTGAAATCATTGCTACTACGTCAACAAAATGTCTGTGCACAAGCTTTATTTATAAGCGTAGCAAAGCACGCCGGGTCCTGCTAGTATATATATATATATATATATATATATATATATATATATATATATATATATATATACATATATATATATTTATATATATAAATATATATCAGTGGCGTTTCCTGAATATTTCTTTAGGGTGTTCGTTTTTGTTGTATGCAGTTATAATATGTTTGTGATAGTCGGATATAATAAAAAAATTTATAATATATATATGTACATATATATTGATACAAAATAAAGTGCAAAAAGGCGTTAAAATTGTAAACTCATTTATTTATTATTTACAAAACAATATACATTATTATGAGAAACCAAAAAAATAAAAATCTATAAAATAAAAAATGTTGAGGTACAAAACTACGGTTTGCATAGTTTTATTCTTTGAAAATGAATTCAGCTCTTCGAGACTTCTCTATAAATTTCTTAATTACATCGTCATGAAATGATTCTTTTGATTTTAGATTTTGAAGCAACCGTTTTTCGATACTCATTAAGGCTAATCCCTGAAGCCTATCCTGAAGCATTGTATTGCGTGCATAATTTTTTATCCGTTTTAAAGTTGAAAAAGTTCGTTCCACTTGAGATGTAGTTGATGGCATTGTTAATATTAACTCGGCAAGTTTGTTTGTTTCGGAAAATACTTGAAGCATATCTGTATTAACTATTAGCTTGTTAATGTCAAAAACACTTTTGTTTTCAAAAACTTCAGAACTGTAGATCACAATCAACTCATTTTGTAATTTGATGTGATCAAAAAATAAACCATATGACTCCTTTAATGATTGCAATAAATTTAAAGGAAAGACGTCCTTATATATTCTGAAGTTATCACAACTTAGAAGTTCTATAAATTTGAGTTCTCCCAAACTCTCAAACCTTACATTTATTTGCATCACAATTGTATCGATAATTTCATTATAAATTTGTTTATAAAATGAATTTACATTATCGATATTGCGTTTTTTGATTGGTGAACCACATTCCGATACAGTATCAGAATAAATATCGTCGTAAATATCTCTTAATTTCAACACAGATTCTTTAGTTCGTTGTACTTCTACAATACAAACATTTAAATTAAAACTGTTGCTTTGCATTATTGAGAACAAAACATCCGTGTATGCAAATAGGTTTGAAAACGTTCTTAGAAAAAAAACTGTTTGAAAAGAACTTAAGAAATGCAATAAACCCCTAGCAATTATAGTTGTCTCTGAATCCCAAGATTCGGGTGAATCTATTATTAATTGAAATAAATCTTGTAAGTCATTCTTATGAACATTAACTGAGTTAACGATTCTTGATGTAAAGTTCCATCTTGTTGCTGATACTGTTGGAATTCGTCGGTTTATAATTTCGTCCAGGGCATTTGATCTTTTGGTGGAATGCCCAAAAAACTTTGAAACACCCGAGAGAGTTGTAAAAAAAATTTTAACTTCCTTTATAAATTCCAAAGACCTGGATAACACTAGATTTAATATATGTGCGTTGCAATGGATAAATTTTGCTGATGGGAATTGATTTCTCACTAATGTTTGAACACCGCCGCGATCACCAGACATAACTGATGCACCGTCATAACCTTGCCCAATTATTTTACTCTCTATTTTCAATTTTTTAATATAATTTATGACATGCTCGGCTAAACCTTCTGCAGATCTATCGGCGCTCACGTCAATGAACTCGTAAAACCGTTCAATAATGTCACCATTTAAAACATACCGAAAAACAACTGACAACTGTGCTTTTCGCGATATATCAGTCGTTTCATCTAACAGTATCGATACAAACTTACTTTGGGATATTTCTGTTTCAATTGTTTGTACCATAACACTGCCAATACCATGAATAAGGTCGTTTTGAATACCAACTGATGTTCCCTGGAATACGGTGGATTCTCTTAAATATTGAGCAAAGGGTTCATGAAACTCCGCTATAAAATAAATTAGTTCCTTATAATTACCGCGATTTACTGAATTAATTCCTTCGTCGTGGCCTCTAAATGCGAGTTCTTGTTTACCCAATAAACAAACGATATTTATTAACATTTTTAAAAAGTTTCTGTTGCGTCTAACCAGTTCATTGTGATTCTGTATAGAAATATGCCGTTGCTCATCTAACATTAAATCTAATCTTATGGTCCCAAATGTTTTAAATGCCAACGTATTCGTAATGTGTGTTCTGCTTTTCTCATGCTTTTGTATCCCACTGCTTAAATGATTTAAATCCGAAAATCCGTCAGAATTCCAAACCGACTTTTCTGAATGTTTATAAAACAACACACAAGGCCAGCAAAACAGTTTATTTAAAAGTAAGCTGCCCGTCAACCATTCAGTTGACTTATAGTTGGAATTATTAAAATGTCGAGTAAATGTTTGTCTCTTTGAAGTACATTTGGTTTGCATATTTGGTAATTCCGGTACAGGTTTTCCGTTTCGTAAAATACAATTTTTTTCATCGATAGTTCGCCCGGCAAAAGATTTTGTCTTCAAATCGTTAATGATGCAAAACGTCTCCTCCATGTCTTTATATTAAAATAATTTTTAAATTCTCTTGCAAATTCAGGAAAATTACCACGCAATTTAAATTATTGATATTTGGTTAAACAAAAGAATTAATTACTGCTCTGAGGTAGGTAGTTTCGCAGTGTTTAAAAAATATACTACCAAAAATAATACCAAACAAATCAATAAAACACTGAAATTTGATTTGACTTTATTAGACAACTACGAAAAATATATAGCGGAAAAGGATATCTATTAAGATATGTATTTTTTTAACATTCTAAACATAAATTAAAAAGAAATTACTACGTATTCTAGTACTCTTAGTACTATGTCAATTGTGAGGATCAACGATTTACTTTCTCCTCTGTTTTCTTATTTAAAATACAAAAACAAAATTTTTTAAATATCAAATTTATTTTTCTTCTGCGAGCTCTTGTTTATCTATATCGAAAATAAACAATGTTCTGATTTTTAAACGAACATAATACGATTTTTTTTTAAACAAATACATATTTAGTATTTACTTCATTCCATTTGTTTTCATGCTATTGTGTATTGTAGACGAATATTTAATGTGTATGTATATGTAGCGTTAAGGTTAAATCATATAAAAACATTCAAATTGGATATTGTGGGTTGGGTTCTGTAAAAATTACGAACATTTTCAGTGAATTTATTCAGTATAAAAAAGCAATTCTCCTTTTAGTTCATCTAAGTTGCGTATATGAATTATTTATGCGAGAAAAAGAATTGGGTTCGGTTGGTTTTCTGTTCATAAATCTAATGAATAATGAATTTTAGGGGAAATTTTAGTTTGCTTTGTAAATTATGCAGTGTAGATTATATATATATACGAAAATTTTTATTTCGTTACGGCTTGCACAAACAATTATATTTAGTAACTTATTAAATTACTTTTCTTTCATTTATGCAAGAAAAGTATTTGCAAAAAAAGTATTTATGTTTCTTTTTTAATATTAAAAACTGAATTTGTTTTAGTTAAACTATTTTGAATATTTTATGGAAATTTATCAAGTCGTTCGGCGAACGACAAGAACACCCAGAGAAAACGCCACTGATATATATATATATATATATATATATATATATATATATATATATATATAATATATATATATATATATATATATATATATATATATATATATATATATATCGGTATATATAACGAATGTGAGCTATAACGGAATTTACCGTCACTCTCACGATCGCATCTCTTGACCTACACCAAAAATTTTTCTGAATACGTTGCGGCAAAAATTGTCTTTGACAAGTTCGCGAACTGGCCATATCCGGGTACAGGTTAAGTGACTAGAGCCAAAAAAGTCGAATAATATAAGGCGTTATAACTTTCGTTTGAATCATAATGTTTCAATAACATCTAAAAATATTGAATATTTGAACATATTTCTAACATTTTTTTCCAAATGAAAACCTTGGCATTCCAGGTTCCTGAAAAATCAGCTGTTTTAAAATTTTACTATACTTTGTTGTCCTTGATCTTGCTGAAAATGGCCAATCTCACATTTGAAAGTTGTTGCACACGTTAGATAAAACATAAATCTTTCCAAAATTTTAAAAAAAAGTAGTTCAAGTCTAGAGGTTGAGACACCGGGGCTGTTAAAACGAAAACAAACGCTAACAGCCACGCCTTCCTCATTTTTGAGTTTATAATGTTTAAACTTATACTAGCTTTTAGTTAAACTTTTTAACTATAACCTCAGAGATTTTCAGCTTTCTAACCCAAGAGGTTTCAATGGAATTAGCGTTATACTAATCTCTATCACGCCATACATTTACAACAAATTCCCTAAATATATTCCATAGAAATATTAAATAATTTTCTTTTGTTCTGTTTTTGAGTTTTAATTTTTTTTTCGTTGTTTTGAATGTTTGTTGTTGTTGTTTTGAATATTCATTATTGTTTTAAATTAAGGAATATTTTCTTGGAAAATTTGGAATATATTGGAAGTGGGTTAGTTGAAATAAATATATGCACACATTTCAAAAGTTTTCCTAAATTGTTAGATATTTGAGGTGTAAAAGTTGTTTGATAAATTTTGATTATAAATTATGTGTGGTGGTGTTGTAGGTGTGACGTTGTGAGAACGTTTATTTACTCTTTGGTGAATTTAATATGTTATTAATAGTAGTTTTAAACAAAACAGTTCTGAAATTGCATTGATAAAGTAGTTTCCGTTTATGTTTATAGTTTGGTTGGTTTGATAATTTTTTTGAATTATTCTGTTTCTACTTAAATTATTTATTTAAACTAATCTGACACATCCAATTCTATTTGTACAGATGTCTGGTCCCGAAATCTATCTATTTCTAGCGGATATACGTGCCGCTTGGACTTTTTTTTTATAAAATGTGTTGTGTAGTAGGAATTACAATATGTGTCACAACAACACTCAAAAACCTTTTAAGACCAAGGTCCCACAATAACATGCGTTCTAAGGTGTTGATGAACGCAAATTTGTTTCTTTTTAATATTTTTTTTACAGAAGGGATAAACAATAAATCCTATCACATATAAAATATGACATATAGGCCAATATTTTATGAAGGGATAGCAAAATAAAAATAAAATAAAAGGTAAACAGGAAATTTGTATTAACAATTTGAATTAGCAAAACTAAAATGATCATGCGACGCACTTCTTTTATGAATGATTAAAGCCCATACATAGAATTATATGAAGACTCGATTTTTCGAGTAAGAAATAATGTGGCATCATCAACAAATACTCCATAGCTAAGATTGAGGATGCTACCATTGAATAGAGTGCATCCGCCAGCACCTCTAAGCACCCCAAACTCCACATGCGTGAGCTTGGCAGAGGAAAATATATCAAACTCTGGCCCGTTGGATCCTGAAACGAGGCAGGTTTCAAACCAACTAGCCAACAGAATATTCTCCTCAACAGATATGTAATTTGAAATTATATAAACGAGAAACAAAAAAACGCTAGGGCAAAATTGTCGTGAAATTTTCCTATATTAATAAAATATTCACTTATCCGGCATGCTCTCAGACCCAAACGTTCTGGAGTAGAGCCTTTACTTTTTAATATGTTTACTACAGATTAAGTTAAATTAAACAAGATTGTGTCTACTTTAATTAAATTTCTGAAATTAAGCATACAAATGAAGTAGTTTTGTTCCATGTCGTTGGTATATCTTTAGGCCTTATATCCTTGTTAACACAATTTCATTATTGGGCAACTTAACATGGAGTACCCTTAGAGTAAATTGTCGTCACTTTTATATGTACAATAATAACACAAATAAACAAAGATTAAAAGAAATCACTTAACACAATTATACAAAACCAACTTCACAACTCAATACAAATCAAAATATGGATGGGCTTAATTACTTTTATTATAAATATGTAATTTCTTATTTTAGTATCACAAGCACACACCTTAATTTTTATTTCGATTTTCTGTAAAATTTCTATGAAATTCTTTTTATTCAATAATTTTTTTTTAACTATACAAAAGTTTTATAGCTTTTTAAAATAAAAATAACCGCACCGCACTTCATTTAACACCGAGATGTAAAATCAACTGGTTTCATTTTAACAAAAATGTTTTTATTTTTTGTCAGCTTAACGATTTCTCTGTTTACCATTGCCAACCAAACTATTAAATTAAAAAAAAATCTAAAAAATTGTATGAAAACCAAAATAGTTTAATCGTCACGATTAATATACGCTCAATTTTATTTATTTTTATTTCTTTGTAGATTTCATTTTATTTTCTTATTGATTTTAGTGTTTTATGAATGAAAAATGTAGTTATGGTTTTGATATTAAGATTAAAAATAAAAGAAATGTCGAAGAAAGAATAATGGACTTGAAAGAAGTAAAAGAGTAATGACCGAACTTAGATGTTCGTTTGTTTTATTTTGGACCGTTATAGTATGCGATTTTAATAGTTTGCTGCCTATTGATAATATAAGCTGCGCGTTCGATTTGGCTAAAATAACGGAATTTACTAAAAAAACAACAACAATTGCATACACATTTTTAGATAATTCTGTTACTTCAGTCAAACCGAATGAAGTTATGGTTACAACTTGCTTTTGGTTTTACCACTAGACCTCTCATCCAGACGAGTGATGGGGAACTCGTTGAACGTGAAGTAGGTGTTAGATGGACATAGGGTTACCAACTGAGTATTTTTCACCCGGAGACTCAGGGTTTGCCGGCAAATCTCCGGGCTCAGGGTTTGGAAGGCAAATCTCCGGGCGAAATAATAATTACATAAAAAATAAAAAAATGTCAAATTTATTTCAATTCACATAAACAGAATTCGTTTGAAAACAAAAAACACGAAACTCTGTGTATTAGAAAACGGCCGAGTTTAGTTTTGCAATGAGTTTTTTGGTTATTTATGTTGGTTCATTGGATATTTTGTTTTTCCATATTACGTATAAGCTAGTTGATGTTTTATGTCTATATTGGGTTAATGTTAATAGTTTTTTGTTGTTAATTTTGAATGGTTTTGACATTTGAATTTAATTAGTTGCCCATATAGAACTGTGCGTATGTTAATTTTACTATTAAATAATAAATATCAGTCAAATGAAAATAATTCCAAACAAAACAATGACGATAAAAGAAAATGTTATTACATTTCGTTCAATAACGAATGGTTGAAAAATCAAAACTATGAGGGGCTCGAAAAAGTTAACGAGTTTACACGAAAATGCAGATTATGCTGTATTAATTTCATGGAGATTAAATTAAATTAACTTTTTATCATATATATAATACACAAGTCACGAAAAAGCGTAGCCATAGGAAAGAAGAGAATACAGAAGAGAAAGAAGAGAATACAAAAAGGCATAAAAAATCAAAAAAAGCTAAAATAAACGAAAAAAAAACGAAATATTTTGAATTTCTTCAAAACCCCCGATATAGAAGCCTAACTCAATTTTTAGCACAAACAAAATCGTGAACTTGTAGCGCAATTTGGAAATTAAAACTCAATATAAAAAAAAAATTCAAAAAATCGCCATAACGCCAACTGGAAAAATAAAACTCCATATAAAAAAAATTCAAAAGGATTTATTCAAAAACACCATTTTTTGCATATGGCAATGTTCATTGTTTATTGCAAATGGCTTGAATCAGTAGGGCTATGATTTAGGAGGTTTTGATTTCTTCCAAATTTTATTCTCATTTCAATTTCAATTTATGCTTTGCTTGCGGATAGACGTATTATTATGGATTGTGATTTTATTTCAGGCTTAAAAAAATATTTGTTTTAAAATTTGTGCAAATGCACAGGGGTCCCCTAGTTGAATTATATTTTTGTATATTATAAAATCTCCGGGTCGCACGCTTTCAAGAGTTGGTAACCCTAGATGGACAATATAATATATGATATGATATTTGGCTTGCGAATTATTTAAATAAAAATGGTTTTTGGTTAAAGCCAATTTGTAGAAATAGGGAGGGGCTGAAATCTCAAGCTCTGAGATATCAAGACTTCGGTCTTACAAGGACATTGTTTTTAGTTTTGGGCAGCGATGCATGTATATCAAACATTCAACTCTTTGTTAAAGTACATGTATTTTTTATCTCTGTTTAGATATTTATTACAAAACTAACACGAAGCATAAATTATAATAACAGATAATAAATTTTCATAATTTAGTGAAAAGATGATACAATGATATAAGATATACAATGATAAAAACTACAAAAAACCTCTCCATTTAGATTTTTGAGAAAATATTACAAAATCAAAAATTCATATTTCTTTCAAAATTTCAAAAATATTCTAAAACTTATGATGAAACCAAAAATTCAAGCTTTTTTCAAAATTTTCCAAAAATTATTACAAAATCAAAGATTGAAAATTTTTCAAAATTCTAAAACTATTGCAAAAATTATAAATAAATCAAAAATACAAACTTTTTTCAAAATTCTAAAAATATTCCAAAAATTATTACAATCAATCAAAAATTGAAACTATTCCCAAAAATATTTCAAAAAATAGAATTCAAAAAACTTTTTCCAAAATTCTAAAAATATCGCAAAAATTATAATAAAATCAAAAATACAAACTATGTATTTTCAAAATTCCAAAATCTATAATAAAATCAAAAATTTAAACTTTTTCAAAACTCTAAAAATATTCCGAAAATTCTCAGAAAATCAAAAATACAAACTTTTTTCAAAATTCCAAAAATTATAACGAAACCAAAAATTTCCATGTCCAATTTCATGTTCGATTACCTTTCATGTCATACAAATAATTAATTTTAGATATATAAAATAAATAATAATAATTTTATACATAAATTTTATTGACTTTGTTTGATGAACTACTTAAAGTGTTTTTTATATTATTTTTGATGATTAAAAAACGTCTTATACACTTTAAAAACTTTTTTATTTTTATTTTTAATTTTTCCGAATATTTTCTGTTTCTAAGAAACCATCTTCGGGGAATAAAATTTTTTATTGCCTAATAAAATAGAGGGAATAAAAAATTTAATTCCCCGAAGAAGGTTTCTTAGAAACAGAAAATATTCGGAAAAATTAAAATTAAAAATAAAAATAAAAAAGTTTTTAAAGTGTATAAGACTTTAATAATTTAATAAGTTGTTATTGAACGATAATAAACGATATTAACGATAACAAACGATAACGAACGATAATAAACGACATTATACGATAATAAACGATAATAAACGATAATAAACAATAATAAACGATAATGAACGATAATAAACGATAATGAACGATAATAAACGATATTAAACGCAGTGGCGAAGCGTGCTTCTGAAACTAGGGTAGACATATTCGAAAGTTTTATTAATGTACCAGTAGAAACCAATTAAAATAGTTATACATCTTTTAGAATAAGCTTTTTCATAACGTTACGGTGTAGATGTAAGTTAAGAAAATTCGATTTTGGTTTTTTAAAAATTGTTAATTTTTATTGTATTTTTTTTTGCTTTATACTTCTTTATATTTTTAAATATTTGTCTTAATTCACCATAAGCAAAAACTAATACAGTAATCCCTCCGACTGCGCGGGTTTTAACTGCGCGATTTCCACTGCGCGAGATGAGTTTTCAATAATAATTTTCGCACTGCGCGATTAAAATTTCACACTGCGCGACGTTTAAAATTTTTTTTAGAATATGTAGGTGAATTTCGTAAAATTAAAATTAAATTTCCCACATGGGTCATTCTTTTACAAATCGAACAGATTTGAACAAAATCTGACCGACGGATTTGTGATTTGGCTTAAAAATTTTTTACTGGTATGATATCGAAAAAAATATACGTGTTCGAAGATTTTTTTTTTGGAAAATAGAGGCGATCTAAATTTTGTGATTTTTGGTTTGACGACTTATTTTCAAAAATTCATTACTTCGGTTCTATTAATGATAGTAAGCTTTTGTTTTATTTTATGTTAAAGTAAGAAGATGGAATTTTAATAAAAAATATAGTCAATAAAAATTATTAGCAAATTCGTATTGTTATAAACAAATAAAAAAATCGATTTTTAGTGATTGCCCTACGTATTCTACGTTCAATTTTCAAGAAAAACGTGTTTTTAACTAAGGGAGAAATTAGTTTTACTGTTAGAAATATATTAATTTATCCAGCGCGGGAAAACAAAAATTTATGGAATTTTTATCTTTCCGCGCTCGATAAATTGATTTATTTCTAATGCTACTCGTACACGAGAGAGCAAAATTGCAGATGACAGAGAGAAAGTGTCTGACTTATTGCTAAACTGTTTACACATAGGAATTTGTTAATAATTTTTGTAGATAACAATTTTTTTTTTAAGTTCATCTTTTAGCTTTAAAATAAAACAGACAAAAATGTCTATCATTACCAAAACCGAAGTTATGAATCTTTGAAAATAAGTCTTCAAGCCAAAAATCACGAAATCCTCGAAATTTAGAACCACTCCATTTTCCAACCCAAAAAAATTCTCGAGCACGTATATCTTTCTTTTCTTGGGAAATGAGAATTTGGAAGTTTTTCTATATAAAAGCCTTAAAATTTCAGCCAAATCAAATATGTGTCGGTCAGAAAGATGTTCGGTTTGTGAAAGAATGACCCATATATGTAGCAATTTGCATTACATATTCAGTTTATTTTTAACTGTGTGGCTGGAACGTTCAATATAGATCAAATTCAATTTCAAGCCAGTAAAGGTAGAATATTCTAAACAAATTCAGATTATTGATATAATTTTTGTAAATTTAAGTTGTTTTTTGAAATGTTATTTATGTTAATTTATCTGTTAACTTATGAAGTGTTTTCTTTTTTAAGAGTTGTTGAAGTAATACATGTTTTTCAGGCAGTATATATTCATTTTGGTTTAGTTATAACTTTAAATTAATTTTTTTTTTCAATTTTTTTCAAAATTTGGAACCGATGGGGGGTTCGGTTCTATTTCATACAAAATAGAGTTCACATTGCGCGGTTTTGTACTGCGCGCTGTTTTTCTGGAACGGAACTACCGCGCAGCCGGAGGGATTACTGTAACTATAATATTGATAAAAACTAAAAAATAAACTGAAGTATTAAATTTTTTGTCCATCAATTCCTCTCTACGATTTTTTATAGCTGCAAAACTATCAATAACTTTTTCTTTAAAAGACGGCTCAAAAGTTAATTTTTGGAGAAACTCTTTCTCAATCGATAATATTGACAAAGCCTCCAGTCTCCAGTCTTGTACTTTTCAGAGAATTTCTGTGCTCATTTTTAATACGTTTCAAAGTACTGTTAGTTCTATCACTAGAAGCTGTGGTCATTGGAATTGTTAAAAAGAGAGTTAATAATTTAACGACCTTGCTAGAATAGTATTTTAAGCCATAAGTGTTTAATGAGATAGTTTATTCTATCAAGCAAAAGTTTAAAATTCGGGCAAGGCACGAGCAAGAATTTAAAATTTGTTGAGAGAATAAAATTCATTAAACACGAATCGATTACAATACTTTATCCTCTGACAGAGGAGGAAGTATTATATAAAATCGAAACTTTTTCTTCTCAATTAAAACAATCAATCTTTATTGTTTTAATTGAGAAAAACAACTTCTGATGACAAAACCCTTGATGATAACAACAACCCATTCCATACAATCAACAAAATTCAACTTAAAAAATAAGAGAATTAAAATTAATTTGATTTTTGACAAAAATAGCAAAGCAATTGTGATTAAAATTTGAAAAATAATATTTAATACAATCAAACCAATTTTATTAATACAATCATAACCTATTGAATTATGATCATTTTTTATAGGAAAATTTTCATGATGCAATAGGTTAAGTTCATAATGCAATAGGTTAGAAAATAATAACATAATAATTAATAATAAATAAATAATTAATAAATAATTACTTAATAATTAATAAAATAATTAATGCATACTATTATTATGGAAATAATAAGGATTCGATGGCCCAATCACCCGTTAATCCGAAAGGGAATCCGAAATTCAAAATGATTAAAGAAACGAATACTAGAAAGAAAATTGAAACAAAACAAAACCGGAAAAATCAAATATCGACCCTTATCTACCGTACTCGGACACGAGTAGGAAACTGGAATGTCAGAACTCTGATAGAAATATCGAGGTTAGCACAAGTTGAGAAAGTAATGAAAGAATATAACATCGAGATACTAGGACTCAGTGAAGTAAGATGGAAAAACAGCGGAGAGCTAACAACAAGCGAAGGAAATTACATGATGTTCTCTGGTAAATCCAACACACACGAACAAGGCGTAGCAATATTAACAACACCTAACGCAAAGAGAGCACTTCTCGAATGCAAACCAATCAGTAGCAGAATAATAACAGCAAGATTCCAATCGAAAATTAGAAATACAACGATCATACAGTGCTATGCACCTACCGAAGAAGCTGATGATGCGACAAAAGATGAATTCTACGAACAGCTCCAAGCAACACTGGCTAGTGCACACCGAAATGACATCAAAATAATACAAGGTGATTTCAATGCCAAAATTGGAACCGACAACACCGGAATGGAATCAGTCATGGGCAAAAATGCACTAGAATCAACACGTAACAATAATGGAGATAGGCTCATCGATTGTTGTGTCACAAATCAACTATTCATAGGAGGCAGCAAGTTCCCACATAAGAACATACATAAATACACTTGGACATCACCAAATGGAAGAACCAAGAATCAAATTGAATTGAAGAATCAAGAATCACGTACTGGTGAATAAGAAGTTTCTATCCTCACTACAAGACGTCAGAGCAAACCGAGGAGCAGACATACACAGCGACCATCAACTGGTAATTGCAACATTCAAAATTAAACCAGCCGCTGTAAAACACAACAAATCATGTCAGAGGAAATTTAACATCAACAGATTGAGCGACAAAAATACAAATAACATCTTCAAAGAATCGCTCCAGCTCAATCTACCAAGCAACGAAACCACCAGCATTGATGAAAAATGGGAACAAGTTAAAGAAGCTTACGTCAAAACTGCTACAGATGTGTTTGGATACCAAGACAAATCACGGAAACCATGGATTAGCGATGATACCTGGAAGAAAATTGAAGAGCGTCGTCAGCTCAAGTTGCAATTGTGTCACCAGAACACAACCGAGATCCGCAGCAGATATGAAAGTAAAGCAAAACAAGTTAAAAAGATGGCAAGGAATGATCGCAGAATATATACAGAAAGAATTCTCAAGACTGCAGAAACAGCAGCAGCTAATAGAAATATGCGCACACTGCACAAATGCGTGAGAAAGGTCACCAACAAATATACAAACACTCCACCAATAAAGAATGAATCTGGTCAAACCCTCACAACACATGAACAGCAGCTGAATAGATGGAAAGAATACTTCGAAGACAACTGCCACCAACATGAAGATAACTTGCAGTCTCCGGATGACAACTATAGCGAAACTATCAGCACCCATCCACCAACGGAACGGGAAGTTAGAGATGCCATACAGAAACTCAAAAATAACAAATCTGCTGGTACAGATAATATATCAGCAGAATTACTCAAAGCAGATGTAAACACAATAGCAGAAGCTCTAACACCACTATTAGCTGATGTATGGAACGAAGGTAAAATACCAACCAAATGGAAAGAAGGTTTAACCATAACAATCCCAAAGGAAGGTGATCTAAGAGAATGCAAAAACTGGAGAGGTATATGTCTGCTCAACACAATAATGAAAATACTAGCGATGATCATTCTCGAAAGAATATCTCCATCAATTAACATGAAACTAAGAAATGAACAAGCCGGCTTTAGACCAGGAAGAAGCTGTACCGATCATATCAACACAATCCGTATCATCATAGAGCAATCAAACGAATAGAATTCACCATTGTATCTCCTCTTCGTGGACTTCGAACGCGCCTTCGACTCAATCAACAGAAGCGCGATATGGAAGACACTTTGTGAAATGGGCGTCCCGAAGAAAATAGTTGATCTAATCAAAGAAATGTATCGGGATTCTGGAAACAGAATACAATACAAAGGACAGCAAAGTGATAAATACTACAACCACCGAGGAGTGAGACAAGGCTGTGTACTATCCCCGCTACTATTCCTAATAGTACTAGATAGTATCATGAGAAAGCTCGATGATGCAAGTTCAAATGGAATCCAATGGAACACAACAAGCTGGCTCAATGGTCTAGACTACGCAGATGACATCTGTCTACTTACACACACACATACGGACATGCAGCAGAAAATACAGAAGCTATCAGCCCTTGCACATGAAGTCGGTCTCAACATTAATATCAGGAAAACAAAGGCTATGAGATTGAACACCAAAACGATAACACCAATTACCATCAACAATACACAAGTGGATGAAGTCGACAAATTTGTGTACCTTGGTTGTACTGTAGCAAAAACAGGCGGGACTGAAGAAGATATCAGTCAGCGTATTAACAAAGCTAGAAATACGTTCAATATGCTTCACAAGATCTGGAATGCATCCGTCCTGTCAAGAAAGACAAAGCTACGAATGTTCAATGCATGTGTCAAGTCAGTACTGCTGTATGGGTGTGAAACGTGGAAACACACAAAGAAGATCACAAATCAACTACAGGTGTTTGTGAACAAATGCCTGAGAAGACTGATCAAATGCTTCTGGCCGAACACCATCAGTAACCAGGAACTTCTACGGCAGACAGAGCAGTTAGACATTGAGTCCGAGATAAAACAGAGGAAATGGAGATGGATAGGACATACACTGAGGAAATCAGCTAAAGATATAATATAACAAGGATGTCCCTAGGTTGGAATCCACAAGGTAAAAGGAGAGTTGGAAGACCACCCATGACGTGGAAGAAAACGGTGCTAGCTGAAGCAAAACAAATCGGCAAGCCATGGGGTGAACTGAAAGCGATTGCCCCGAACAGAGTAAGATGGTCCAGTCTAGTAGACGCCCTATGCTCCTAAATGGAGATAAAGGAAAAAAAATTATTATGGAAAAAACATTGTTTAACACGAGGTAGGTTCGAATCCCAAGTTGTATGTGGCTAACGCGTTAGGAAAACCATTCCGTTAAACGGAAAAACAAAAAATAAAGTGTACCCACAAGTACTCGAATATAAATAAATAGAATTAAAACGACATTTTGAAATTCTTTCCATATTAAAATAAGTTTATAAAAATAAAAATGACACAATGGAAATTGAATGTTATCATAACGAGTTTTTTCGAATTTTCTTTCTTATGACATAGTGGCAATATGCGACGAGCATAATGTTATATAAACAAAACTTTTACACTATTTGGTGTAAAAAATAAAATTTTAAGAAATTTTGTGAGTGATTTTTGTGTGTTTCGTGTCGGGAACAAATACAATACATGAGCACTGTGAACATTTGTGATCCTATTTTTTTCTTTATTGTTGTTCTATATAGAGATAACACACCTCTACTAATTCAACAAGTCATATAAATTTTTTTATTGCTTACTTGTGCTTACTTGAAAACTTATTTGATCGCCAATTTTTCATATATCCGAACTTAGCTAGAGTGCTGATTATTTTTCATTCATATTTTTAAAAAGTACAATTAAAAATTATGCTATCATTTCTCATTACCACTTTTTTGAAATCATTACTACTACTTCAACATAATGTCTGCGAACAAACTTTATTTATAAGCGTAGCAAAGCACGCCGGGTGCTGCTAGTTTTTTATAAAAATCAAGTTTATGTTTTAGAAAATTTTTTAAGGTATTAATAATTTTTGTTCGTAAAAATATTCAACCTTCATTTTATTGAATATCAATCTTAAAATCAAAAATATATTTTATTTTATAATAATTTATATACAATTAATATAAAATTATACCATATATTAATAATTAAATATTTTGCAATAAATTTGTGAGACAAGAATGATTGTTTTTCCTTAAAGTTAATATAAAATTTGCAAAATTTTCATAAAACAACATGAGACGTCAAAGTTTGGTATTGCAAATATGAAATTTTCAATCGCCATTTTATTTAAAATCAATATCAATATATATTTTGTTTTATAATTTTGATTCAAACTATAATAAAATATAGATAATTATTATAAATTTTATAATAATTACATAAATAATTCATAATTAATATTTTTTTCCCTTTATTAATATAATTTTTCATACAAGAATACAAATAAAAAAAATGAAACTTTAAATTATGATGCTTAAGATGACCATGTTTGATGATCTTACGTTAAGAGGTTATTTTTTGACATCTCACAGTTGTGACTGCATACGGAATCGCATTTAAGAGGTTTTAGGCTTAGCTAAGAGAAAAGTCTTTGCTATGACTATTTTTACATCTGTGAGGGTATGTCAGAATCAGCCTGTATGTGATTGGATGAATTTCGAAAAGGACCCATCTCATAAAACTGTAACAACCGTTTTCCCCAACCGACACCCTTCCATTAAAAGAAACTGTTTTAGTATATACTTATTTTATGTACTGATGCAACACAACTATTAGCAGTTAGAGAAAAAAAAATGCTTTCTTAATTCGAAAGGTTCAAGAGAAATTCGGTTTTTTGTATCTCCTGTAATATTGCAAACATCCGAGACGAGCCCTTTTCGAAATTTACGATTCATTTATAGATTTGTTTTGGTTGTTTGTGTGATTTTCTGTTTACATTAAATAAGCTAAAGTTTCCATTACAACTTCCTTCAAATTCAAAAATAATTTGTAAATCAAATAAATTTTTGGTTTTTTCAAATAATTTTTATTGTAATCTACAATATTTTTGGTAAACTTACAAAAAAATTTGTGAGTTGTATATATGCTGCGTTACTGTTAAGTGTGATATCTAATCAATAATCAAAAAATCATACATTAACGTACTTATTCAAGCACAAAAATTGCATAAATATAACAAAATCTGCAGAAAAGTTATTGCTGCAACTTGTGATGGATTGGAACATATTGCATTCATTTATTTGCTCCGATAATGGTGCATCAAACTTTTCTCGATGATTTATATCTTCTCTAACTGCTTGTTACTTCACCACAATTTTAAATTGTGTGAAGTAATGCAATCTATCGTGAAAAAAAATCTTACATACCCCAAATTTTCTTTTTTATTTTGATTTGGACCATCCTCTATCTAAATAGCCATCCTCTATCTAAATTTTGGTGTACGTCTGTGTGTGGGTGGGTGAGTTTTCTGCATAGGATCGTGATGAAACTTTGGCAAACGATACAGGTTCACTTGAAAATGGAAGATCTGGATTCATTTCAAATTTGGACAAAATGGCGGGGGTCTCCCGAACACCTCTAAGTTTAAATCTTGAATAACTTCTGATCCCGGACTATGATCTTATTGAAACTTAGTATATAAGGTTTTAGTACTGTTTCCAATATTTCTGCATACCAACTTCCGGTTTATCACTTCCGGCTAAAAAGTTTTTTTTTCATGTGTTTATCCCTACTGTAGCCTACAATTTCCAATCGATTTTCATGAAACGTAGGTAAAAGCTTTTAAATAACATGAAAAAGATTTTATTAGCTTTTGGAACACATTGGATAAAGGGCTGGGGGGTCCACCATAAAACAAGTGGTTTTTTCCGCAAAGTTTTTATGTTTGTTGGGAGCATAAAACATTCATTCGTGAATGAATTTTGATGACACTTTGGGAAAAGATGCAAACATGTATGACAAGGAACTAATTAGTTTTTGAGCGATAGTGAACTATCGCTCAAAAACTTTTTGTTTTTTTGAAAGCCCTATAACACCTGATAAGCGAATTGGATGAAACTTGGTACACGAGTATGTAGTATGGTTCTGCAACAATAGTTCTGCATCCCAACTCCCGGTTTTTCACTTCCGGTAAAAAAAATTTTTTTGTGGGGAAAGGGTTCCAGTTAGTGTGAAAAGATAATTATCATGTTTTGGGACACATTGATCAAAGTGGTGGGAGGTCTACCATACAACTGCTGACTTTTCACACTCTGTTTTTAAAGTTTGTTGGGAGCATACAGATTTCATTCATTAATCAATTCTAATGACACTTTGGAAAAAGATGTAGACTTAGATGAAAAGGAACAGATTAGTTTTTCAACAATATTGGGATAAGTGGTACGGGGCCTCCCGAACACCTGTTTACTGTGTCATCATTTTTTCAATGTTTGTTGGGAGCACACAGCATTCGTTCGTGAACCAATTTTGATGACACTTTGGAAAAAAATGCAAACATGTATGGCAAGAAACTGATTAGTTTTTGAGCGACAGTGAACAAAGTGGTGGGGGTGTCCCATACACCTGTTTTTTTTATAGCTCAATAACATCTGTACCTGATAATCAAATTGGATGAAACTTGGTACATAAGCATTTAGTATGATTTACAAAAGTTCTGCATCCCATTTTCCGGTTTTTCACTTCCGGTAAAAAAAATTTTTTTTAATTGTTGCAGTTTTTTCAGTATCTTTATGCACACTACAGCCTACAATAATGAAGTGATTATAATAAAACTTATGGAAAAGGTTTTAATTAGTGTAAGAAGATAATTATCATCTTTTGGGACACATGATCAAAGTGGCGGGGGGTCTACCATACAACTGCTGACTTTTCACACTTTGTTTTTAAAGTTTGTTGGGAGCATACAGATTTCATTCATTTTCTCTCTCTCTGGCGTTTACATCCCATGGAGGGATTTTGCCGTCTGTGCCACCAGCTTCCAATCATCTCGTTCCATGACCAGTTGACCCCAGTTTCGACATCCTATATCACGAAGGTCTTGGATGATGTCATCACGCCAGCGTTGTCTAGGTCTTCCTCTTCGACGAACATCAGCTGGTTGTTGTTGGGACGCTATTTTTATCATTCTATCCAATGGAGCCCTTTCTACATGACCAAACCGTCTAATCCGGTTTTATTTAATAAATCCGATTACATCGCAGCCTCCAAGAAGCTGTCTGATTTCATGATTCATTTGGATTCTATACTGATTTTCGGCAACTTTACATGGACCATAAATTGTTCGTATGACCTTCCTCTCGAATGTTGATAAAATTCTACAATCGGAGGAAGTCAGTGTCCAGCTTTCACTTCCAAATGTAAGCACAGGTCGAATTAATGCTTTGTAAAGTGTGAGTTTACACGACCGCGAAAGATGTTATGATCGCAGAAGTTTTGAGTATGCGTAGAAAACTCTGTATGCGGCAGAGACACGGGCTTTGATATCTGCCTGCATGTCATTTGACGATGTTATTACAGACCCGAGGTATTTGAAGTTTTCCACGCGTTCCACTTCATAGCCGCCAGTATCCAGATTTCCAGGAGGTATGTTCTTAGATGTTGTTAACACTTTAGTTTTGCCGGTGTTGATGCATAATCCGTTTAGCCGTTTAGCATTTCTTTCAAGCTGAGAGAGACTATCCTTAATATCGCTTGTTCTACGTCCGAGAAGCGCAATATCATCTGCGTAGCCAAGAACTTGACTAGATTTGTTATATATGCAGTTTTGCGTCTCAATTCGGCTTTTTCTTATCGCGTACTCCAGCGCCAAATTAAATAGTACGGGCGCGAGTGCATCACCTTGTCGAACACTGATGTTATATCGAAAGGATTAGAAACTGACCCTTCGATTACTATTCTACAATTTGATCCCGATGTTGTGAGTTTGCACAGAGAAACAAGTTTCTCTGGGATACCAAGGCATATGAGTGCGGATCAGAGGTTGTCGCGGATGATACTATCATATGCTTGCCTGAAATCAACGTAGAGCTGGTGAATGCTGATGTTTTACTCCCAACATTTCTCCAGAATCATCCTTAATGTAAAACATTGATCTGTGGTGAATGCTGATGTTTTACTCCCAACATTTCTCCAGAATCATCCTTAATGTAAAACATTGATCTGTGGTTGAGCGGTTGGGACGAAAACCACACTGATAGTCAACGATGATAGATTTGGCGAACGAGATGAGTCGAGCAAGTACGACATTAGCTAGTATTTTGTATTCAGTATTCAACAGTGCGATGCCACGATAATTTGCACACTTTTGACGGTCACCTTTCTTATGTAGCGGAACAATGAGAGCTGTTTTCCATTCAGCAGGTAGTTCTTCTTGGTCCCAGATTGCAAGAATCAGATCGTATATATACGTAAGACAAAAGCTGCTCCTCCATTTTTCAGAACTTCTGCGGGAATTCCATCGAAACCTGGTGATTTGCCATTTTTCAGTTTTTTAATGGCAGTTTCCACTTCTTCTATTGCTGGGTAAGGGAAAAAAATCTCCTCAGTTGATGGAGCAATTGCTCGAATAGGATGAACTTCATTCGTCCTATTCAGTAGGTCTTGAAAGTGGGATCGCCACACTGCCAGCACATCACGTTAACTTGTTGTGAGCTCATTATTTTCATTTTTGATGGCTGTAGATCTTGGGTGGAAATCTTTTGTCAGATTCCGTGCATTGGCAAAACGCTCTTTTGAATTTCCGTTGGCCGCATGTTGGTTGATGTTTTCGATGCAGCTCTTCATGTGTTCGCGTTTTTATTACGTAGAAGGCTGCGGCTTTCCTGGCGCATAGATAATCCGCTTGGGAGCTTCGGGTGTTCCTTGTTAACCATTTTTCTCGCAGTTTTTGTTTATGTTCAACGGATTGGCGGCACTCGTCGTCAAACCATTCGTTGTGTGATTTCGGTGGTCGTTTTCCGATTGTAGTTTGTGCTGTGGCTATAATGGTTGATTGAAGCGTTTGCCATTCTTCTTGTATGTTTAATGGCATCTCAGAAGAGATGTCATGCTCTTCCATGTTTTGTGTTATTATTTCCTGATATCTATTCAGCGTTTCCGGATGTTTAAATGCTTCGACATTCCAGCGCACGGTCTTTTTTGCTTGTCTGTTAAATGTAGATGATAATTTGCACTTGTACTTAAAGATGACAAGCATATGATCGGTGTCCATATCAGCACCTCTGTATGATCGAACGTCAGTTATACTTGTAGAGTGTCTCTTAGAGATCATGACGTGATCGATTTGATTTTCCGTTCTTCCGTCATTTGATTTCCAAGTTGCCTTGTGAATTCTCTTGTGAGGGAAGAAAGTGCTGGAAATTACTAGATCATACATCATAGCCAGCTCGGCTGCGCGAAAACCGTTATTGTTGCTGGTATGATGCAAGCTGTTAGGGCCAATATGTGTTTTAAGTTCTGCAATCGTTCCGATTTGAGCATTAAAGTCACCTACCACGATTTTTATATCGTGCCGCGGGATGTTATTGATGACTTCTTCGAGTTCTAAGAAGAACAGGTCTTTAATATCATCTGCTTTATCTTCAGTAGGTGCATGAACATTGACGATCGTTACATTGAATTTTTGCGTGCGGATTCTCAGTGTGCATAACCGCATATTAATTGAACAGAAGTCGATATCATGCTGATTCACGCGACGGTGTATAAGAAAGCCAACTCCAAATTCTCCTCCGTTTTGATGACCGCAATAATACAGAGTGTATCCTTTCGCTGTTTCATGGATTCCACTGCCTGGCCATCTTAGTTCTTGCAATGCCACTATATCCAGTGTGTAGCTCTCGACTTGTTGAGTGAGTTTTAGGAGATCTCCTGGTCTTCTGAGGCTTAGCACGTTCCAGGTTCCCATTTTTAAATCGTAGTCCGGGTACAGTTTCCGAGGTCGTTCCAATAATGATTCCGAGATATTCCGAGGCCTGTGTACAGAATTTATGACAATAATTTTTTTACGGAAATGGGGTGTTAGCCCTTCGCCCAACCCAAATTTTCGTGAATGGGTTCGTTCTGCATCTTAAGGTCACCAGAAACAACCTTTTACACACGTTTTTATAGCGAGCCGCTTGATCCAAGACAGATGCCCGCTGAAAACCGCCCCTTACATGGAGAACAGACGCTTTTTACACATTTATATAGCGAGCCGCTCGATCCAAGACAGACGCCCGCTCCAAGCCGCCCGTAACATGGAGAACAGACGCTTGAGTTGCTTTGGTTTTATGGCACCAAAGACTCGCCATGGTGCAGAATCATTGAGTATAAGCTGTATTTACTCGGCCCCTCTCAATAACACCAACCTAATTCTGTTAGCGTTACCCAGGTAGCACGGCGTGGACGTAGAATTTCGGATTTTCGCTACCTAATGATTTCATTCATTAATCAATTTTAATGGCACTTTGAAAAAAGATGAAGACTTTAATGACAAAGAATTGATTAGTTTTTGGACAATATTGGGATAAGTGGTGGGGTCCTCCCGAACACCTGTTTATTGTTTCAATGTTTGTTGGAAGCATACAACATTCGTTCGTTAAGTAATTAAGTAATTTTGATTACACTTTGCAAAAAGATGCAAATATGTATGGCAAGGAACTGATTAGTTTTTTTAGCGGTAGTGAACAAAGTGGTAGGGGGTCCTCCAAGCACCTGTTATTTCGGAAGCTCAATAACTTCTGTACCTGAAATTGAATTGGATGAAATTTGGTACAAACACATTTAGTACGGTTTACAACAGTTCTGCATCCTAACTTCCGGTTTGTCACTTCCGATAAATTTTTTTCTACTTTTTCTCGTACAACAGAATTTATGTTTGTTGGGATACTACTGCTTGCTTTAATATTTTTATTTTTTTTTTTTATAAAATGTGTTGTGTAGTAGGAATTACAATATGTGTCACAATAACACATAAAAACCTTTTAAGACCAAGGTCCCACAAAAACATTCGTTCAAAGATGTTGATGAACGTAATTCTTCTTATGTTGTTTTTTTATATTTTTGGTTAAAGAACGGATAACTAAACAAAAAATCCTATCACTGACAAAATATGACATAGGCCATAGAACTACGAAGTCCATAATATTGGTTAGCTTTTAATTAAAGTATTTTATGGATATTAGCTCATTATATATCCAGAACACTATGTTTCCAGAGCTTTGGTGAAGTCAGCCTATGCATCAGCGTCGCAATATTTTTTTTCTGATTTCAGTGGGTAACTCATTAGCTCTCTAAAAAAATGATTCGTTCTCTTGCCTAATTTTTCTATAATACGATCCCGATTTTTTTTATTTTTTCCCATGACATTTTAAAATTTTTTAAACAATATTTTCAATTTGTTTTACTAAAAAGCACTTGCGTACATGTACATAAAATAATGTTCTGTCAGAAACGCAAATGGCCGTCGATATTGAACCTTAAATAAGCTTCTATACAGAAAACAATAGAATCAACAGTTTTTGTCAGTTTAACAAATATCTTTTTCGCAAAACAGTTTCGATAAAACTTCTAAAGTGTTGAAATGGAAGCTGTTTTTTAACTATAGCAGCTGTACTTCTATAAGATCTTTATACAGCTACAACTGAAGATATTTCAAACATAATGACGGATAAGATAAGTTTTGGTAAAGTTTTTATCATTAAATAAAGAAGCCGTTTGGAAGCTTTCAATCGAGTAGTGGGGGAAGCTTCTCTGTGAAAGTTCTATCGAAACTCTATAGAAGCAAAATTTAACTATCTTCCACTTATAAGCTTTACCGAAACTTTATTTAAGCTACAGCTGGTGTAACTTAAAATTGAGAAGCAATTTTGCTAGTTGGGTTTGCCGCATATAAATGAAATGGAGTGTTGATAGGAGCTGTGTTTAGTTGAAAAATTGACTTAGGAATAACTGAAACACGTATTAACAGATCACGTATCAATTAGAAATTTTAAGTCTTGAGTTTGCCTCAAAGACTGAAAGACAATTATTTTGCTGATCACCAAGACTACTGACCTCATATTGGAGATCATTTACGCGTTTTTTGAATTACCCACGTCTGGGGACAGGGAAGTGGTGTAATGTTTGAAACCTGGAGCACAGCGCAGTGCTTTTTGTCACCAAAAGCTTGTGAAAGACGCTTAAATCTGAGTAGCTGGGACCACTTGACTTGGACCTAAAGCCAGATCTGTTACGGGATCTGTTGTTCCGACAGAAGTTGCGATAAGGAGAACGATCACCAGCTGATAATAGGGAGCGTATACTTCGCAAAGAATTTTTCATATAGCTTTCATATTTTTTTTCATATATAATCTCAAGATTTGCTGATAAGTCTTCGACAAGACTCAATTTATTAAATTGAATGTTTCTAGTGATTCCGTTCAAAACTATCGTGCGGTAGCTACCTTCTTCCAAAATATCTTCGATATTAGAAGTACTTGTATAAATATCAACCTTATCTCTTACATAGAACATTTTCTAAAATGGAGGGCTCAGAACACAAGTGAACCAGCTCCATTTTGTGCTTTTCTGTGCAACAGAGGTTTAAAGTTAAAGCTTTATAACAAAATTACCTATTAACATTTTTTTAATTATAAATTAAATTTGTAACCATATGTGGTCCAGCATATGCTGAACAAATGACAAAATGCCTGAACATATGCCTGAACAAAATGCCTGAACTTATGCCTGAACAAAAAATGGACTTGGTTCACTTGTATTCTGAGCCCTCCAAATACCAAAGAAATTTTTTACTTTTATTGCAAAACGCCGAAGTTGAGTCGAACCCCGTAAAACAATGCGAAAAATACTAATTTGGTATTGTTTGGATAACTCTAAACAATACGTGAGAGTTACTTTCAGTTTTGCTTCATTTGTAAATGTTTTTTGAGTTTGATCTACGGATGTGACAATACTGCGTACTTCAGTCGCTGCTGTTAACATATAAGTTAACATGATGAAGGAATATGCCACTGACTGGATTTTTGTCAACCCAATATGTGATTACAAATTTTAATGTATTGAATGTAAATTTTAATGTTAATATTTGATTTTTATCCTTCTATGAAATATTGGCATATGTCAAAAGGTCATTAGCGCCGTTCGATTTGACTAAAATAACTGAAAAAACAACAACAATGACATACAATTTTTCAGTTGTTTCAGTCAAATCGAACGCGGCTATTATTTAATAGATGATATGATTTATTGTTTAGCATTCATCTTTAGAAAAAAAAATTCATTCAAAATATCAACACCTTAGAACGCATGTTGTTGTGGTATCTTGATCTTAAAAAGATTTTATGTGATGTTGTGACACATATTATAATTCCTACCCATACAAGGTTATACAACTAGTCCAGTCATGGTCCATTACTGGCAACCAGTAATGCAGCACTGGGCAAGTACTGGCAACCACGACTGGGCCATTAACATAATTTTACTGGATGGTAACTTCGGACAATAAATGACTGCCATGCATGGGCCAGAGAAAAAACAACAGCAATGGCCCATGCAAGGTTGTACAGTTGGCCTAGTAATGGACCAATAATGAAGACCAGTATTGTAGTAATGGCCAAATACTGGCAACCATGACTGGGCCATTAAAAAAAATATAAAAAATTATCATATGTAAGTGGGTCATTCTACTGAAAAGGGGTAGTTTGAAAAAACAAATTTTTGAATTTTAAACATGAAATAAAAATCGTTATTATTATGTTTTCTATTAGATAATAACTTGCTGTATTAAGTCATACTATTGGCCCAGATCATATTTGAGAAATTTTAAGAAAAAAAAACTTTTAAATCTTTACTTGTCCACAGATGTGATGGTGGTAATAAACAACTACTACCATAGTGATAATAAACAACTATTATGTCTAAAGAAACCTGATTTTCGATCCGCCAAAGTGTACTGCTTGTACTTCCTCAGAATATTTGCAGTTATAATTCTGTGAAAAATCACAGTGTGTAAGGATTTCATTTTCCGACAAGCTTTTCTTAATTTTGCTTATAACATGATAATAATGTAAGTTAATTTAAGTTTTATCAACAAAAATCATTTATAAATATTAAAGATCACACTATTATTGTTTGTGTCACGTCTGTTACTTAGCTGTCCCGACGGAGACATTGAATGTCCACGGACGTGATGTCCACGGATGTGATAAATTCATTAAAAACATTCTGTGAATGATTACATTTTGGTTTTAGGAAGTTGTTCTTTGAAATTTATTATATATATAATTCACTTTTACTATAACTACAATAAAAATTTAAATTTAGTAATTACTTACAGAATTATGATGTCCACGAATGTGACTCTATGATCTTGCCCTACTTAAAATTTTGATGTTCTATGGCAAATTGAACACTATTAGAACACTCAACCTGCTAACAAAAGTTCTCGAAAGCTAATATGGCTGACTGACAATTTATAAATCATAGATTTGGTTCTTGTAATGCCATCTATGACGAAATAGAAGAAATAAACATTTTGTCCACGGAAGTGACTGAAATTCTTGGGACATTCTAGTTTCTGCTGTAAAACTGATTTTGTTAATCTGTTCATGATAAAGGTTTGACAATAGGTAGACATATTTATTTATTTCATACAGTATATTTTTTATTTTCAATGTAATTATTATTTTGATTTTGAATCTTATTATTTTAAAACTTCAGTCCACGGACGTGATTTATCACGTTTCGAGATCATATTTTTCAATAAAAATAAAACTAAATTGCTTCTTTTATACTGTTGCTTAATTCTCTTAGAAACACGTTGCAATTTCCACTAGCATACACAGAATTTGTACAATTATTTACATAAGAAAAATTGCTTGGACATAAAATGTACCCTTTTTGGAGAATCACCCAAGTATGAAATAATGAATATTTCATATTTAGTGTGCTAAACATGTCTAACTAATTAATAAAAAAAGTTTAAATAATTTAAATACAAAATCAGTAATGATCAGTTCAGTAAGGTTCAGTAATGAATCAGTAAGGTTCAGTAATGAATCAGTAAGGTTCAGTAATGATCTTTTACTTGGGACCAGTAATGCAACAATGGCCGTGTACTGGCAACGATAACTGCCAGTACTCGGCCATTAAAAAAAATATGAAATAATATTTTCATATGTAAATTTAAATAAATTATTTAATATTCACAAAATAATTAAAATAAAATTGAAATGAAAATAATTTAAAACATATACCATCCTTTTCAATATTACTGTAGAATTTTTACGGGATAAAATCCTTAAAACCGCGATGAAATTGGTTCACAGTGAATAAAACACTAAAAATTACATATACCAAATTTTATTTAATAATAATTTATAATAATTCATTTAAAAATAACGTTTTAATCGTACGAGAATTCGAAGAATACTGGTTCTAACTTGTTCATCTCATAGTGGTTACAGGTAATGTTAAACAAAAATAACAAATACAAATTGAAATATTATACCTATACAAAAACAATTATGTAAACGAGATGAACAAAGTAAAACAGTAGTGGAATTTTACTAATGATTTTAGGGGAATTCATATCCTTCATGAGTTCGTTATTTTTTATTTACTTAATTTTTAACATACTCCCCCCTTTGGCGTGTATATACACGACAATAAGTATACAATACATAATATAAAAATAATAAGTTACATTTCAAAATTATTTCTATTAAAAAATATTAAAAAATAATAAAAAAATCTTATGAGATATTTAGATTTGTGTTCATAAAAATAATAGTAATATATTGACTCGTTCAAAATCAACGCAAAAAAAAAAAAACATTTTCATAAATTAAATAATTCATTCAAAATCAAATCGATTTTGTTCTTGAGCATTTGAATTCAAGTCCACATCCAATTGCAAGGGACATAGTTGAGCAATAGCTCTTTTGACTATTTTATTCCCCGACTTCACAGACGCCACTCTAATAAATCCATCTTTTCCACGGTGTATTTCAACTATTCTCCCGAGAGGCCACATTAATGGTGGAAAATTGTTTTCCTTTAAAATAACGAGATCATTAATTTTGGGCTCGACTTCGACTTTAGACCATTTTCGACGATATTGTAAATTACCCAGATATTCCTTTGACCAACGGTGCCAAAAATCTTGGAACATGGATTGAACCTTCTGGTAGCTTGACAATTTATCAAATTTCAAATGCATTAGTGAGGGGTCAGGAAAAGCCATGATAGGTCTTCCAATTAAAAAGTGGCCTGGTGTTAGGCACGACAAATCATTAGGATCGTCACTCATTGGTCCTAATGGCCTTGAGTTTAAACATCCTTCAATTTCAACCATAAGGGTTTGCAATTGTTCATGAGTGTAAGAACGGTTTCCTACTACACGGTGAAAGTGTGATTTCGCACTTTTTACCGCAGCCTCCCACAATCCACCAAAGTGTGGAGACCTAGGTGGGATGGTGTGCCAAGTAATATTATTGTCGCTACAACATTTCAGAACTTCATTTTGATGTATTTCTGAAGAGAATAAACGACGCAATTCCTGAAGTTCTGAACGCGATCCAACAAAGTTAGTCGCGTTGTCTGAGTAGACATTTGAGCATAAACCACGTCGGCTAACAAATCTGCGGAAAGCGGCTAAGAAAGCTGCTGTGGATAAATTGAATACAATTTCCATATGTATTGCTTTAGTTGCGAAACATATAAAAATTGCAACATACATTTTTTCAACTACTCGAGACCGAACTTTACTAGTTACCTGAAAGGGGCCGCAAAAGTCAATTCCAGTGTGGTCAAATGGTGAAGAAGGGGTGACACGCTCCTTAGGGAGTTGTCCCATTATTTGCGAAAATGTAGCAGGTCGAGAGCGAATGCAATGAACGCAATGTCTTACAATTGTTTTACATAAATTTCTCCCACCGATTATCCAAAATTTCTCTCTGATGCTGTACAAGAGCGCCTGTGCGCCGGCATGTAAGATTCGTTGGTGCTCATGACGTACCAATATTTTACAAAATGAATGGCTAGCAGGCAGCAACATTTGATGCTTGTAATCATCCGATAAATTACTGTGTTTCAACCTCCCACCTACGCGAAGAAGTCCTTCCGAATCAATGAAAGGATTTAGTGGAACAAGCTTATTAGATCTTGGAAGCTGTTTATTATTTCTCAAAAGAGATATTTCAGTTGAAAAGTAAGAATTCTGAATATGTTTTACAATTTCCTTCAAAGCGAAGTCCATTTCAGAAGGAGTTATTTTGATTATCTTTATAAGTAGTGAACTCAAATGTGGTATTTCATGGTTTCTATTTCCTTTCGACAGTTTTAATTTGACTGAATGTTTAAGATTGGTAGTGAACCGAAGGACGTAACAAAATTTTCTTAAAAGTTTGATGTAGTTAGAGCAGTTGGAAATAATTTCCCATTCATCGATTTTGACTGATGTACAGACTTGGGTTTTGCGGAACTCCATCTGTTCGGGAGCGATGTTAATAGCACTTGGTTGAGCAGGCCAAAATTCCTTAAAGTGCAACAAAAATTCGGGACCTTGAAACCATTGGTTCGTTTTATTGAATTCAATGGGCATCAATCCACGAGAATTACAATCGGATGGATTTTCAGACGAAGGCACATAATTCCAATTTTCTATTGAAGAAATGTCTTGAATACGTGAAATCCTATTCGCTACAAAGAGACAAAATCGAGAAGCGACAGATCGAATTCGGTAAAGAGTGATTTCTGAATCGGTCCAGAAATAGACAGACGTAAATGATATGTCCATGATCGATATGATCTTGTGCATGAGTTCCGCTAACAAGAGAGATGCACAAAGTTCCAATCGCGGTATACTTTGCGTCTTCAAAGGAGCAATCCTATTTTTAGAGCATAAAAATTTTAGAACACAATTATTACTTCGATCGACTGATCGAATGTAAATACAACAGCCGTATCCACGTTCTGAGGCATCTCCAAAACCGTGAAGTTCAATTTCAATTGGAGATGGCATGATCACACATCGAGGCACACAAATGTCGTCGATACTCGTAAGCTGTTTTTTATATTCGATCCAATAATTGGACAAATCTTGCGGCAACTCATCATCCCAGTCTAACTTATTGGACCACAATCTTTGCATGAAGAGTTTGGCCGTAAGAATAATAGGTCCGCAGAACCCTAATGGATCAAACAACTGTGCGATCTCAGACAACACAGACCTTTTTGTGCACACAGTGTTTAGCGGGCATTTTTTCAATGAAAAATAAAACATATCGGATTGGATGTCCCAATTCATACCAAGTATTAAAATGGACTTATTTTGCTCAATGAACTCTGATGAATTAATTAAGGGATGGTTTGAAAATATCTTTTGGAGCTCAAAGCACCCCCGAGATAAAAGTTTTACCAAATTCGTAATTAAGGTAGATGCCTCCTCATAATTATTAGCTCCTGTTAAAACATCATCTACATAAAAATCTGTTTTAAGTGAGTGGGATGCCAATGGGAAATTTGTCTCCTCATCTGAAGCCAATTTGAATAAAGAACGTATTGCCAAAAAAGGGGCGCTAGCCGTTCCGTATGTTACAGTTTTTAGACGGTAACATTTTGGCTTCTGATTCGGACTATCCCGCCACCAAATTCTTTGAAGATCACGATGTTCTCGTTTTACCAAAATTTGGCGGTACATTTTTGTAATATCACCTGTAATGCCGATTTGGTGTTTTCGAAAACGTAATAAAATTGAACAAAGGTCCTGTTGGATGGTGGGACCCGTCATTAAACAATCGTTTAATGATAAACCAGTAGACGTTTTACTTGAGGCGTTAAACACAACGCGTAGTTTCGTTGTTGTGCTGCTCTCACGAGTAACGGAATGATGGGGTAGAAAATATTGAATTTTTAACGGATGTTCAGATACTTCTGGATTCATAACTTCCTCCATTTGGTCAAGATCCAAGTAATCTTTCATGAATTGATTATATTGAGTACGAATATAGTTGTTTTTCTCTAAACGTTTTTCCAACGAGAAGAACTGTTGTAATGCATTACTCGAGGAATCACCCAAATCGGAGATATTGTCTTTGACTGGTAATGCTACAATATAGCGACCGTTTTTGTTCCGTTCAACGTTCTCCACATAATTTCTTTCGCACATTTTTTCTTCAATGGAAAAGTTGTTGGGTAAATTGACACTTTCAATTTGCCAGAACTTTTGAATTTGTTCATTCAGTTCATGGAATGTAACGGGATACGATTGAATTTGAATAGTATTTGTCAAAATTGAAGGAGGGGAAGGGATACGACCCATAATGATGAAACCAAACACTGTGTTCTGGCTTAATGATTTGTAAAAATAATTCTGCTCCCAATAACAGATCCACCGATTCTGGGGTAGCAAAATATGGATCAGCCAGTTGTACATTCTTCAAAACTGACGAACAATCAAGTTTGATTGGGTTTAGAGGAATAAGTCCAGCGATTTTGGACTTAAGCAAACATTCCACATTTGAATTGTAATCGGAAGACTGAGATTCAACAGCAATAGTCATTTTCTTATTAATAACCGAGATATCATCATTGATACCAGCAATTTGAACTCTAGTAGGTTCAGTTTTTACACCGAGTAATTTACTCATTTTATGAGAGATAAAATTGGCTTGAGAACCACTGTCAAGAAGTGCGCGACAAGGAACACGATCACCTTCTGAATTACGAGTCCATAGCAATATGGTAGCAAGAAGAACTTGCGATGAATTATGTTCACGACTCATTTTACAATTGTACGTAACTTCAGTTCACGGAGCCGAAAGGACGATGTGTTTGATAACTGTACCGGAAGTGTGTCAAAAAAATCGTCAAGTGTGTCAAAACAAGGAAATTTGCATATTTTTTGCTTAAAAAACGTTCATTTTAAGTGATTACGAGTAGGAACATTGAATTTGGAGAAATCTTGATGGTCGGGATTAGTATGTGAGACGAAAATCTAGATTATTGCATTATAAGTTTGTCAAAAAAATGTTGTCAAGTGTGTCAAAAGAAAGATTTTTATTTATTTTTTTACCCAATTTTTTGGGAAAAAAATAAAATTAATTGTTTGTTTGAAATGAAGTTTTGTTATTATTATTGAGAATTATGGCATTATAAGTTTGACAAAAAAATGTTGTCAAGTGTGTCAAAAGATTTTTATTTAGTTTTTTACCTAATTTTTGGAAAAACAAACACATTAGTTTGTTTGAAATGAAATTTTATTATGATTATTGAGAATTACGGCATTATAAGTTTGTCAACAAATGTTGTCAAGTGTGTTAAAAGAAAGGTTTTTATTTATTTTTTACCCTATTTTCTTAGAAAAAAATAAAATTAATAGTTCGTATGACATGATATTTTATTATTATTATAGAGAATTATGGCATTATAAGTTTGTCCAAAAATAATGTCAAGTGTGTCAAAAAATGATTTCATTTAATTTTTTAGCCAATTTTTTGGGAAAAAAAATGTAGCTATTTTTATGACGTAAATGTAATTTAAAATGAAATTGGACATGGAAATTTTTGAATTTATTATAGTTTTTGAAATATTTTTGGAATTTTGAAAAAGTTTGTATTTTTGATTTTGTAATAATTTTTGCAATATTTTTAGAATTTCGGCAAAAGTTTTAATTTTTGATTTTGTAAGAATTTTTGGAATATTTTTAGAACTTTGAAAAATTTTAAATTTTTGATTTTATTATAATTTTTGGAATTTTGAAAAAAATTTAAAATTTTTGATTTTGTAATAATTTTTGCGATATTTTTGGAATTTTGGAAAAAGTTTGAATTTTTAAGAATTTTTGAAATATTATTGGAATTTAGAAAATATTTAAATATTTGATTTTATTCTAATTTTTGGAATACTTTTGGAATTTTGAAAAAGTTTGATTTTATTTAATTTAACAATATTTTTGGAATTTTGATTATAATTTTCCGGCAACGTATTGATGTTTCGTGTTAGTTTTGTAATAACTTTTTAAACAGAGATAAAAAATACTTGTACTTTAACAAAGAGTTATGTTTAATATACATCGCTGCCCAAAACTAAAAACCATGTCCTTATAAAAGTATTTTGCCTAAAACTATATACAAATCCTTAACCCAGACCGAAGTCTTGATATCTCAGAGCTGTGAGATTTCAGCCCCTCCATATTTTTTCATTATATTATCACACTTTTGTCAAAAAATGCGTATTGTAATATGGCCAAACTTGTATATTACATAAGTAATATTAAAATACAGATATTTGTAAAGGGATTACGGACAATATAAATTCTCTTGGAAATGGATGAGGTTTCACCGCTGATTTTTTTTTAAATTCGAGTTGCCCACGTTTTTTGCATCATAACTCACTTACTTTTAATGCAAACGACTTCAAGAATTAATCATTTTAAATAAAAACGTTTTTGAAAAATGCCTCGCTTTTCCGTTATTAAACGTTGAATACTTCGAACCAAGTCGTTAAAAAAATTAATTTTTTTCAATGAGCCATAAATACTACATGAGCTCTTTACTTTGAACTTACGTACACTCATACAAATCCAATATGTTTGTTTTTCTAAGATTCATTTTTGGTTCATTACAAATTTTTTTGATAAAACGTTTTATATAAAGTTTTTGAGTTATGTATGAAAAATCGTCACAAACATGCATTTTTTAACGAAAAAGGTATGTTTTCAATCGCATTTTACTTGAAAAATATCGATCTATCGGGAAAACCTTGTGTCACAATTTTTTACCTTGAATGTGTCCCTTTGCCTATTTTCGGGGTAATTTTGGGTGCAAAAAATTCCACCCACGAGAAGACGTGGCATCCACCCACAGGATAAAACCGCTATGTCGCTTTGGTTTTTTGAGTCATGCCTTAACTATTCACCAAATTTCACGTCAACCGGTATAGGTTTAAGGAATTCAGAGCGGAAACTGTTCAGTTGCTGCACTATTAGCTTATATAAAAATATTGCGACGCTGATGCATAGGCTGACTTCACCACAGCTCTGGATACATAGTGTTCTGGATATATAGTGGGCTAATAACCATCAAATAGTTTAATTAAAAGCTAACCAATGTTATAGATTTCACGTAGTACTAATTATAAAAATATTAAAGAAAGCAGTAGTATCCCAACAAACATAAATTCTGTTGTACGAGAAAAAGTAAAAAAAAATTTAACCGAAAGTGACAAACCGAAAGTTGGGATGCAAAACTGTTGTGGACCGTACTAAATGTTGATGCACCAAGTTTCATCCAATTCAATTATCAAGTACAGATGTTACTGAGCTTTAAAAAAAACAGGTGCTCGGGGGACCCCCTACCACTTTGTTCACTATCGCTCAAAAACTAATCAGTTCCTTTCCATATACATATTTGCATCTTTTTCCAAAGTGTAATCAAAATTCATTCACGAACGAATGTTGTATACTCCCAACAAACATTGAAAAAATGGTGACACAAAAAACAGGTGTTTGGGAGGCCCCCACCACTTATCTCGACTGTCCAAAAACTAATCAGTTCTTTGTCATTTAAGCCTCCATCTTTTTTCAAAGTGTCATTAAAATTGATTAATAAATGAAGTCTGTATACTCGCAACAAACTTTAAAAACAGAGTGTGAAAAGTCAGCAGTTGTATGGTAGACCCCGCCTCTTTGATCAATGTGTTCCAAAAGAATAAAGATGATAATTATCTTCTCACACTAATTGAAACGTTTTTCATAAGTCTCATCATAATCACTTCATTATTGTAGGCTGTATTGCGCAAAAACACAGGATACAGAACTGTTGTGAACCGTACTCAATGTTTATGTACCAAGTTTCATCCAATTCGATTATCAGGTATGAATGTTGTATGCTCCCAACAAACATAAAAAGTCAGACAAGTGCGAATAAAATTCGCTCATCAAGAGTTCCGTGAATGTAAAAGAACTGTAATTTCTAACTGTATTAGAAATTACTGACAAAAAGCTGTGTTGTAATGTCCTTATATTTCCAGACCATAGACGCATAACAAAATAAATGTTAAATTGTAAATGTCAATAGTAAATTACAATCAAATCTACATTGATCAAAAACGGCAAAAAAATGTTAATTCGGGTTAAATCTTATCCATAGATTGGTCTAAGGCTTGGTAGTTTTTTGTTTCTTGATTCGTGAACATTACAAAAACACTACAAGGACAGTATATATTATCCATAGATGTTTTTGGTAACTTAAGAAAGATTCAATTACACCAGCATGTAAATGGATTAAATTTGTTTATTTTTTCGGTCAATCAACTGTTGAAATTAGGGGGGTGTAGAGGCTACATACTAAAAATATTTTTTTTCCAATAACACAAAAACTATGCATTGCAAAATTCTAAAAAAATTGTAATGTTTCTTAAATTATGTACTCCTTTACTCATTTGGGTCAAACCCTACTCATTTGGGTCAAAAATGTTTTTTTTTACTCTCCCCACACCCATACCTTAAACACACAGAAATATAATGATTTGAGTCTTCGCTATGGTTTTCATTCAAAATTTACCAATCTTCCTGTCTCTGTGAATTTTTTTAAATTTTTCTATCAATCATCGTCGAAACGAAGGGGGCGGAACGATCTGAATTTTGCCATTTCTTGTCCATAACTCAAAAAATGTGCACCCAAAATTTCCAAAAAAAAATTGCAATAATTTTTATATTAAGTTTTTTTTCAAATGACACCCCACTCGCTTGGGTCAAAAAAGGTTTTTTTTACCCTCTCAACCCCCGTCCCCTAAACACATAGAAATATAATTATTTGAGACTTCTGTAGAGATACATCTACTATCAGTCAATCTCATCCACTAGCTTACCCAAAATCATATCGATATAAATAAATCACAAGGAATTCCCTGATGACTAAGTTACATATCATAAAAACCAAAACAAATAATAATTAACAAAGGTTTGCGAATCACAAATTATGTTTATGATAAAAGAAAAACGATAATAAACTTTTTATCAAATTTCATAACGTTAAATAAATTTATGTGCATATTTGATGATTTGCATTTTTGATTAAATTATGGGAAAACAATTAAAATTAAATGTATATATGTTTTTATATAGAAAATAGTAAATAAGAATTGATTTTGGTAGGGATGATATACATTATAATTGAATAATAAATAATAATTGATTTAGGTAAGGATTGTATACATTAAAATTGTAATTGGAAAAATTGTATAAAAGAAAGGAAATTGTATAATAAAAGTTAGAATCAGTTTGGACTTAACAAGTGTCTTTTATTTCTCATTCTGATTTTCACTGACGACCTCAATTGACTATCGTCAAACGGGTCTAGCAGTATATTCACTGTTACAAATTAAAAGTTAGAATCAGTTTGGACTTAACAAGTGTCTTTTATTTCTCATTCTGATTTTCACTGACGACCTCAATTTATTTTATCATAAACGTACTTTGAATTACTGTGACAGTTCTCAACAACGGACTTATTGGACAGAAATTATCGAGAATATAATTAGATACATATATTCATTCTCCTGTGGTTAATTTAACCACCAACGAATTACCATCAACTAAGAAGAATGATTACGCAATCAGAATTTAGCAATAATAATCAAATGTCATACACACATGACATGAGGAGGATTTTAAGATCTACGCTCAGCAAACTTCGTTATAATTTTCATACAAAATTTACCAAATATCCTAACTCTATGAATTTTTATAAATTTTTCTGTCAATCAGTGTAGAAACGTATTGGGGGAACGGTCTGAATTTTACACTTTTTTGACAATAACTCAAAAACTGGGCACTGAAAAATTCTAAAAAAATTGCAATGAATTCTAAATTAGGTGCTCTTTCAAATGACACCCCTTTCGCTTGGGTCAAAAATATTTTACCCTCTCTTCCCCGGTCCCCTAAACACACAGAAATATAATTATTGGAGACTTCGCAATAGTTTTCATACAAAATTTACCAAATTTCCAAACTCTGTGAAATTTTTCTATCAATCAGTGTCGAAACGTCGGAACGGTCTGAATTTTGCACTTTTTTGACAATAACTCAAAAACTGCCATTGTAAAAAAAATTGATAGAAAACGATAGAAACCGATAGACCGTTTTCTATAGTTTCCTATGCGGTTTTTGAATGAGAATTAATGGGTTGGAATCGTTTTTTCCCATAGAAACGGATACGGACTCTTACGTTTTGGCTTTTGTGGCGGACGCAATTTCCATCGTTTTTTGGTGTTTCTTATCGTTATTTTCTGATAGAAATGAAAATCTAGTAAAAAAATAGAACCGTTTTCTATCCTATGCGGTTTTTGAATGAAAATGAATGGGACTGTATCGTTTTTTTCCGATAGAAGGTTTATTTCGCTTTAATCGTTTCCTATCGTTTTTTGGTAGATTATCTGAATCGTTTTCATTGGGTTATTTCACATTATTTTTTTTTCTGTTAATTCCTATCCGTTTTAATCGTTTCTTACCGTAAAACCCGAATTTATAGTGCAATATCCTATCGTTTTGAATCGTTTTCAATGGGTTTTTTCACATAATTTTTTTTTGTTTATTCCTATCCGTTTTAATTGTTTCTTATCGTAAAAGCTGAATTTTAGTGCAATATCCTATCGTTTTGAATCGTTTTCAATGGGTTTTTTGACATTATTTTTGTTTTGTTTATTCCTATCCGCTTTAATAGTTTCTTATCGTAAAACCCGAATTTTAGTGCAATATCCTATCGTTTTGAATCGTATTCAATGGGTTTTTTCACATTATTTTTGTTTGTTTATTCCTATCCGTTTTAATCGTTTCTTATCGTTAAACCCGAATTTCAGTGCAATATCCTATCGTTTTCAATGGGTTTTTTCACATTATTTTTGTTTGTTTATTCCTATCCGTTTTAACCGTTTCTTATCATGAAAGCCGAATTTTAGTGCAATATCCTATCGTTTTGAATCGTTTTCAATGGGTTATTTCACATTATTTTTTTTCTGGTTAGAAATTTATTACAAAACTAACACGAAGCATCAATACGTTGCCGGAAAATTATAACAGATCGCAAATTAATATAATTTTGTGAAAGGATGATACAATCAGCAAACTACTCAAAAACCTCTCTATTTAGCGTTTCGAGAAAATATTAAAAAATCACAAATTTATATTTCTTTCGAAATTCCAAAAACATTATAAAAATTAAATAAAATCAAACTTTTTCCAAAATTCTAAAAATATTCCGAAAATTATTACAAAACCAAAGATTAAATTTTTTTCAAAAATTCTGAAAATATTTCAAAAATTATAACAAAATCAAAAATTGAAACTTATTTCAAAATTCCAAAATTATTCCAAAAATTAGAATAAAATCAAATATTTAAACTTTTTCTATATCTAAATAATATTCAAAAAATTCTTAAAAATTCAAAAATTCAAACTTTTTCCAAAATTCTAAAAATATTCCAAAAATTCTTACAAAATCAAAGATTGAAACTTTTTTCAAAATTCCAAAAATATTTCAAAAACTATAACAAATTCAAAAATTTCCATGTCACATTTACGTCATACAAAGTACAAACAGCTAAATTTTTTTTCCAAAAAATTGGCTAAAAAAGTAAATGAAAATCATTTTTTTGACATACTACACAGTATTTTTTTAACAAACTTATATAATGCAATAATCTAGTTTTTGGTCTCGCATACCAATCCCAATCATCAAGATTTCTTCAAATTCAATGTTTCTATTCGTAATCACTTAAAATGAACGTTTTTTAAGCAAAAAATATGCAAATATCCTTGTTTTGACACACTCGATGAGTTTTTGTCACATTTCCGGTACTGTTATCGAACACATCGTCCTTTCGGCTCTTCCCATTGAGTAAACCTTTTTTTTAAAAAAAATTTGGAATCCGTCCAGCCGTTTTCTAGATTTCGTCGGCCGGCCGGCAGACAGACATACATTTTTTTTTGTTGCTTTTTTAGAATTAGTAGGTCCTAAAACGTCGAGAAATGCCAAAAAAGGGGGGGAGGGGCAAAAATTTCACTTTTGCAATACTTAGGTTTTTTCAAAACCGAAGTAATATCCCATAGGTGACGGTAGATGCCGATTGGTTTGTTTTTCTTGAAAAAATTTCAATCGTAAATTTCAGATTCAAACCGATAGGAATCTGATGGCGGAAAAATACGATAGGTTACGATTAGTTTTACATATGGAATGTACGATAGAAAACGTTTGAAAACTTGTTTAGTTTTACCAAAAAATTTCAATCAAAAACTTCAGATTCAGAACGATTAACAACCATAAAAATTCTATCGTAAAAAACCCGTTGAAACTAAATCTGAAATATCCAATAGGTGCGAATGATGCCGATTGGTTTGTTTTTCTTGAAAAAATTTCAATCGTAAATTTCAAATTCAAACCGATAGGAATCTGAAGGCGGAAAAATACGATAGGTTACGATTGGTGCTACATATGGAATGTACGAGAAAAAACTATTCAAAACTTGTTCAGTTTTACCAAAAAATTTCAAGTCGTGATCTTCAGATTTAAAACGATTAACAACGATAGAAATTCCATCGTAAAAAAACCATTGAAACCGAAAAGTAAAAAATCCTATAGATAACGATAGATTACGATTGGTTGATTTCTCCTGAAAACATCTCAATCGTAAATTTCAGATTCAGCCCGATAGAAATCTAATGACGGGAAAATACGATAAGTTACGATTGGTGCTATATATGTAATGCCGGATAGAAAACGATTCAAAACTTTTTCAATTTCACCAAAAAAATTTCAATCGTGATCTTCTGATTCAAAACGATTAACTACGATAGAAATTCTATCGTAGAAAAACCATTGAAACTGAAAACTGAAAAATCCTATAGGTTACGATAGATTACGGTGCGTTTTCTATCTAGCAGATATAGTCTATGCGTTTAAAATGATTAAATCCGATAGAAACGGATAGCAAACGATAGAAAACTATTCGTTTTCAATCGTTTTCTATCGGTTTCTTTCGATTTTTTTTATAAGGGTGGGCAACGCAAAATTCTAAAAAAAATTGCAACAAATTTTAATTTTAAATTAGGTGCTTTCAAATGACACCCCACTCGCTTGGGTCAAAAAAAGTTTTTTTTACCCTCTCTACCTAAAAAGTCGCACTTTTTTGAATATAACTCAAAAACTGTGCATCGCAAAATTCTAAAAAAAAATGATTTGTTTTCTAAATTAGGTATATTTCAAATAACACTTGACCACATTTTAAATAGTGTTTTTACTCCTTCTCATTTCCACCCCCTTAATAAATCTAATTATGAGTATATGACACTTTCATATATTTTTATTAAAAACTTACTAATTATTCTATCATTCCAAATACATCTGAAAATTTTCGTTTGGTTAGGTTCGGAGCTAATCGAGGTAAGAAAACACGAAAAAAACGTCATTATTCAAAATTATACAAAAAATGGTGAGGTGTAAAATTCCAAAATAAACTTTTAAGGAATACTGAAATGAAGTCCTTTCATATGATTAATGATACCCTACTTGAATCTATAAAAAAAATGTATTTTCTCAAAGGTCTCACACCGTACCCCTGTAAACCCAACGAAAACCACTTTAGTTTTATTTGTATCCGTCATTTCATGTGGACAGATTGGTTTTATACGCACCTCAAATTTCAAGTTCATAGCATTTTTTTACGAGATAATCGATATAGTGAAAAACTCGTTTTACTCTCACCAATAGTGTTCCGTATAAAAAACGGAACTCTAAAAACATGGTGGAAAAAACCACCTGTTGTATGGTGGACCCTCCAACCCTTTATCCAACGTAGTCCAAAAGCTGATAAAATCTTGCTCATGTTACTTGAAAGCTTTGACCAACGTTTCATGAAAATCGAACGACAATTGTCGGCTACAGTAGGGATAAACACCAAAAAAAAATTTTTTTAACCGAAAGTGACAAACCGGAAGTTGGTATGCAGAAATATTGGAAACAGTACTAAAACCTCATATACCAAGTTTCCATAAGATCATAAGCCGGGATTAGAAGTTATTGAAGGTTTAAACTTAGAGGTGTTCGTGAAACCCCCGCCATTTTGTCCAAATTTGAAATTAATTCAGATCTTCCATTTACTTGTGAGCCTGGATCATTTGCCAAAGCTTCATCAAGATCCTATGCAGGATTGTCACGCACCCACCTACACACAGACGTACACCAAAATTTTTACTGGCTATTTAGATAGAGGATGGTCCAAAACAAAAGAAAAAACAAAATTTGGTGTATATAAGATTTTTTTTTCTCGATAGATTGCATTAGTTCACACAATTTAAAATTGTGGTGAATTAAAAAATAATGTAACGAACTGAAATAAAAGAAATTTATAATTGAAATTGACATAATATTTATTATTATCAATACTCTAAGAAAGATGTCAGTATAAATAAATGTTTATTCGAGACTCATAATACCGGTATTATTCACCCTAGATGTCGGTACTTTTATTATTTCAAGACGCTGAAAATAGTTGTTTCAGGTTTCTTTTCTTCGAAAAATCTAACAGTGTACAACGACGTAGGGTGCGCCGTTTTTGTGTTTCATTTTGTCTGAACACAAAAATTAAAAATAAATTAGTTTTTAATATTTTAATTTATTGAAAGTAACATTAAAGTCGAGTTAAATTGAAATAGTTATTATATTTATTATTATTTATTTAAATAAATTATTTAGAATATTGTTTATTTATTGTTTTATTTGTGTTACAAAAGAAAAGCCCTTTTTCTTTTCTTTTTTATTGTTTTTTTTGTGTAAATCGTGAGTGTGTTATGTGTATTTGTGTTCGTTGACAGTAAAATAAAAAATAAAATACATAAAGAAAGAATAAAAAGAAGGATAAAATGTCAAAAATGATAAAATAAAAAAATGTCAAAAATATTAAAATTCTGATAAATAAATATCGTGGAAGGATGATTGTGATATTTTTTTGTGAAACTTTATATAAGAAAACAGAAATCTAGTTTTCTATAAAAACCAAAACAATGTAGTTTATTGGGAGACAAAATCATTGTTTGATAAGTTTTTGATTCATCGTCTGCAAACATTTAATTAACGTGGCGGTAAATTAAACTAATATATGTTGATATTAATTTTAGATCTGGAATTCATTTAATTAAACTTTAAAATATTTTTATACATTCTACACTACCACGACTAATATCTCAATGTTAAATCGTATTAAGATTTATAATACATCTTAATTTGATATTGGAGTCTGCACGTAAATACAAAAAAGTGTGTGAAATTCATTAGCGTGAAATTACCATAAATGTTTATTTAATTGAATGAAATATCGCAAGAAGAAATATTTGTTTTATTTTATAAATTATACCTTGGCTGCGTGATTATTGTTTATGATATTGTATAATTCAGAGGTAGAAGATTATCATTTTTCTAATTGTGTATTCTTTTCGGTTGCGGGTTGTACCGAGTCAGAAAATCAGAATTTTTAAATTGTCTCCGCACAGAACAACAAGATAAAAGCAGGATACAGACCTTCAATCAATTTGTCAATCAATTCGAAAACGAAAATAAACGAAATAAAATTTAGTGTAAAGTATGCTACAGACCTACCATCATTTTGTCAATCAATCGAAAACGAAAATAAACGAAATAAAATTTAGGGCAAAATTACCCTAAATTTTATTTCGTTTATTTTCGTTTTCGATTGATTGACAAACTGATTGTAGGTCTGTAGCATACTTAAAAATCCCCTAAGTATTACATATTTCGTTTATTTTCGTTATCAATTGATTGACAAATTGATTGAAGGTCTGTAGCCTGCTAAAAAGATCACTTGGATTCTGTTCTATTTTTTCATTACAAATATTAACCCGGATTGATTGTGATTGGTTAATTTTTTTATTCACAAAATAATATTTTCATAATACAGTGTAATTCGCTTATAACGATATTGAAAATGATATCAAAATCCGTCGTTACATCCGAATGTCGTAATATGTGAAGTGTTCAATTTTTTTGAACAGTAGATAAGGTAGTAGAACTATCTGTAATTGTTGGAGACGAAACATTTATGGTATCTTCAGGTTCATTTTGAATATCTTCTATACGTTAATATTAGCTAGATTTATAATATCGTCGACAATATCTTTTAATGTGGGCTCTTCATCTGCGAATAAAAATTTATAGCTATGATAAAACCATCCCAATTTTCATTACTCCTGACAGAAGTTGTTATCGACAGAAGTTGTTACTTGGCCTATCCGATTAGTGGAATATCATCATTGCAACTCACAGTGTCTGTATCATCATCATCATCAATTTGCAAGAATTCGGTATGTCTAAATCAAATTGAAATACGACGTTTACTTACTAACACGATTTCGTGTTGTATAGCATCTACCAATTATAATGAGTTGGGCTTTGGTCATTTGCCATTTCTAACAATTTTTATTAAAAAATTCTGTCGATAGTGATTACATCCTTATCCTTCGATTGAAGAGCAGAATACGTGTTGAGTAGCATAAGCACTAACTTAATAAATTTTAAATTTTTCAAGTAAATATGTGAAGGGCAATTATCCAACAGTTAATTTTTTTAACTCGGTGTCCCATTTCCTTAAAAATATTCAATAATATTAGAAGTCATCTAGGCCTTTGTATATCCTGTATTGTCCAAAGGTAGAGCTTTAATGTTTCTAAAAAACCTGGGTGATCTACTTTTTCCTATCAAAAGCCATTCATATTCGCTCTCAACTTACACATTTTTATTATTTCAATTTTTTTCTGGGGTCATTTTATAAAACACCCGTTTTTGGGACGTTGTAAATTTCATTTGCTTTGTAGCCGTCGAGCATTTTTTCGACTACGCTGATTGTTAGCTATTAGTCACATGCACTTCCATCAACCAGCAAGTGTCAAAACAACTCAAAACAACTCATCAAAAATTCCACTCTATGCTCCAAAGCACAATATATGTCTCTCACGGAAGCGAAAAGATCAGTTTGCCATACATTTGAATTCAGAATTTAACAGCGATCCAATTTCTTCTGTTTTCTTTTGCAATATTGAACAGATGTTTCAACAATTTTTGGATTGCTGTTGCTTAAACCCGATATATTCACGATTAACTTTTACAATACATTAACGATCAGGTCTGAAAACACACGTTCTGAATAATGTAAAGGAAAACTGATCTCCGTCGGGAATCGAGCCCATCCTTGATTTACAAGGCTAGCGCCTTATCAACTGAGCTTAAACTGCGACAATGTAAACCAAATCACCAAAATAAAAAAATGTCTAAAATGGAAAGACATAGAGGATACAGACCACCAATTGATATTTAAATAAATCACAATTATTTTTTCTCATATCTAAAAAACGTTTTTATTTTTTAAATTATCGGTCGCAATAAGCGAACAATCTGTACGTCCATCTGTACAAATTTTACTGCAAAATTGGTCGCTATATCAGAAATGTCGTAATAACCGAAGTCGTTTTAAGCGAATATTTTTACATAGGAACAAAGGCAAGACCAACCATTACTTTGATTTTATGACGCTAAAGGCGAAATGTCGTTATAAACGAGGCCGTTATAAGTGAATTTCACTGTATTAATACCTGTTGGTCGCTACAGTACAGACCTACAATATATTGAACAATAAATTGAAAACGAAAAATATGGAGGGGCTGAAATCTCACACCTCTGAGATATCAAGACTTCGGTCTGGGTTAAGGATTTGTATATAGTTTTCGGCAAAATACTTTTATGTGGACATGGTTTTTAGTTTTGGGCAGCGATGTATATCAAACGTAACTCTTTGTTAAAGTACAAGTATTTGTTTATCTCTGTTTAAAAATTTATTACAAAACTAACACAAAACATCAATACGTTGCCGGAAAATTATAATCAAAATTCCAAAAATATTGTTAAATTAAATAAAATCAAACTTTTTCAAAATTCCAAAAATATTCCAAAAATTAGAATAAAATCAAATATTTAAATTTTTTCTAAATTCCGATAATATTTCAAAAGTTCTTAAAAATTCAAACTTTTTCCAAAATTCTAAAAATATTGCAAAAATTATGACAAAATCAAAAATTGAAATTTTTTTCAAAATTCAAAAAATTATAATAAAATCAAAAATTAAAAATTTTTCAAAATTCTAAAAATATTCCAAAAATTCCTTCAAAATCAAAAATTAAAACTTTTGCCGAAATTCTAAAAATATTGCAAAAATTATTCCAACTTTCAAAATTCCAAAAATATTTCAAAAACTATAACAAATTCAAAAATTTCCATGTCCAATTTCATTTTTCAATTACATTTACGTCATAAAAACAGCTGCATTTTTTTTCCAAAAAATTGGCTAAAAAAATAAATGAAATCATTTTTTGACACACTTGACATTATTTTTTGACAAACTTATAATGCCATAATTCTCTATAATAATAATAAAATATCATGTCATACAAACTATTAATTTTATTTTTTTCTAAAAAAATTGGGTAAAAAATAAATAACCTTTCTTTTGACACACTTGACAACATTTTTTGACAAACTTATAATGCCATAATTCTCAATAATAATAATAAAATTTCATTTCAAACAAGCAATTTTATTTTTTCCAAAAAATTAGGTAAAAAAATAAATAAAAATCTTTTGACACACTTGACAACATTTTTTTGACATTATAATGCCATAATTCTCAATAATACTTAATAATAAAACTTCATTTCAAACAAAAAATTAATTTTATTTTTTTTCCAAAAAATTAGGTAAAAAAATAAATAAAAATCTTTCTTTTGACACACTTGACAACATTTTTTGACAAACTTATAATGCAATAATCTAGTTTTCTATCTCACATACCAATCCCGACCATCAAGATTTCTCCAAATTTAATGTTCCTACTCGTAATAACTTAAAATGAACGTTTTTTAAGCCAAAAATATGAAAATTTGCTATTTTTGACACACATAATGATTTTTTTGACACACTTCCGGTACAGTTATCGAACACAGCGTCCTTTCGGACTTGTCCCTTGTAAATACCTATTTTTAGAAAAAAAAAATTTTTGAAATCCCTCCAGCCGTTTTCCCTGCAGCGTAGGTAATGACGGACGGACGGCCGGCCGACAGACAGACATATATTTTTTTTTGCTTTTTTAGAATCAGTAGGTCCTAAAACGTCGAGAAATGCCAAAAAAAGTGGGGGTAAGAATTTCACTTTAGGCTCATGAATGTAATACTTAGGTCTTTCAGACCGAAGTAATAAAATTTAGGGGATTTTTACCCAAAATTTTATTTCGTTTATATTCGTTTTCAATTTATTGTTCAATATATTGTAGGTCTGTAGCATACTTTACAAAAATATAAACATCCCGAATACGATAAACAAACAAAAATCACAAAAAAAAATTCAGTACAACTTCTACACCACCAATTTCTACAATGCTATTTTTTTGTACTCGGTGTGGACAAAATAAGAATTATGTTTCCAAAAGAATACGATCGAAATCATAATTCTGTGTTGGTGCAACCCAAAAGAATACAAATTTCGGGGATATGACTTTGATTACAAATATTAAAATGATTCAACTCCCTTGATTCCTTTTTCGCCGCACATCAAATCTTTTTCCACAAACGCTCTTGAAAAAATCAAATGTTTGATTTTATCATAATATTTTTGCGGACCAAATTGCCTATCGCCCGTCTCAAGCGACTTGAAGTCTCACTTCTTAAAGATTCACTTCTGCCAAGGATGACAATATCATCAGCGTACGAGATCATATGTACTGATATGATGACTGACGAGACATTGTTGTTAACTTCTTAGCTAAGCTTAAACTATGAGTTCCGCCATATTATTTTCAATCTCAACTCCTAGCTAGATCACTGATGTCTAACAGATTCTTTATCTTCAAGATAATTTGAATCAAAATTGAATGAAAACAGATTGGGTGCTGATAACCTAGTAAATGGCATGTGTTTCGCTCGTGTTGAATTCAACACTTTGCGAAACCACATATCTTAATTATTAAATCATTGTTTCATGATTCTATCAAATTTAATCTAGTCATATTAAGCGCTGACCCTGGATGTAGATTAGGTGTTTCATGAGAAGTATGAAGCGTGCTATCATCAGCAAAACTATGGATTGAATGAATCGTTGATTTTAGCAAGTCATTAATGTAGATAAAAAAGAGTCGGGATGGAGCGGTATCTTCAGCAATTCTTGCATTAGTGGGAAAGACATTCGATGAGATACCGTCGACATTGATTTAAAATTTTGCTCAGATATAAAGCTCTTTAACCAAGAAATAAGTTGATCGTGTAAGTCGTAGTATCTCAATTTGCATATAAGCATGTCGTGAAATACTTAATCGAATGCTTTGGTATAATCAAGAGCATCACCAAAAGTCTTATTAATGTATTTCTCATATATTTTAACAACCGACAAAATTGTTATGGGTTTGTAATTTGTTGGATCCGTTTTGGTATCACCCTTGTTGTTGTTGTAGCGACGAAATGTGGTGCTATTCTTCCGGCTCCAAGTCCAGATTCAGGAACTCAGCTACTGCCCTTGAGCGGGACCACAGATCTTCCTTCGCCAGGTCGGTTTCTCTGGATAATTGGAACGGTAGCATCATGTGGCGTGCCCTCATATGCAGGACGCTTGTCAACAATTTCCTTGTCAGTTCCTTGTCTACCCATGTAGATATTTAAGATGCGTGACCAACCGGATCAGCTAGGGTGGTTCTGGTGTTGCGTGGTAGTTTTACTTCTTCGGCAGCGATTTGTGGTGGCTTGTCATTAAGAACTTTATTCGGGGCGTAGTTCCTTATTGTGTCTTGTTGTTGTTGTTGTAGCGACGCGTGGAGGTGCTATTCTTCCGGCTCCAAGTCCAGGTTCAGGAACTCTGCTACTGCCCTTGGGCGGTACCACAGATGTTCCTTCGTCAGGTCGGTTGGTTTCTCTGGACAATTGAAAAGGTGGTTAGCATCATGTAGCGTGCCCTCACATATGGGACACTTGTCAACAATTTCATGGTCAATTCTACTCATGTAGTTATTTAAGATGCGTGACCAACCGGATCTTAACTGCGCTAGGATGGTTCTGGTGCTGCGTGGCAGTTTTACCTCTTCAGCAGCAACTTGTGGTGGTTTGCTATTAAGAACTCGATTCGGGGCGTAGTTCTTTATTGTGTCTTCAACGGTTTTGGTATGTATATTTTTCAACCCCCTCTTATACGTAGGCTCGTCGATGTTATTTATGTCTTCATTGCTTCAAACATCTTGTAGGTAGCATTTCGCAGTTTTTCTTATGTCTCTAGGTGTTGTTGTCATGGATAAGGTGTCATTGCAGGGATGCTGCTCTCTATGACAGGACCAAAGATATTGTTTGGTAAGCATTTCGTTGTGTTCACGGACCGGCAATATGTTACATTCCTCGTGCAGGTGATCTCGGTGGGCCATCAAGTGACATCCGGTTGCTGCTCCGCAAGGCTGCGTTCTGTGTTATCTGTAACTTATTCCAGTGGGTGTCAGCGACTTGGGGAGTCCATATGGGAGCAGCGTAATTTATGAAAGGCCTTCCTATTGCTTTATATGCCGTTATTATTGTGTTTTATCCTTACCCCACGAACTGCCCGCTAGAGCTTTCAGTGCGTTATTCCTGTTCTTAAGTTTTGTATTTACTTGCTGAGGATGAGCGTTGAATTTAAGTAGTGGATCGAATGTTACCCCTAGCAGTTTTGGATTTTTCACAGTAGGAATTAGTATGTTGTCAATGCAGATATTGAGTGTTGTATTTACCTCCTTCGTCCATGTGGTGAAAAGTGTAGAAGTGGACTTTTCAGTGGACAATTTCAATTTTTTGGTTTTAAACCATTCATTCAAGGAGTTGAGGTAGGTGTTTAGGACATTGGTGAGTTGTTCCAGGTTGTTTCCTGTTGCAAGCACCGTGCAGTCGTCTGCATATGACGTGGTAGTTATTCCTTCCGGTGGTGCAGGTAAACTACTTAAGTAGAGGTTGAATAATGAAGGCGAGAGAACTCCACCTTGTGGAACTCCTTGTCTGAGCACTCTCATCTTAGATCTAGAGTTACGGAACTCAACGTATGTTTGGCGGCCTCTTAGGTAGTTGCACAACCAGCCTTTAATTAGACCTGGCAGATTGGTGTTGAATATGTCGTTCAGTAGTGCAGCATGTGACACTGTGTCGAAAGCTTTTGACAGGTCAAGTGCAACTAAAATTGTTCTAGCACAGGGTTGTTTTGGGTTTAGACCATCGCTGATTTGGTTTTGGATTCTATGAAGCGCGGTGGTTGTACTGTGTGCTTTCCTAAAGCCATGCTGATGTGACGCCAATTTGCAAGATTCTGTTAACCGAGGTAGTAGTAGTGCTTCTATCAATTTTGCAACCGATGAGAGGATAGAGATCGGTCTATAGGATTCTCCCTTTTCTTCAGGCTTGCCAGGTTTCAAAATGGGACTTATTCTAGCCGTTTTCTAGATATTTGGTATCTAGAGCGTATTTAGAGATGTGTTGAGTATGGTTGTGAGAAAGTTCAATCCTTTGGGTCCAATGTGTTTTAGCATGATGGCTGGGATGCCATCTGGTCCAATAGCTTTAGATGGTTTGGATTTCTTTATTGCGCTTCCAACATCTTCTTCGGAAAATATGATACCCTCGAAATTTTCAGTATTAAGTTTGCGCATATGTCTTAATACTGACCTGGTTTCTTTTTCATGTTAACTTCGCTTTTCTGTAAACTGTGTGTTGAATTTTGTTGCGCATTTTCTATGGTTTTCGGTTGGGATATCATCGAAGGAGATCATGCAGTTGTTATGCGATTGACGCGGATGTGTTAAACCCTTTATCACCTTCCACAGACTTTTATTTGTGTCAAAGTTTGACTTACTCACTAAATCTTTCCATTTGTTGCGTTTATGTTCCATTACTAGTTTATATATCTGCTTTTTCAGGCCCGGAATTCTAGAATAAGTTGGATCTGCCTTACGGATGTCATCTCTTTGGGAGGAAAGTACACAGGCTTCTTGTGGGAAGTTTGGTTTAATATTTTGTATTCTGCCGGCTGGAATGAAGCGAGATCTGGCTTTGTTAAAAATTTCTCTGAATTTTCTTTCCCCAGAGAGGGCGTCAATTGGTAAAATTTGCTTACTGAATTCTAATTCAGCAATACTGAATTCTAATTCAGTAAAATTGGTAAAATTATCCCAGTCTGCTTTGTTAAAACTAATGTAAGTCTTTTTCTCGGATTTCATTTCATTTAAGGAACGGCTTAAGGTGATTATGATGGGCACATGGTCCGATCCCAATGCAATTTCAGTTCTCCATTTAGCGATTGGCATTAGTGACATGCTGGCAAGTGAAACATCTGGAGACGAGTATGAGTTGTTTATTACTCTTGTTGGTTGTGGTTCATTGAGGACTCCAAAGTTGGAGCCGTCAATTTGATCAGCAATATTTTCACCTCTTGAGTCAGTGTTCAAGTGTGAGTGCTATAGATCGTGGTGAGCATTTATATCTCCGAGAATTAGACAGTCTTTGGTGTAAAATAAATGTCCTATGGACGGTTCATAACCTATATCACAGCTGCTTACTGGTGAAATATAAATATTGACTAGATTTATCTCCGTATTTCCGGACTTTATTGTAATACCCAGTTGTTCTAGGTGTTTATCAGTTCCCGGTACTGCTGGTAATGTGGTTGTACGGTAGATAATGGTTTTGTGTATGATAAAGGCAAGACCACCACCTTTGTCCTTCCCTCTATCCAGTCTTATAATCCTATAATCACAGATACTATCACCAATCTTAGATCTAACATTTAATTTGGTTTCTTGCAAAACCGCGACTAGAATATTGTTTTTATACATAAAGTTGATGATATCATCCATTTTGTTTAAGAGACCGTTACAATTTAGCTGCATTATTTTCACATCACTTGGGGTTTCCGGGTGTGTGCTCATTCGCATTGTGTTCTGTTGCGAGCTCGTATTTATATGTTGACTTGATGCATAGCAACATGGCGCTATGTAGTTTTTGGTCCATTGCTTATGTGTTGCAAGGCCTGAGCAGTTCTTAAGATGACACCATTCTTTACAGCTATTACACTGGACGGATGTAGTGTTTGCCCTTAAAATGTTTTTGCATATTGCACAATGCCATATTTTAGTTGGTCCAGGATTTCTTTCAATACCGGCCATGACGAGGAGGATCTAAAGCAGTGAGGCCAGTGACAACTGCTTCTTTGTCCAAAAAATGGAGCGTCGGAGTAGCACCTTTCGTCGAAAGAATCGAAATTTTTCTTCAGAAGCCTTATTGTGTCTTCAACAACTTTGGTGTGTATTTTTTTTAAGCCCGTCTTATACGTAGGCTCGTCGATGTTGCCGATTACTTGATTGTTTTTAACATCTTGTAGGAAGCATTTCTTAGTCCTTCTTATGTCTCTAGGTGGTGTTGTCATGATTAAGGTGTCATTGCATGGATGTTGCTCTTTATGACAGCCCCATAGATATTGTTTGGTAAGCATTTCGTTATGTTCACGGACTGGCAATATGTAACATTCCTCGTGTAGGTGATCTCGGTGTGCTATCAAACGACATCCGGTTGCTCTACACAAGGCTGCGTTCTGTGTTATTTGTAACCTATTCCAGTGGCTGACACCCACTTGGAGTGTCCATATGGGAGCAGCGTAATTTTGAAAAGGCCTTCCAATTGCTTTATATGCTGCTATTATTGTGTTTTTATCCTTACCTCGGCCTCTTAGGTTGTTGCACAACCAGCGCTTTATTATTAGACCATCGCTTACCATCGCTGATTTGGTTTTGGTTTCTATGAAGAGCGGTGGTTCAGTGGTTGTACTATGTGCTTTCCTAAAGCCATGTTAATGTGACGCCAATTTGCAAGATCCAGTTAACCGAGGTAGCAGAAGTGCTTCTATCAATTTTGCAACCGATGAGACTGAGAGGATAGATTTCTTCAGGCTGGTCAGGTTTCAAAATGGGACTTATTCTGGCTGTTTTCCAGATATTTGGTATCTGGAGCGTATTCAGAGATGTGTTGAGTATGGTAGTGAGACATGGTGTCCACCAGGTATGGAATTCTGGAAAGTCAGGGAAAGTCAGGGGATTTTTTTTGGTCAGGGAAAGTCATGGAAAGTCATGAAAATTTATTATTTTTCTGGAAAAAATTTATTTTAATACAAACTTTTTTTATTAAATTTATTTTTCGTATATCCTTAATAATTTACTTAAATATTTTTGCAAGCGACGCAGGGTGTAATACAATCTATAACTTGAATTTTTTGAATTTCCATACCTAGAAATTTTATGATACTCAAAAGCTTCATGTAAACGATCAACATAATATTTTTTCGTTTATGAACAAAGAAAGCCTTTTGCACTCTATCGCTATGACAGTATGTGACCTCAACAGTTTGCCTGTTTGCACTAACTGACTGTCAAGAGTAAAAGAATATGCTTGATGCAATAATGCACCCGAATCCCGATTTCTTCCGACTACGGTTAGTGACTATATTTATAAAAATCAACAAGATCAGCAACTGTGCGTCGATACCGAAATACCGTTAGAAAACTCAATAATCAGTATACTTAGCTGTGATTTTTTTACAATTTAAATTGAACAAATTTTGACTCCCAAATCGTCAACTTTTTTAGGTCCTCGTTTACATTTATCGCAGTCTCGAGCGGGATTTAATTGTTCATGTATTATACTTTTGAAGATAGGGGACGAATGATTTGTGGAGTGTAATAGTGGGGTTCAATAGGTCTTTGATGTGATGTTCAGTGAACTGAATCTAGATTGGGATAACCAACAGAAACAGTACTAAAGAAAATTCACCAACGTTGAAAAGTTGCAGATTTGCCAATATTCTACAAATACATTTTGGTTGCGTATCTTCTAAGGAGGTCAAATCAATGCCCACCTCTCTGCTGTTCATATAATTAAATCAAGAACAGTAGTGTCTTTTTCAAGAGTTTCGCTTCTTTGGTTTTCTTTACCTTTTTGGGGTTATAAGGTCAATGTGTATTCCCAGATTAAGGTCAATTTCCATAAATTCCTTAAAACAAATATTAATCGTTTACAAAAACCTCAGTTAACATAGTATCTTTAGATATTCAGAAACGTTAATTTATAATTTAATGTTTCACAAACATTACTAACTTTGTATAAAGAAAGCAAATGGAAACCGAATTATATGGGTCAGAAAAATTTGAATTAACTTATCGATTGCGGAATTAAAGTCATATGCAACGAGTTTATCGATCAAGTTGGAATACCAGATTTTATAAAATGATTTTGCAATGTCTAATGCGATAACGTAGTCTCCCCACCTTTTGCAAGCAAGCTGTTTGTGGTCACACCGTTAATAATAGATGAGATGGAAGATTTGATACCAGAATTTAAAAACTAATTGCACTGTAAACACTTACGTGTAGTGGCTACTCTCGGACAACTAATATAATCAGGAAGCGAAGGTCAGCTTTAAACGATTATAGGTAGACTTAAAGTAAAGTTAAGTTAGACTTAAGTAAGTTTTTTCCTAACAATGACACGCACACCAAATTTGGGAAGAAACGGAAAATTATTGTTAGGGAGCTATTCTGTTCTATTTTCAATTTGGTACTAGTGATCTTGTAAGTTGATCCATTAAAACAGCCGTAATGGTATTAGTCGCTGAGTATAACTCACTCTGTATAGCAATAGAAGAGGTTATATAAGTAATCCCAACACGCGGTTTCAGAGTTGGTCACTTCAATGGACAGACATAGGTTTCACCAAATTGAAACGTTTAAAATCGAATACACTACGTGCTCGAATCGGAACTTTACTTCTCTGGCATTTTGGAGGTGATTATAGTTTCTTGTATGCATCAAAATTAAGTTACATTTTCTAGTCAAAGCCATCAAATAACAAAACAACGAGAACATCTGAACAACCAAATCATTAAGTAAACCTTATAGCTAAAGAAATATACCAAACCATATAATGGACACACTGAACAAATCAAAAACTGTTTGAACATATGCCTTAAGTTCGCTAATTAATATGTGAAAAATGTGATATCAGCCAACCCGGCAACTAATCTCCTGATGGTGATTTTGTTGATCGTCATAATTGCGATTGTTTTTTTGAAAGGTTTTTGGCTAGTAAGACGTCGGTTGGTAAAAGTCTCCCCTCTACCAAATTAAAAACTATTAAAATCGTTATTGTCAAAACATTTAATTTAAGCTAAACCTATCCCAACCGTAGTAGTAAGTCCTCTACTAAAAATAATCTGGCTCTGATTTGCTTGCCTGGATAGTTTAAGGCGTTATATGCGATAACGTAGCCCCACGTGCTCAGTGATTATTTAAATCATCGTCGATGATAGGAGAGATAGCAAATTTGGTACCACATTTAAAGAACTAATTATTTTATCACAAATTGACACAGTCGAAAGGTTTGCCACTTTTGCTCTGTCAATTTCTGGGTATTGGGAGTAATCTATTGAATTTTAATTATGAATCCAAATTTTATATATGTAATTTACTTTTTGTAAAATTCAATTTGTAAAATTGTGAATGTAATTTACGTTTGTTTCTAATGAGCTAATTTTTCCGCCTCAAAAACAAATATTTTTGTTGTGGTTGCATTATTGAAAAAAAACGAACTTTGTAAAACCGAATGGAATGGTTTAAACTTTAAGTAAACATTTACCTACATCGTCAGTATAAAAACAATGGCGATAGAAAAAGAAACATTGGGAAATACTTCGGCGACGACCATGGGTGTACATTTTTGAAAAGTGAAACATTTGGTCGGATTTGGAAACTCTAGTTTTTAGTAAATGCTCTTGACAACTGGCGTTACTAAAAAGTGGTCAGAATTGTCTATATTTTTTAATGCCTATAGTATATATACATTTGTTGGAATTATAATACATAAATGGCTCGCAAAGTGCACATAGTCGCTTAATAAAATGTGTAGTTGATAAAATGTTTTGTATGTGTCACAACAACACATAAAATCTTTTGAGACCTTGGTCCCACAATAGGCGTTCTAAAGTGCTGATGGGTGCAAACCATAACACGTTTAAAATATGAAATAGGCCAATATTTATTTCTTGATAGGATAGAGGCAATAAAATTAAATAAGAGATAAAACGTTTTTTTTAAATTTGGAGGAACAAAACTAAAATGGAGTGCCCAATAATCCAGTTAGTGGCATATTACTTGATCATAGGACGCACTGTCTTCCCCAACCAACCAACACATAAACCAACACATAAATTAATAATTTGATTTACACCAACATATAAAGTAAACTGAGGGCTCGTTTCTTCAAGCAATCAATAACGTGCCATTATCAAGGAATATTCGTTAGATAAAATTGATTATGCTATTATTGACTGAATATAATTCATCCGCTAGCACCCCTAACTCCTAAGATACCACCATCGGTAGTGATATCTCACAGATATTGCCAAAGTTATGTGATATCTCAGGTTTACTTATACGTCAATCAGGCCGTTTTACAAAATTATTTGTTTTATTTTTTAAAAAAGTCATGGAAAATTCAAGTTTTTTTTCTGGAAAGTCATGGAAAGTCATGGAATTTTGTTTTGAAAAATAAGTGGACACCATGTGAGAGTTCAGCCCTTTGGGTCCAATGTGTTTGAGCACATGAGCATATTTGATGGCTGAGATGCCGTCTGGCCCAATAGCTTGAGATGGTTTGGTTTTCTTTATTGCGTTTTCAACCTCTTCGAAAAATATGATATCCTCGAAATTTTCAGTATTAAGTTTGCGCAGATGTCTTAATACTGACTTAGTTTCTTTTTCATGTTTACTTTGCTTTTCTGTAAACTTCGTGTTGAATTTTGTTTCGCATTTCCTATGGCATTCGGTTGGGATATCATCGAAGGAGATCATGCAGTTGTTACTCGTTTGACGCGGATGTGTTAAACCCTTAATCACCTTCCACAGACTTTTATTTGTGCCAAAGTTGACTTACTCACTAAATTTTTCGATTTGTTACGTTTGTGTTCCATTACTAACTTATTTATCTGCTTGTTCAGGCCCGGAATTCTAGAATCGGTTGGATCTGCCTTACGGATGTCATCTCTTTGGGTGGAAAGTACACAAGCTCCCCGTGGGAAGTTTGGTTTAATCTTTTGTATCCTGCCGGCTGGAATGAAGCGAGATCTAGTTTTGTTAAAAATTTCTCTGAATTTTCTTTCCGCAGAGAGAGAGAGAGTGTCAATGGGGTAAAAATGGCTTTACTGAATTCCACTTCAGTAAAATTGGTTAAATTATTCCAGTCAGCTTTGTTAAAATTAATATATGTTTTTTTTTCTAATATTAATATATGTCTTTTTCTCGGATTTCATTTCGTTTAAGGAACGGCTTAAGGTGATTATGATCGGCACATGGTCTGATCCCAAGCAATTTCAGTTCTCCATTCAGCAATTGGCATTAGTGACATGCTGGCGAGTTAGACATCTGGAGAACAGTATGAGTTATTTGTTACTCTTGTTGGTTGTGGTTCATTGAGGACTCCAAAGTTGGAGCCGTCAATTCGATCAGAAATTTTTGCGCCTTTTGAATCAGTGTTTGGGTGTGAGTGCCATAGATCGTGGTGTGTATTCATTTTTTTTCTCCTTTATCTCCATTTAGGAGCATAGGGCGTCTACTAGACTGGACCATCTGACTCTGTTGGGGGCAATCGCTTTCAGTTCACCCCATGTCTTGCCAATTTGTTTTGCTTCAGCTAGCACCGTTTTCTTCCACGTCATGGGTGGTCTTCCAACTCTCCTTTTACCTTGTGGATTCCACTCTAGGGACATCCTTGTTATATCTTCAGCTGATTTCCTCAGTGTATGTCCTATCCATCTCCATTTCCTTTGTTTTATCTCGGTCTCAATGTCCGGCTGCTCTGTCTGCCGTAAAAGTTCCTGGTTACTGATGGTGTTCGGCCAGAAGCATTTGATCAGTCTTCTCAGGCATTTGTTCACAAACACCTGTAGTTGATTTGTGATCTTTCTTGTATGTTTCCACGTTTCACACCCATACAGCAGTACTGACTTGACACATGCATTGAACATTCGTAGCTTTGTCTTTCTTGACAGGACGGATGCATTCCAGATCTTGTGAAGCATATTGAACGTATTTCTGGCTTTGTTAATACGCTGACTGATATCTTCTTCAGTCCCGCCTGTTTTTGCTACAGTACAACCAAGGTACACAAATTTGTCAACTTCGTCCACTTGTGTATTGTTGATGGTAATTGGTGTTATCGTTTTGGTGTTCAATCTCATAGCCTTTGTTTTTCTGATATTAATGTTGAGACCAACTTCATGTGCAAGGGTTGATAGCTTCTGTATATTCTGCTGCATGTCCGTTTGTGTGTGTGTGTGAGTAGGCAGATGTCATCTGCGTAGTCTAGATCATTGAGTCGTCTTGTTGTGTTCTATTGGATTCCATTTGGACTTGCATCATCGAGGTTTCTCATGATACTAGCTAGTACTATTAGGAATAGTAGCGGGGATAGTACACAGCCTTGTCTCACTCCTCGGTGGTTGTAGTATTTATCACTTTGCTGTCCTTTGTATTGTATTCTGTTTCCAGCATCCCGATACATTTCTTTGATTAGATCAACTATTTTCTTCGGGACGCCCATTTCACAAAGTGTCATCTTTGGAATAGCATACTTGAGAAAGGTGGTGAAACGTACGTGATCGCATTGGACATCTCAAAAGCATTTGATCGAATTTGGCATGCCAACTTGATCAACAAGCTCGTTGCGTACGGTTTTCATCCCGCAGTCGTCAAGTTGATTCAAAATTTTCTGTCTAGCCGATACATCTCGGTATCTATAGATGGCTTTTCTTCTGAGTCTAAATTAATAACCGCTGGTGTACCCCAAGGCTCACTTTTATCTCCCACTTTATTTTTAATCTATATCAACGAACTGTTGCAAATCACCAGTAACCCAATAAATAGTTTTGCAGATGATAGTACACTGCACAAGTCATTCGTCCCCCTATCTTCAAATGGTAAAATGCATGAACGAATAAATCCCGTCCGGAGAGACGCTGCCATAAATGTAAACGAGGACCTAAAAAAAATCGCCGATTGGGGTGACAAAAATTTGGTCAATTTTAATTCCACCAAAACACAGCTATTGATTGTTTCCAGATCAAAGACCGAGTTTTCCAACGATATTTCAATTAATATGTGTGACGACCAAATAGACGAATGTGTAAGCATTCGTTTATTGGGAGTCACAATATCCAATGACTTACTCTGGAACGATCATATAATGGCCATGGCAAAGAGCGCGTCAAGAAAACTCGGCCTCCTCAATAGATGTAAAAAATATTTTACTTCGCATCAATTACTCCACATTTATAAGTCCTATATTCGTCCCTGTATGGAGTATTGTTGTCAAGCTTGGGGCGCTGCATCTGTTACTATCCTGGCTCTTTTGGACTCTGTTTAAAAGCGAGCTATACGAATTGTTGGTGATCGAGATTTAACATTAGATCTTGATTCCCTACAACATCGTCGCACTGTTGCTGATCTCGTTGTTTTTTATAAATATCGTCACCAGCAGTGCTCGGATAAAATCAGGTCCATAATGCCTCAGACATATGTTTTTCCCCGTTTTACTCGTCAATCGGTTTGTGCGGGCGGTCGGACTGTCGAGATTACTCACTGTCATAGTAATCGAATGCAAAGGGATTTCTTTGTGCGTACATCGTACACATGGAATGCTTTGCCCGAATCAATAGACTCGAGTGCCTTCAATCCACAAAGATTTAAAAAAAGCGTCCACCTATACCTCAAGACGCATGGTGTTGTGGG
>OY856187.1:259533866-259665930 GCA_963693315.1 Diogma glabrata | reverse complement strand
TTTGACCATATAAATTTGTATGATTGGGTCACGTTCTCATCTTAAGTTTTTCAGAAAAAGTCAAGACAGACGCCCGTTCCAAGTAGCCCTCAACAGGGCAAACAACTACGTGAGTGGCATTGGTTTAAGGACTTGACTTTTGGATTTTGAAAACCCATTTACTATTCCCACAAATGTCCTAAAAATCTGACAAGAATTTATAATTTCATACCTTATTGTTTATGAATTACAATAAGTTTAGCTTGATTTGATTCTAATATAGACTTGAGTTTTGATAAAAATTTAAACAAATTGTGTTTTTGAATAGAGTTGAAAATTTAAATTTTTGCATATGAAATTTTCTCAATATTTCGCCAACTAGAATGAGCTGAACTAGAGCTAGTCGAGTCAAATTAGCTCGAAAATCCTTAAAACTTCTAAGTCCTCAGTGACAGCTCCGATTTTGATGATTTTTTAAATGATTTTTTTTTAATGCTTGTTTTTATATATTATTTGAAATCAGAAACATTACTATGTGCGCAATCAAATATTTATATTGTTTAAACAATATAAACCAAATTTATGATCAAATTATTTTTTTTAACAAAATTTATGCAATAAAAGAATTGTTAAGCTCAAATTTATAGAAAATTTCATTTAATAATAACATAAAAATATGGTATTATAAGAGTATAGTGGAGTCACATTAGTAAAAAAAAGTGATATATTTGATGTAAGAGCAAAGTTGAATTTTTTTTTGTTTTATGTTAAGGACATAAAAGTTAGTGGGCATGTAATTATTTAGCAAATTTGGAGGTCCGGAAGTGCCTCACAAATGGCAAAAACTGGTTTTTTTGTGTTTTTCGAGTAGGTCGCTTCACTATTTTTGAAATATTTCGGGCTCTAATGATCATAAAAAAAAAATGAAAAATGTTTGTGATTAAATTTCAAATCCATCTAGGGGGGTTAGATACTTTAAAAGTGTAACCTAACATCAAAAAACCGAATCGCGTGACTTTTTTTTTTTACTAAATTTATGATAAGGGGCGGAAAAATCGTCGAATTTTCAAGAAAATTTCAGGAAACATGTGTTTTAATAGTCTTAATATGGGATTTAATTTTTATAAAAAAATTTTAATTTTTCGGCCACAATTGGCATTTTTCGTTAAATTTGGCAAATAGTGCCATTTTATGAGAAGTCATCCAAAATAAAATTTGTTTTTTTTAATCTGTACTTTTTTTATCTACTTTAACCTAAGTATAATTAAAATTATGTTGCCTTAATTTAAATGCCCATTTTTGGGCATGAAAAAAAACATTAATTATTGCATTTTTTTGACATTTTACCATATATACGGTATTATTTATGCTATTATCATGTATTTTGCATAAAAGTTAAATATGCAATTCAAATTAATAAAAATTATATTTTTAAATTATACATAACCTACAAAACTTTTTTTTCTTGCAATGCCCTAAATTGCTTTTGGTAAATAATTAAAATTAAACTAACAAAATATATGACATAATAATAAAAAATAGCAGTTGAAGTAGTATATAAGTAATAGTTTAAGCAAAAATTGTAATAATAATTTAAACTGAGGATGACGTAAGTCGAAATCGATATTCAATAAAATAAAAAATCAGATTCAAATTGTTACTATAAGGAAGTTTATATTATTATTAATAAAATAAAAATTTTAAAAATAAAGGGCAAAAAGTATATTTTGAAATATTGCATTTTAATTCAAAAGTGGAAAAAGCACACTAACAGTGAATAATATGGAAAACCATAATAACACATATAGAATTTTCAATTGAAAACATAATTGGCGTAAAATTATTTATGCTGTGTATTTTATATGTTTGAAAAATGTTTGAAAAAAATTGAATATTACATTTTTTCAAAATCTTATATCAAATATTTACAATAATTGTAATAACATTTTAATTATTTACCAAAAGCAATTTAGGGCATTACAAGAAAAAAAAGTTTTGTAGGTTATGTATAATTTAAAAAAATATTTTTTATTAATTTGAATTGCATATTTCACTTTTATGCAAAATACATGATAATAGCATAAATAATACCGTATATATGGTAAAATGTCAAAAAAATGCAAAAATTAATGTTTTTTTTTCATGCCCAAAAATGGGCATTTAAATTAAGGCAACATAATTTTAATTATATTTAGGTTAGTAGATAAAAAAAAGTACAGATTAAAAAAAAAAATTTTATTATGGATGACTTCTCATAAAATGGCACCATTTGCCAAATTTAACGAAAAAAGCCAATTGTGGCCGAAACAATTAAAATTTTTTCATAAAAATTAAATCCCATATTAAGACTATTAAAATACATGTTTCCTGAAATTTTCATGAAAATTCGACGATTTTTCCGCCCCTTATCATAAATTTAGTTAAAAACAAAAGTCACGCGATTCGGTTTTTTGAGGTTAGGTTACACTTTTAAAGTATCTAACCCCCCTAGATGGATTTGAAATTTAATCACAAACATTTTTCATTTTTTTTTTTTATGATCATTAGAGCCCGAAATATTTCAAAAATAGTGAAGCGACCTACTCAAAAAACACCAAAAAACCAGTTTTTGCCATTTTTAAGGCACTTCCGGACCTCCAAATTCGCTAAATAATTACATGCCCACTAACTTTTATGTCCTTAACATAAAACAAAACAAAAATTCAACTTTGCTCTTACATCAATATAAAATCTGATATGACTCCACTAGTAGCAAAATATGTACGCGCGACGTCTAATTTGTGTATGCATTTGTCACTAATATATAGAGAATTTGGTGAGTTTTACGAACAGACACGTTTTCCGCTCCGAATTCTTTGAACCTTGACCAATTAACGTGAAATTTTGTTAGTAGTTTAAAGATGGCTCAAGGAACAAAAGTTGCATATCGCTGATGTGGGCTTTTACTCTGGGGTGAATTCCACCCCTTTTCGAGGGTGGAATATTTTCACTCAAAATAACCCCAAAAATTGATAAACTAACACATTTTAAGTACCAAATGTTGAAAAAGGTTTTTTCGATAGATCGATATTTTTCGAGGTATTCGCGATTGAAAACTAATATTGTTCGTTGAAAAATGCATTTTTTTTGACAGTTTTTCAAAACTAACTCATAAAGTTAGCGTTCTATCAAAAACTTTGTAATCAACAAAAATGAAACATAAAAAAATTATAAGATTGTTGTTTTTATGAGTATTGCAGGTCCCAAATGAAGTTATGGTTCAATGACGAGAATTTTTTTTAACGACTTGTTTCGAAGAATTCAAAATTAAATAACGGAAAAGCGATGGATCTCTCGGCAAAGCTTTCATTCTTTTCTTGTAATGATTGGAAAGACCTTTAAAATGAGCACTAGTTCAATTCGTTTGCATAAAGAAAAAGCAAGTTACGATGTAACAAATAGTTACTATGTCAAAACAGAAACTTAGCGTTAAAATCTCGGCCATTTCCAATATAATTTATATTGACCATTACCCATTTACAACTAGTTGTATTTAGTGTTACTTATGTGATCCAGAAGTTTTGCGTTTAGTTTGCGTTTTGAGTTTAGAATGCGTATTTTCCGAAAAAAGTATGGTATTAATGAAAAAAATATATTTTCAAATTTCTTAAAAAAGCACCTTCTGTTCAAAATAACTCTAAAACTAAAAAATACATACATGTACGTAAAAGGCTATTCTACAAAAACAATGGTTTTTTCTTAACCAAAAATTGATTTTGTTTTGTTTTCTGTGAGATAAAAATTACCGGCGATATAACTGTTTCAAGTTTGCATTATAGTGCACGGATCACTCCATTCGAGTCGTTCAACTCATAACCATTTGAAGGTGAAGGATGTAGGCATGTTGGAATGTATATTATCTTATAGCTTTGAAAGTACCTATAAATCAGTTTTTTAATGGAAGTTGTAGCTTTAAAATTGAAAGAGTTATGTTATACTTAGTGTTAACGGCTTAAACTGGATTGGAATTATCCGGATAATTCGTAAAAATTTTGCTATCCGATATCCGGTTAATTCACAAAAAAAATCCGGATAACTAAATTAAAGCAAAAAAAATTGTTTGCGCTATTTACCTTTTTAAAAATTTTAATCAGCTACTACTATTTTTTCATAATAGACGTTTTTGTTTGGTCAATCTAAAACTTAGTTTTTTCATTTAGACGACTTCGTTTGGTTGACCTAAAAATTATCATTCCTGCAATTGTTTTGAATTTGAATTTTTAGAAGTGTAATTTATTTACAAATAAAAAACAGTATTTTGCCGTGTCATAATTTATGATTCAATTTTTTGTAATTTGAAAACATTTAAAGTTAATCACATTAAGGCAGTCTATTAACAAAACGAGAAATGTTGAGCTAGTTTCATTAATGATGTTGGTGCAGAATTCAACACTATTCCAAAATAATAATTTTGACGATTTTATTTATATTTCTAAATCATAAGCTATCAGTTATGCAAAAACGTTAATAAAAAGTTTGTTTCCGGATACCAAAACAACCAAAAATGTTAAGTTAAAAATGGTGGAACAAGAAGTTAGGGAAAATGAAAATTCTCCCACTCCGACCGAACGTACCGAATGTAATTTATTCATGGAATTGAAAAATACGATTTCACCAATCGAAAATACATAGTAAAGTTAATCGTTAAAATAATTATTCTTCACTGGACAAGGAATTTAATTTATAAAAGCATAAATAAAACACTCACTCTTTACCTAGAAAAGCTGCTTGATGCTTTGAAGACCATTCAACCTACTTCGAACGAAAGTGAAAGAGTCTTTTCGAAAACGAAAACTAGAAATCGGTTGCAGTTTCCAATGTTTCCAATGTTAAACGCTCTTGCATTTTTAAAATATTATTTTTCAGATGAAAATAAATGATTAACTAATTTTTATTTTTTAAAACTACATATTGTTTTTATTTAAATCCACTATCCGGATTATTATCCGGATATCCGGATAATTACTTTACATACTATTCGATATCCGGATAGTTTAAATCACGGATAATTGGAAACACTAGTTATACTATGAATCATATATTTATATATATATTTATATAGCTAATATAATTTAAATTAAATGAAAATATGACTTTATTTTTGTCTGTGGAATTATGAAAATGCTTATTCATTATATTTATTCATTCATTATACTTTTTTGTACTTTAATTATCGAATTGAAATTATTGGATTTCTTAAATGTATAATTATATATACGTCTTATTTAAATGTAAAATAAATACAAAATCATTTATAATTGTTTATAATTTTTTCACAATATTCGTGTAATTTAAAGCTTTTAAAAATTATAAAATAAAAATGAAACAATTTTTTTTACGTTTACGATTCAAAAGTTAATAAATGCCGTGATAAAATTTAATCTCTTCATAAATTATGTTTATATTATTTAAACAATATAAATATTTAATTGCGTACATTGTAATGTTTCTGATTTCAAATAGTACACAAACACAAACATTTAAAAAAAAACATCATCAAAATCGGAGCTGTCCCTGAGGACTTAGAAGTAAAAACCTAACTTGACTAGACTAAGCTATAAGAACAAATTATTTTTAGTTTGCGAATTCTGGGTTTCCAAATTATTCTAGAATGCTTACTGTTGACTTTGCAAACAAGTTGCATTTTTGTTAACCAGATTCATTATAAAATGTCATTCTTTAAACCGTTAGTTATTACGTTATATTATAATAAAAGTGTTTATTAATATTACGTATTATAGATTAAAAAAAAGTTATAATTACGACAGAAAATCATCTATCATATGCTGTTTTATATCACCTGTTTGTTATATAAAAAATATATATTTTTACAAGTTTGCTTATATTTTAGTGATATAACTAAGACATAAAACTTAAGTATATATTTATGTAATATTGAGGTATAATTTATAAAAGAATAAGAGTAAGAAAAAACAAAATTAAGAAAAAAACTGGTGGTTGATCAATACTTTTGATCTATTATAGAAGAAAGCAGATGGAAATAAAAGAAAAACGAAAATATTTTTTTTTGGATAACAAACACATTTTTGCCATCTGGATGTGTTTGTCGTTTTAATTTATGTTTTACTTTGAAAGTTTTATAGAGAAAATGTAATTATATAATAATAAGATCTTTTATAATTCTTCAGTTTACAAACATCCAATATTCAGTTAATACATTCAACATTACAACGAATTCTGGTGTTCCCCAACGCTTTGCACTTTCACTAACCTTGTTTTTTTATACATATTTGATTTACTCATCTCTACAGTACACCCAGTTTACATTTTTGCTGATGACAGCACAATATATTCACACCACATTTATTTGCATTTTAACATACGATTTTAAGTTAGATTTTGGTCTACTTAAGACGATGAAGAGTATAGAGCGATTTTTCTGTTCTGGTGTTTACCGCAATGGCGCTGCAAAAGGGGGGTAAAATAGTAAATTCTAAAAATTTTATATGGGATTTCATACAAAACATATCTAGAATAATTTTAAAAATTATCAGTTATAATTTCCCAAGGGCGGTGATAATTCGAAATAGTTTTTTGCCAAAAATTTCGAAAGCAAGTATATTGATAAAAGCATGAGGCCGTAGACCGAGGGCTTTTATCAATACCACTTGGTTGAGGAATTTTTCAAAAAATTATGAGAATTTATCAACGAACGAGGGAATTCGTTTAGAAAATTTTTTGCCATTTTTCATTTCTTCATATATTTTTTATGAATTATACGTTGGCCTACTGTGATATCAGTTAATTATTTCAAAATTAGGCTGATAATTTTTAATATTCCAGTGGGCCAGACGTATAACTATTTGTTATTAGTATAATTCAAATGTTATTGGTGAAATTGAATGATGTCATTACATTTTAGAGAATTTCATTGGGTTAAATTAAAATAAAACTAAGGCAAAAAATTTTCAGTTGTAATTAATTACCCAAGGGCGGTGATAATTCGAAATAATTTTTTGCTAAAAATTTCGAAAGCGAGTATAATTCAAATTTTATTGGTGAAATTGAATGATGTCATTACATTTTAAAAAGTTTCATTGGTTTAAATTAAAATAAAACTAAAGCAAAAAATTTTCTATGAAATTTCTCATTTTACTACAATTAAATACATAATTAAAATTTGTTTATGAAATATTATTGACTATATATGTATATGAACCGTTTTTTTTAAAGTGGTATAAGTCCATTTTTTCTATATTGAGATATTTAAGGATTTGCGTTTGCATTAATATAAAAATATAGGCAAATGTAACTAAAATTTTGTGATATTTTTCACTCTTTAAACCAATTTAATTTTATGATGCAATAATAGTATTTAACATTAAAATGAAAATAATTAATTTTTTGGCTCCAAATGGACTTATTCCACTTTCAATAATAACATGTTCTAAAAAATAAGAACACGTAGTATAAGACCCATGTAAATGGGTCATTCTGTTTTGATTTGGCTGAAATTTTTTTTATGCGTTTTATATCGAAAAAAAGATATGGGTGTTCGAGGATTTTTTTTTTTTTTGGAAAATATAGCGGTTCTAAATTTCTTGATGAGTTATTTTAAAAAATTCATAACTTCGGTTCTATTAAAGATAGAAACTTCTGTTTTGTTTTATTTTAAAGTTAAAAGATGATAGTTTAAAAAAAAATAAAATTAACAAAAGTTATTCACAAATTTCTATTGATATAAACCAATAAAATGTTGAAATCGATCTTTAGCCATAGAAAGAGGCCATCATTATCTTTCTAAAACTACCACTAACTCAATTTTTTCAAAAATGGATTTATACCACTTTCAAAAAAAACGGTTCATATATTAAGCATAATATATAAAATATTTTATTTTTTTCTGTCCATAAAAGAAATATGAAAAGAGCTTAAATTTTTCATACAAGTTTGTATGCGAAATTTTTGAAATTTTTTTGAGCGATTTAAGAATAATATTTTACACATTACGCTTAATATAAATAGGCTGGGGCCGTTTTAGATTTTTATAGCTGATATAAAAAAAATTAGTAGCAGGTAACGGCCGGCTGGAATATATAGTTGAGGTCATAAACAATGAAAAAAAAACTTTCGAACTTGAGATGAAGGGAAGTAGTGAAATGGGGTGCAGTGTAAGGGGTGAAAACTGTTTTTCGTTATTTGTAACGAAACGAGGCCTCCTAGAGAAAAGTGTTTCATACAAAAGTTGTAGATAATAAAAAAATCTAAAACTTTTATTGCATTCATTTTTCGACATAACCTCAAAGTTTGCAAGAAAATGATGAAAAACCGATTTTTCTGTTTTTATTTTTTTTTTCGCGTGAAAATTATTTAATTTAAATAAAACTTTGTGAAAGTACGTAATTATTTGCACATAATAAGCATGAATTTTTTCAATTATGGAAAATAAATATTTTTCGAGATTTTACCATTTTTCCGAAAAAAAACCCTATCTTCGGCGAACAACTTTATTGATGTTTTTTTGGATTTTGATGTTGTACTAGTGCTTATTTTTTTCGTCAAGATGTCTACTCTTAAATGGTATATTATTGATTTATTTGGATTTTAATGATTTATTGTTATTTAGCAGCTTAAAATTGAAAAAAAAACCGAAAAAAAAATTTTCGGATCTCGAACTTGTCGTTTTTTTAAATTTTTTTCAATTTTTTAGCATATTTATGTTAATAACTCATAATATTTTAAAGAAAAAACTTTGGTTCAGCGCCATTGCGGTAAACACCGGAATCGAAAAATCGCTCTATAGGAACTGATTTTGGAATAAGCCACCATCTTAAAGATACAAATATAATAGATTGTATTGCTGAAACAGAATTTTTTGGCTTAGGCATACTCTACGGGCCAGTTAAGAGTCTAGAATAATTATTAAATGCAAGCCAGTAAACCAAGTAGTAGCTACGGCAAAATAAACCCCGACTACAAGGAACATGCATTTTATGAACCTTACAAAAATAGTCGACCAAAACCGTAATCAGTATTCGAAGTTAGTTAGTTCAGAAACCCCCATACATGGCACTTAAGCTCTACAACAAAAAGACATATTTTATGCAAATAACAGTACTTGCTAACCACAACTGTAGCTTTTATTGTTTATATCTATAAATATCATTTTGTGAATCTTTGTTAATGATCTGTCATACTCTAAATGCAATTTTTCTAAATTGTGCTTTCTTTTCAAATTTCAGATGCCTATTGCACATTCTAAATGTTGGATCATATAAATTAAAAGTATGCGTGTTAAACGATCAAAAAAAGCTAGTCGGATTACCACATTGAATCAATCAACGACACAATCCCATTCCCATGCATTAAGTTCTAAATTAAATAAGACTGTTGCTGGTACACCTTCAAACAAATTGATAACCACAAAAATGAAAGCAAATAATTCACTTGTCAAGAAAATTAAGAATGTGAACAAAAAGGTTCAGAACAATAAACAAATAAATAAAAATACTGAAAAAGTCGACGACTGTAAAAAAAGTAAAATATTAGCAACCAACAGTATTAAAAAACAGATTACAGGTAAAGAACTAAAATTTGATTCAAAAGAAAAGAATACAACAAAAAATATAAATGATAAATTGACTGAAAAACAAAAAACTGCTACAGGATATAAGAAACCAGATACCACGTCTATATCGACAGTTACCACAGCTGTACCAATAGCAAATAATCGAAAAGATATCAATGAAATAAAACAAAATAAAGTTTGCAAAGAATTAAGAAATTTAGGTGTCAACTTTAATGACCCGTTGCTGTCAAAAAACTCAAATGAGAAAATATCTAAAGAGGTTGATGAAAGCAAGACATCAATATGTGAAATGGTTAAAACAAAATCTAGGATTAATGTTCCTTCAGCATATAATAGAAAAATTTCAATAGGGAAAGATAAAGACTTCAAAACAAATAAGGAAAAATATGACAAATATGCCAATACTAATTGTGGCTCAATTGATCCTCCTAAAACTCTAGTGAAAGGTCTCCTAAAGGCAAAGAAAATCCAAAGCACAAAACTAGTATCTGAAGAGGCACATAATATAACGAAAAAAATTCAGAAAACAAAATTGTTGCCCGTTAAAAAGGTGGAAGTTAAATGTAAACCAAATCTGGATTATTTAGAAGAAAAAACCAAAACCTCTGAAGACAGTACTGAAAAGAAGATAGTCATCCCAATCACAGAATCACAGATAAATGAAAATATAATGGTTGAAATGCCACTACCCGTTAAAAAAATTGAAGTACTAAATACTAAAAAGAAAAAGTTAAGTATATCAAAAGCAAAAGAGACCAAGGATTTGAAATTGAGTCAAGCAAAATCAAAAATTACAGTAAAAAATCTAAATGAATTGATCGACATTCCAAGCACTATTGACATTTGTTCAGAAAATCAGTCTGAAGAAATAAAATCAACTGAAGCGGAGTACAATCCAAATAATGTTTTTAAAAATTTAGAAAAGCAAACTCTTGATGTATGTGCTAAAATCGAAACAAGTGATATATCTGTTGATCTTTCTAAAGAAATTTCAAAAGAAATTGAAGATATAAAAGATGAGACATTGAACTCCGAATCGCAATCAATCTCACTTGATAAAATAATCGAAAAGCTAATGGAAGATGATGTTGAAGAGATAGAAACATACGAATCAGAGCCTAAACCAGAATTAGTAATTCCAGAACCACCTAAAAAAAGGAAATATGTTAAAAAATTGACAACCAACAAGCTTGTAAAAGTAAAACAAGGTAAAATGAAAAATAGAAAACTAAGCAATTCTGAGCAGCCCGCTTCAAATTCGTTGCAAGCTGTTCAATTAAAGGAACCAACAATTGAAGTTAAAGATATTTATGATTTCAATGAATCTGGAAATAATTCCGATTCAATGGATTTGTCCAACATTGCCACAAAATCATCATCGTCCGTTTCGAATCCACCTCCGATTTACAAACGTAAGTTATCATCCTACTCAGTAAAATTATCTGAAATAAATGAATCAAAACAAGCTATCCTTGGCACTGAAAACAATTTAGAAAGCACAAACAAACAACAGGAAAATAGAATAATAATTCAAACCTCCGATGATGATTCAAATCAAAGTGATTTAGTACTTAGTAAATTTAAAATTAAAAAAACCGTAGACCCAAAACCAATCGAAAAACAAATAAAAAAGGATGAAAAACACACTCCTAAAAAAAAACTGAATTTAAAAACACAAAAACAAGAATCAAAGCCAAAATTAGAAACAAAAAAACCAAAAACAATTATCGTATCAAGTCATAGTTCAGATTCCGATGATTCTGATGCTTCGTCAACCATCTCCTTACGACGTACGAAACTGAAGTTAAAATCATCGGTAAAATCACGACGGATGAAATTATACGGATTTTGGTCTGGTCCAAAACGTCATCGTATGGCATCGTTAAATGCGTTGGCCAAAGTTCAATGTTTATATGAAAATGAATCACGATCGGCACAAGAGCTAGGTTTTGTTCGGCCATTTTCAAATATCGCAACCGCTGTAAAAGATATTGAGGAAAAATCTAAAAGTCCAACAACAAGCGATGATGAAGAATATAAAAATGTCAAAAGCGAATCCGAAAAAAAACCAAAGCCAAAACCAAAAATTGAGAAAGTTGAAATCGAAGAACAGGATGAAGAGGATAGTGAGATTGAGGATGATGTTGAAAGTATCATTGTCACTACACGTTCACTGCGTAATGCTCCTGGTTTAAGGGGGGCTGGGAAACTATGGGAAATGGATGATTTAAGTTCTAGTTCTGAAATGGAAATCGGTAAGATTTACAAAGAAGAACGTCAAAAAAAGAAAAAGAGAAAAGTAGCCGTTAAAGTTGAGAAAAAAGTTAAAGCAAAAAAAGAGAAATCGGTTAAGAAAAGCCAAGCGAAAAAAATAATAAAACCAATTGTAAAAAGAAATAAAATCAATAGTTCGCCTGATAGTATTTCGGATGATAAAAATACGGATGATTTAAATTCATCAAATAAAAGAAAGCGTGTTGAAACAGCAAAACCGGAAGATTTAAAAAATGTGGTTGTTCATAAAAGAATGGCAAGTCTAAATGCTAGTGCAATTTTAACAGCTACTTATGAAGTTGAACGACACTTAGATCATTTAGATCAATCAGAATGTGAACAAAGTATTTTATCTGAAGAAGAAAGTGTTGATGAAGTGATTGTTGAAGAAGTTTCGAAAATAGTAAATGAGGTTAAAAGCGAAAATGAGGATGAAGATATTAAAGAGGTAAGCTAATACAATTACGACAATAAACCTACAGTTTTGATTATAAATATTCATGTTTTGATTTATATTTTATTAATAGGACCGTCCTGTTTCAACAAGTGTTAAAATTGTTCAGGATACCGATGTTACAATAACTGGTGTTTATGTTAACTCTAGCTTAGGATCAAGTCAGGAAGCGTACTGTAAAATGCAATATCGTGTTCAATCAAGTGTTACGGAAGAAAGAGTAGTTAGACCTACAGCAACGTTGGGATCAGAGCCACCGAAATCTTACACACCTTTAAGTGCATTGTCAAATATGCGCCCGCCAGGTGCACAACAACCAGAAGGTAAGTTATTGCTTTTTATTTTACACGTACATGCCCATACAATTAAATTGAATTGACAGCCTACAGCCGAATGTATGCATAAAATTATTCTGAGTTCAAATTAATTAACGCTGGTGTACTCCAAGGCTCTGTTTTATCCCCCACTCTGTTTTTAATTTATATCAACGAACTGTTAAAAATCACCAGTAACTCAATTAATAGTTTTGCAGACGATAGCACACTGCACAAGTCATTTGTTCAGTTGTTATTATTGAAAAGAAGCATTTACCTCAACGAAAAAGTTTTCTGAGAAGTTTTCTGTACCAATAGAAACTCTTAGGTATTGGTAGATAATAGGTTGTATGTTTTTGAAAAGTTAAAATTGCTGAACGCTAAATGGAGACTGGAGAGGTAGTTTAGTTTCTTTTGAGTAGTTTACTGAGTGTGTCATCTTTTCACTAAATTATGCTAATTTATGATCTGTTTATAATTTCCGGCAACGTATTGATGTTTCGTGTTAGTTTTGTAATAAATTTCTAAACAGAAGTAAAATATTTGTGCTCTTACAAAGGGTTTTATGTTTAATATGCATCGCTGCCCGAAACTAAAAACAATGTCCTCATAAAAGCTTTTTGCCGAAAACTATATAAAAATCATTAATACAGACCGAAATCTTGATATCTTAGAGCCTTGAGATTTCAGCCTATTCATATTTTTTAAATTAAAATGTATCGTGTAATAGGAATTATCACAACAACACATAGATACCTTTTAAGACCTAGGTCCCACAACAACATGCGTTCTGATGTGTTGATGAACAGTTTTTTAAATTTTGTGGATTGAACGCCCGCGTACAGACAAAAAAATTCCTTTGCATTCTGTCACTATGACAGTGAGTGATCTCAATTCTCAACAGTTCTAAAAAGAGGAGATCTTCTTACTAAAATCATATTCTAAAAATATCTTTTCTTGCCAATAAAGCTAGTTTTTGTTGTGTTTGTTAACTGTTGTTAAATATTATTAAAAAAATTGTAGTATGAGAATGAAAAATTTTAAGTAATTTTCATACATTATTTGTTAGATTTGCCTAAATGAACAATTCATTTTCGTTAGATTTGCTTAAATGAACACTACCAATTAACAAATGTTACCAACATGGTATAAAAATTTGTAAAAATATTTTATTTTACTAAAATTTTGGGAAGAAAAAATATTCTAGTAGTATATCTATATATGTACATACTTTTTTTTATAAGCTTTACGTATGGTTAATTAAGATAGTTATTTTATTCATAATTTTAAATAGTTGTAGTAAAAATACAAAAGATTTCAAAATAAAAATCTAAACCTTTAGAACCTATCCGTTGCACAGTAAATATATAACAGTAAATATATATACCATGACGTGCGAGGCACTACCGCGTCGTTGATATAACAAAATATTGTTGCATGGTATAAACTCCCGATCATCATTAAACTAATAGTTACTTAAAAGAGATCTTGCCGTTTTAAAAATAAAAGTTTGGTTTTTAAGAGAAAATTAATTTATACATATTTTTTCATTTTAATAAAATTCATTTTTGATAAAAAAAAATTGTATGCTGAAAAAAACATACTCTAAATTTTAGTTAAAAATGAATTTTATACAGGTTGCACATCTGCAAATACAATAACTCAACCAACAAGCTGTGAATCACCATCCAGATATCCTTTGAATAATTCTGCTTTGGCATATCCATCTACAATTTCATCACATCCATCAGTTAGTGCATTCTGCGCACCGATTCAACAGTCTCATCATGATAATACAGGTTAGTTTAGGCAATACAGATTTTAGTATTTTGTGTTTATATTCCACATACTTATGCACAGATACAAATTGACAACTTTTCATTTATAGTCCAGCGTCCTACATACCTGTAGGACGCTGGACTTCAAACTCGGGTTCGATGGGTTCGAATCCCATCTAGAGTGAAAAAGTTTTTAAGCAAAACATTAACAACCACCAATACACGGTTTTCCAATTAACCGATAGTCAACTAATAGGTGATAAATTAGAAAAACTTTGGGTTGATCAATCCATATAAAACTAAACGATTTAATTAAGTCTTTAAGTGAAACTCGACCAAAAAATTAAGCGAACTAATCACCCAGTGGCCGAAATTCAGCCATTGTAAATAGAAATTCACAAATATAATGAAGATTTTGTAACCGTAACAATAGAAACGTGTAACAAACATTGCTTCATAACTTCGTTGGGTTCAAACAAATCATCAAACCAAACTAAATACATTAACCAAGTTTACTTTATCAATGCAATTTCGGAACAGTTTTGTTTAATTTAGTTAAAACTACTTTTAATAACATAATGAATTCACCAAAGTGCAAATTAACATTCTTACTACGTCACACCTACAATACCACCACACATAATTTATAATCAAAATTTATCAAACAACTTTTACACCTCAAAAAATACAAATATCTATCAATTTAGGAAATCTTTTGTAAACGTGTAAACTATATATCTTTATTGATTACTATTGATCAACTAAAACATTTCCAAAATATCCAAAGAAAATATTCCTTAATGCAAAAGAATATAATGACTAAACTTTGTTTTTGTTTTTATTTAAATTTTGGCGAAAAAAATAAAAACTCAAAAAAATGATACAAAAACAAAAAAATAGTTATTTATTTATCTAGAACGAAAAGTGAAACTTTTAAGTACGAGCTAGTTGTTTACAGCCGAGGCGTCTAGCCGAAGCCGAAATTACTAGTGAGTACCTTTAAAAACACTTTTCGTTTGACGTAAATACAAATTTTTATTTCATACTGGAAATTTATTAAAATAAAAAGAAATGTGTTTTAAATTTTGTTCAAAAAGTTGAACTTTAACGTCCTAGGACTTTATAAAATTTTATAAAGTCCTAGGACGTTAAAGTTCAACTTTTTGTAGCATAAATAATCATATATAATATCACGAGTCGTCAAATAATAGTCGATTATTTTTCATAATCATTATTACGAATGTCATTTGAGGTCCCGAGTGCGCATAGCGCACGAGGGAAATTTTTAACCTCAAATGGCATGAGTGTTAATGTTGAAAAATAATCGACTAATAATTTGGTGACGAGTTGTATTTAGCAGACAATTTAACGAACAGAAATAGTTACATTATTTCATAAATGTTGTAAATTTGTAATTTATTTTTGACAAATAAACATAAACATGCCATCATTTATGAATGAAAACGGATATTTTTACAATTTGCAAATTGCATTTTCACATAATTTTGTATGTGAATTTTTGTTTTAAATTAATATATTAAGTAGGCCGAAAATATTCGAAAATATTCGCTGTTCCTTCCTACCAGAAAAAAATAATCGAAACAAATCGTTTTGATTTGCTAAAAAATAGTAAATGAAACGTTTTGATTGGACCTTATTGAAACTTTATTTAGTGAGTTGAATTGTCTGAAAAATGTCGTTTTAGATATCAGTATGAAATAAAAATTATTTAATATTTCTTATGGGATTTCTTATTGCAATTTTTTGGCGTGAGAGTGCCGTGCATTAGGTTAGTATAACGCTAATTGCATTAGAACCTCTTGGGTTAGAAGGCTGAAAATCTCTGAGGTTATAGTTGAAAAGCTTAATCAAAAGAAAGTAGGAGATTAAACAAAATAAACTCAAAAATTATGAAGGCATACTCGTTTGCGCTTGTTTTCGTTTTAACAGCCCCAGGGTCTCAACCTCTGAACTTGAAAATCCTTTTTTTATTTTAGAAAGACTTATGTTCTATCTACGTGTGAAAAAATTTTCATTTGTGAGCTTGGTCATTTTCGTCCATCGATGACAACAAAGTTTAGCAAATTTTTAAAACAGCTGATTTTTCAGGAACCTTTTGCCCTGAGGTTTTCATTTAAAAAAAAATGATAAAAAATAGTTCAAATATTCAATATTGATCAATTTTATTTAAATATTCTGATTCAAACGGCCGTTATAATGCCTTAGATTATTCGACTTTTAAGGCTCTAGCCGCTTAAATGGTACCCTGCTATGGTCAGTTCGCGAACTTGTCCAGAGATTGTTTGCCGCAACATACACAGAAAAAGTTTTTGGTGTAGGTATATAGTCGTTTGGCACCAAAATTTTTCCGAAACTCCGAGATGACGCACATTGCAATAGGTAGATTTTTATATTAAATCTACCTTAAATGATATGCGAAAAATTTGGTGCGTGCTGAGTGGAGTTGTCAAATTACATTCATTTTTCTTTAATCGAATTCATTATTATAATAAAATAAAATGGCAACAAATTAGTTAGCACCTTACATTTTTTGAAAAATAAAATTTTAATTAATAACTTCTGGTTTATGCAAACAAAAAAATTAAGGACAGTTTTGCAGCTTTTAGGAATATTTTAGACATTTTTTCGGTTTTAGTCGGAGATTAAATGATCGCTAAAAATGGTTTAAATATTATACATTTTTTATAAATGAATATAAATTAGGGTATTTTTTGGTTTTTGGGGTGAATTCTGAATTTTATGTAGTAATTATTGGATTAAATGATTCGTGAATTTAAATTTTTTAGTAAGTGTGTAAGGTTTAGATTTAACGCAGGGATTGCTCATTGTTAAATGTTATTTCATCTAAACTAAAATTAAATTGAAAAAAATTTTGATTTTGTTTCAAACGTGTTTTCAAATATTAAATGGTAAAGACGCAGAACTATTGTTAAAAGGCTGTGTTTTTCAAAAATTTTATTAATTTGGGCAGATTTTGTGATTAATTAAGCTCATGTAACTCAAGTAAATTATTTACTATGTATTACTTACTATACGTCTAATACCTCTACTAGGCATTCATACGAATTTTTCAATTCGAATTCATTTTTCATTTTCTCTTAGATAGAAATTTTTTTGTGTATTTCGTGTTGAGATTGAAAACACACCTATCAGAGAAACCATAATTCAAATCGCGGTGTCTTACACACGATGGTGAAAAATATTTTAATTTTCATGTTTTGATGATTTCTAAATTGAATCTTTATCATAACATATTTACTTAAGTTGAATTATTCTTTTGTGATTACTTAGTTTTGAATTGTATATATTTTGGGAGTTTTTGTATTAAATTTCTGGACATTACTATGTGTGAATTTATAGGATGAGAGTATTTCTATTTAGTCAACATCCTATATGGCACGATTATATAGTAATTATTCATTTTTGTCAATCAATGCAAAACTGAAATCTGACACATGGTCTATTTATTCCCATATATGTAACACATATAGACAACATTAGAGAAATATTAATTTGCAATTTGGCTGCCAACGTAAATTTAAGATCTCAAAAGATGCGTTCATGGGCTTAAAATGTTGGTAATGATACGTAGTCTCGAAAACCGTATGGTGTTCAAGTTTTTTTAAATGGTGTATCGAATGTTGTTTTTTCCTGCGAAATTTCGTCAAAAATGCGTTTCTTTTGAACATATGTTTTGATTTGCTTTAAATTTTTTACTGTGGAATAGAGAATAAAAAAAACCGTTTCGTATAGAATTAATTTTTTTTGTCGCAGGTGGTTTTCCGTTTATAGCTATGTAGGAGTAGTTTTTAAAAACCACGGGTCTGTTATATGATCAATTTAATGTATTTCAAGAACTACGGATTTTTAAAATTGTTTTAATTATGCAAATGAGTGAATTAATTATGCAAATGATTTTTAACAAAAATAATTACATTTACAATTTTTGATAACTTATTATAAAAAAAATATAAAATAATCGGGTTTGGAGGGTTGATACCCCGTTTATTTTTATGTTTTTCCTTATGATCTTATAATTTTTTACATTTTTCTACATAATACCAATGATTTGGGTTTTGGCGATTTTTTTTTTGAAAATTATAGAAATTTTTTAAAAAAATTTCAGCGTTTAACGTTTAACTTTAGCATAAAACGTGAAAGTATTTTTACGAGATTTATACCCAAATAACAAACGTTGTGATTGTAATATTTATACAAAAGTAAGATTTACTGAACTTAAATACAATTGGTTTGGGAGACTATAAATTTCAGATTTTCATTTCAGTCCTGATCAATAATGTCTAATAAAAATTCTTTAAACAAAGAATTTCAAATTTATGAAGCTACTGGAATGAGATCTAGAAATATGGATTTACTATATAATGCTCTTCTAACAGTGAAACCAACGTCAACAGAGAGCGGAAGAGTATTCTCAACATCCGGAATTGTGATTTGTGGTGTCAAAATTAAGAACGAGAATGAAAGTCGAATCTATAAATTCTATTGTATTTTTAAAGAGTTGTTTTCTTTAAGTTCAGTCTCATTTTTAAACGAATATTTTATTTTAGATGTTCTTTTTAATTGCATGGTTTTTAGCACATTGTTGAATTATTCAAATAATTCGAATAATAAAAATATTGTTATTCGGATATTCGAATATCCGAAAATCCCGTATAATGCTAAACCCTGTTCGATCCATAAAATAATTCAATTTTATTTCATGTTTTAATTTTTATCTTCAACCTTTTTTCTTGGAAAAACATGACATTGAATTCTGTTGTACAAATAGAAAAAGCAATAAAAAGTTTTGGCCGGAAGTGACAAACCGAAAGTTGAGATGCAGAACTGTTGCAAATCGTACTCGTAACATATATATCAAGTTTAATCAAAATTATTTATCAGGAACTGATGTTATTGAAGTTTCAAATAAAAAGCTGCTCTTGAGGCCCCCACCACTTATCCCAATATCGTCCATAGACTATAATCAATCTATGTCATTCATATCTCCATCTTTTAATAAAGTTTCATCAGAATTGATTAATGAATGAAAACTGTATGCTCTTAACAAACTTTAAAAACAAATTTTGAAAAGTCAGCAGTTGTATGGTTTCTCCTCCGCCACCCTGATCAATATGTTTCAAAAGTTGATCATTGAAAAGCTGAAATTTCATCATAATCACTTCATTATTGTAAGCAGTAGCGTGCATAAAGAAAAAATGAAAAAATTGAATAAATTGTAAAAAAGCAAGCAGTGCAAAAGTCAGCAGTTGTATGGTGGAACCACACCACTTTGTTTGATATGTCCTAAAAGTTGATCGTTATCTTCTCACACTAATTAAAACCTTTTTCATAAGTTTCATTATAATCACCTCATTATTGTAGGCTATGGTGTCAGTAAAAACATTGAAAAAAATGCAAAAAATTGCCACAAAAATTGTTTTACTGGAAGTGAAAAACCGGAAATTGGTATGCATAACTGTTGTGAACCGTACCTAATGCTTATGTACCAAGTTTCAGCCAATTAGATTATCAGATATAATACTAATTCAACTGTTGTGAGGTGCAGTTGTGTTATTTAATTGTGGTGCAAAAATAATAAATTCAAATAATTAAATAAAATCAAATAAAAATATAAATTCAATTAAGCTTTTTGCTTTGTAAAGAATTAATTACATATAAAGTTTTGCAGTTAGTTTTTTCGATAATACGTAAATACGTTATATTTTGTTAGTGATTTTTTTAATATCATCAAAATTAATAAAAAATTACAGTTGTGTAACGAGTACAGTTCAGTTTTAATAACTCAAATTTGAATCAATTTTCTAAGAATAAAAACAATGTCGTGCTCAATCTGTAATGTAAAAATAAATAGAAACATCGGTTTCAACAACATAGATTGCAGTTTATGCAAAAACTTTTATCATGCAAAATGTGTTAAAATGACTTTAAATGATGTTGAATTTATTAAAAAAGATAAAAAGCAGTGGTTATGTGAGAAATGTGAGTCTACGTCAAAACAAAACCGTAAAGAGGATAATAGCACAGCAATGAATGAAAGCGTCTCTGAAGAATTTGACATCAATAGTCTTTACTTGTATATTAAACAACGGTTTGATGGACTAGATCGTCTGATTGAATCTGTGAATTTATTATGGACTGAAAATAAGGAGCTTAAAGCTAAAGTATGTGCACTTGAACAGCGGCTGGATGACATCGAACATAAAAGTCTTGCGACTTCAATTGAAATAGTGGGAATTCCAGTAAGCCAAGTTGATAATATGGAAGAATTCACTTCTAGTATTCTAATGGTAGCTAGTAAAAATAATATCACCAAAGCAGATATTCAAGATTGTTTCTATATTAAAAATAAAAACTTGGATAGACCTGGAAAAATAATCGTTAAGCTAAAAAATGAAACTATTTGTAAAAATATCGTCTCTGGATCCAGAAAATGCGGCCCTCAACAAGTTAAACGTTTTCTCAACGAAAGCAATCCGTTCGAAGATAATAAAGTCTACATCAATGAATGTCTTACATACAATCGTCGGTTACTGCTGCAAAAATCCAAAGAAGTAAAAGAGAAACTTAAATATAAATACTGCTGGTCACGGAGTGGTCGTATAATGATGAGAAAAAATGACGGAGGGAAAATAGTTTACATCAATTGTATTACAGATCTAAATAATTTATAAAATTCTTTTAATTTTTTTTAGATAAACAGTTATATAGAATAATTTTAATTTAACATGTGTAGTAATTTTGGTCTGTATAATGATAGTTCTGTCTCTTCTCATCATAAATTAAATAACTCTGTTTCCTCAGATATATTTTCATCGAATTTTTGGATCTTACACCAAAACGTTCAAAGCATTCGGAAAAATTTAGATAACCTCCTTTGTAATCTAGACTGTTTTGCTATACAACCCTCCTTAATATTTTTGTCCGAAATTTTTGTGAAAGATTGTGAACTACACCTTTTCCAATTGTAATTCAGAAAGCGTCAATGTTAATTCAGAAAACCTCAATTGTAATTCAGAAAGCGTCAATTGTGATTCAGATTAGTCAATTGTAAGTCAGAAACCGTCAATTGTAATTCTTATTAGTCAATTTTAATTCAGAAACGGCCAAATGTAATTCAGAAAACGTCAATTGTAATTCAGATTAGTCAATTGTTATTCAGAAAACGACAATTATAATTCAGATTAGTGAATTGTAATTCAGAAAACGTCAGTTGTAATTCAGAAAACGTCAATTGTAATTCAGAAAACGTCAATTGATATAAAGAAAAGCCAGTGAAATAAAATTCGCTCGCCGAGGGTTCCGTGAATGTAGAAGAACAAACTTACAAAAATAATTTACATAAAGCTGTGTTGCAGAGTTTTTATATTGCCAGACCATAGGCACATAACCCGACAGACAGTTTCACTATTTGTAACCGTAAAAAGACCGAAATGTTACCGGTAACTGTTATCGGGCACAAGTGGTAACGTAACTGATTTGTTACAGTATTTTGGTCAGACAATAGGTGGTAAGGATTACCGAACGAGAACCGTGTCGGTTACATTTCAATCTTCGTATGGTTATAATTTCAGTTACTTTTCAGTTGATTTTAGTAATTTGACGGGCACAATTACGTTATAATATTTCAGTTATTAGATGGTATTTGTGTCGGTTACGTTTTGGTTATGTTTGGTAATTTGACGGATATAATGGTGGTTATATTTCAGATATTAGATGATGTTTTCGTCGGTTACATTATGGTAATTTTTTGTCATTTGCCCGACACAATTACACGTTGAACCTGTTACAATGAATTCTGACGCGAACGAAACAAAACGAGCTGAATACGTACAATCCTTGAACAAGTACATACAGCAAGGGAAACAAGTTGTTTGGATCGTCGAACGAGAGGCCGTGCAAGAGTTGAGAAATGAACAGTACAACACCTTCCAGCATCAAAAGGTCATAACATTCATTTAATTGGAGCAATTTCAACTACAGGAACCGTTTACATGGAACGTAGAAAGGGATCATTTGCTGCCCAGTTAGCAAACGATTGGGTAGTTGTTTTAATGCAAAAGTGGCAAGATGTGGGAAATCAACTGGAAGATTTTGTGATTGTTGTGGACAACGCACCTTGTCATTCAAAAAAGTGATCGATGGTACGCCAGCTTCTCTTTTGCGGTTAGAACCATATTCTCCGATGCTAAATCCCATTGAGAATATTAGGTCTAAAGGAAAATCGTATGCCAAAAGCAACATTCGTGTTCCAAACGTTGCAGGTCCTGGCGTAATGTAACAAATCTACTACTTGGAAGATATTATACATAGATCATGCAACGAACACCATAACCGGGGGTGATCGCGCTCGTGCTATGCAACACTGAACAGTTCTCCAAGCTAGCGCCTTGTTAATGAATGACATGGTGGTCGGTCGATAATTTATTTAAAAAAATACTAAGACATACTATGCATATACTTGAAACTTCATCTCAATTTTTCGCTATACTAAAATAAAATATAAAGTTAATAAAATGTGTTTTATTTCTGAATTACAATTAACGTTTTCTGAATTACAATTGACTAACCTGAATTACAATTGACCCTTTCTGAATTACAATTGGTGCTTTCTGAATTAAAATTGACGCTTTCTGAATTACAATTGACAAATCTGAATTACAATTGACTAATCTGAATTACAATTGATGCTTTCTGAATTTTAATTGTGGTTTTCTCAAATAAAATTGACGCTTTCTGAATAACAATTGACTAATCTGAATAACAATTGACTAATCTGAACTACAATTGACGCTTTCTGAATTAGAATTGGAAAAGGTGTAGATAACTATAAAATAGATAATTACAATCTTTTTGCAAACTGTAACCCCTATAACAAAAACGCTGGTGTCGCGGTTTATATAAATTCTTTGATTCCGCATACTATTTCAAAACCTTTCTTCACTAGTGCAGATGTATTACGGGTTGATTGTACATTCGATAAAGAAAGTATTGTGTTCGTTTGTTTTTACAGACTGCATGCGTACGATCTTAAAGTGTTTATTGATGAATTAAAAAATTTTTTGCTCACGGTAAATGTTAAAAATCTTATATTGCTTGGAGACATTAACATCGATTTAATGGTAGATACGGAAAAAAATATGGATTATAAATGTGTTATGGCCTCTAATGGTTTAATTTCACTAATTAATCAGCCAACTCGTGTGAAACCTACCTCGAAGACTTGTTTCGATCATATCTTTGCTAGGCTAAAATTAAACTCAAAACTGGAGTTGGACGCACATGTATGCAATTTTAATGTGTCTGATCACTATGCCACTTTATTGAGCTTTGCCACTAAAAACCAACCGATTTCACAAGCCGTAAGTAACAAAGAAACAGAAATAAGTGCCATTGATTTTTTTGTGCTAAATCAGTTTTTAGAAAAAGAATCATGGCTTGACGTCTTCAATGAAACATGTGTGAACAATGCTTACAACCTTTTCGTAAAAACACTTCAAAAGCTGATTAGTAATTCTACTGTTGTTCGACGGCACAAAAACAGAAAACACAAGTTAAAGGAATGGAATACAAAAAGTTTATGCAGGTTAATAAAACTGAAGAATAAAATCGGAATTAAAAGTAATTTGCATCCCTCAAATATATCACTGAGAAATCGATATAAACAGCTAATAACAAAGGTAAACAAAAATATTAAGTTGGTTAGAGGAGAATATTATACGAAGACCTTTGAAAAAGCTAAAAATAACCCTAAAGCTCAATGGCAAATAGTCAATAAAGTTGTAGGTGAACAACGTAGAAAGGAACCTAAGGAAATTAGAATTAAAGATAACTCGAATGTGATTCAAAATAATGGACAAGTTGTAGCTAACATGTTTAATCAATACTTTGTGTCACAACCGATGTCCATGATTAATTCAAATCTTTGTAACTACAGTCATACTGGAGACGAATTGGAACTTCTCAAGTTCTCCAACACTACGGAACTAAAAAGTTGTTTTTTTACACATGCCATTGAGCAGGAAGTTTTAACTTTAATTAGTACCTTGAAAAATTCCAATACATCCGGTCACGATAACATTTCAAACCTCGTAGTAAAAAATATTTTTGATAAAATTATAGAGCCGGTTACGTACATTTGCAATTTGAGTTTATCCCGTGGTATATTTTTCCTTCAGAAATGAAACGTGCAATTGTTCTTCCTCTGCATAAATCAGGATCTCCAACTGATGTGATGAATTGCAGACCAATATCTTTACTGCCTGTATTTTCAAAAATATTGGAAAAAATAGTTAAAAAAAGAATGTTGAACTTCCTGGATTATACAGGATTTCTAAGCAATTTACAGTTTGTGTATCGGGAAAAACTTTGCACGGAAGATGCTCTTTTAGAGTTCTCTATCAGTATATATCAGGAGCTAAATAATGGAAAAAAACTCATGGGTCTTTTTATAGATATCAAAACGGCTTTTGATACGGTAGACCACGACATTTTAATTGAAAAATTAGAACATGCAGGCTTTAGAGGAATCGTATTGGACTGGTTTAGGTCATATTTATCTTCAAGAACACAGCTTGTGAAAGTCAACAATATTTTAAGTACAGAATTGACACTGACGGCAGGTGTTCCTCAGGGGTCAATTCTAGGTCCTATTTTGTTCTTGGTTTATGTAAACTCCTTATGTAAAACAAATTTTTACGGGAAGTTAACAAGCTTTGCGGATGACACTGCTTTTACTTATTCTCCTTTTACATTGAAAGAAATTTCGGATCAGGTTCACTCCGATTTAATTTTACTGAGGAAGTGGTTAAACATTCATCACATGGTACTGAGTCCAAAGAGTAAATTTATAAACTTTATGCCGAAAGTGGATCCTAACCAAATGGAATCACCACCAGTTGCTTTCATCAGTCATTCACTGGATTGCTCCCAAAGTAAATGTAACACGAATTGTATTACAATAGAGAATGTTCATACAAGTACCTTGGCTTCATACAAGTACCTTGGCATATTAGTAGACGAAAACCTCAAATTTAAAGAACATATTCTAAAGTTAAAAAATAAGTTAATGTCCACCATTAGGAAGTTATACATGCTTAGAGCTCTGTGTCCAAGTAAGCTACTGAGGTCTTTATATTGTTCGTTGTTCCATTCACGACTTGAATACGGAATTAGTATTTGGGGTGGTAACTACTATAATAATATTTTACCAATAGGCATTGCACAAAAGTATGCTCTCAGAGTAATTTCTTTCAAAAATCGATTTGAGCCTTCTCTACCACTTTTTAGATCAGCTAACATCCTACCGCTGCGGTACATCTTCATTTATAAAGTTTTGAGAATCTTTTATTCAAGGGGCGGCCATAAAGTGGTTAAAGGAAGACGCGATAACTCTTTGCGAAACTGGTATCATTGTGAAGTTCCTTTTGCAAAAAAAGGAATATTGTCGTCGTTCTTACTACTTTATGGCCCCTTACATTTTTAATACGTTACCTAAATCTATCAAAACATCTAACGCTAGCAAAGAATTTCTCACAAACTTAAGGTTGTGGCTTTTCAGTCTGGATAGCATTGAATTTATTTATAATAGAACTCAACCTGATAAAAATATTTTTTAACAGCTTGTTTTGTCTATGATTCACTTTTTATGCTTTTTATGTATTTTCTTTTCATTTTCATTCCGATCCAAAAACAAATTGAATTAGAGTCGCTTTTCTCTTTACTGTTTCTAAATTATCAAATTTTAAATTGTTTTAATTTAATTATTCCATACTTTTATTTAATCCTTCACCTCACATGTTGGATTTCAATTTTTGTATAGTATATTTGCTGGTGTTTTTTACACAAGTGTATTTTTCACTTCTAAAAACACCTACTATTTTATTCTCAACTATAATGCGATGCCTTTTCATGTTTTATTAGTGTACATCCATAGATTTTTAGTGATCAGTAAGTTTTCTATTCACGTAAATATTTAAGTACTGTTAGTTTACGTTTAGAAATTGTTAAAATTTGGTTAAATTTGTTTTTCAAAACTAGTATAATGATGATGTGATTTCTTGTAGTATGTTCTTTGTGTTATAATAAGTTATTGTGATTTTATGTAAGGCTTTATGTAAAATTTATAAAATATAGGCATAAAATAAAGAATAAATAAATAAATAAATAAATAAATAAAAGATACAGATGTTATTGAGCTTTCCAAAAAACAGGTGCTCGAAAGACCTCTCAAAACTTAGTTTAAAGTTGCTCAAGAAGTAATCAGCTCCTTGTCATACATATCTGCATCTTTTTTAAAGTGTTATCAAAATTCATTCACGAACGAATGTGGTATGCTCAAACAAATATTAAAACCATAGCGAAAAAAACACCTGTTGTGTGGAGAACCTCCGACCCTTTGTCCATTGTAACCCAAAAGTTAATGTAATCTTTCCTCCCTTTTACCAACGTTTCATGAAAATCGATTTAAAGCTGCAGGCTACAGTAGGGATAAAAAATTCAAAAAAAAAAAACTTTTATACTTTCTATATATAATGAACTATTTGCTTAGATTTGCATGCTTAGAACTTAGAGTTTCGAGCGAGTTGTTGCTCGCTTGGGCTGAAATGTATAACTTTACACCCTTGGTACATAAATAACTATTTTAACCGGTTGGGATGCAGAAATATTAGAAAGTGCTGAAACCTTATATAACATTTTTAATGTTTGTTAGGAGCATACAGCATTCGTTCGTGAATGAATTTTGATAAGATTTAAAAAAAATGCAAATATATATGGCAAGGAGCTGTTTAGTTTTTGAGCAATATTGAACAAAGTGGTGGGAGGTCTCCCGAGCACTTGTTTTTATAAAGTTTAATAACATCAGTACCTGATGATTGAATTGGATGAAAATTGGTAAATAAACATTTAGTACGGTTATACTTTTACGTTATACTTTATACTTTTATACGTTATACTTTTTACGAAAATACTTGCCAGGGGACTGATCATTTGACTGGGCAAAACACGATCTTGCTAGTAATGATGACTGTTTTGATTGATAAAACCTCGGACTAAATAAAACACTTGCAATATTATATTAATTGAACTTTAATTAATTCCTGGGCCCTTATTCCCGAACACATAAATGTGAATTTGGACAATATTGTGAAGTTTGTATTGCTTAACATTAAACGGTAACGGTAACGATTCTACAAAAACCGAATTTCACAATACTGTCTAAATTGAATTAAGACAATATTGTGAAATTTGTTTTCCGAAAAATCGATACCGTTACCGTTTAATGTTATGCAATACAAACTTCACAATATTGTCAAAATTCATATTTATGTGTTCGGGAATAGGGCCCCTGTGACGAGCGATAACTTGATAGAAATATGAATTTCCAATATTTTCAATGTGTTTTGATTGGGCAGGAGAATAATAACAAATTCGTGGGACAAACTTTAATAGGATATATCTTATATGAAATATAGAGTAATGGTATGATTATTTACACATTATTAAAGCATCATTATTCAAAATTATTTTTACAGTGTAAATTTGTCTCTACACACTTAGAATCATTGATCATTTAGTTCACCAGCTTTGAATTTCAAGGTGGGACACGCCAGGGGACTGAGAATTTGACGTTTTGAATGATTTTTTTTCTAAGAAATATATTTCGAAACGAGTTTATTTTGGGTGACCAGCTAGACATAGTTAAGGTTTACAAATTTAATTTGAAAAAACATTTTTTTTTTCATATTAATATACGAAATAAGCAGAGCCGTCCAAAATTCCTATGTTTGTAGAACTACCCATATAAATCAATTATGTTGCAGAATTTAAATTATTCTTAGTAAACATTTTTTTTTTCAAATTTTGGGTTTTGAATTTTTTGGGGAAAACCTGAATAACTTCACCAAAATTCGTGTTTTTTAATTTAAAAGAAAGGATATTGAATCAACTATAGGCTCCAAGAAATTAAAAAAATTTACAATCATTGTTTGTTCAAAATTTATGGCGTTGAATATAGATAAATTTTTAAAAAACATAAATTTTTGATTTTTTTTAACTTATTTCGAGTATAACATCCAGAATCTTTGATGGATTTTTTCAAAAAAAGCTCAATATGTTTGCTAGTATCTTTATTATTCACTTTTATCATTTATATATTAAATTTGTTTGTTTTGTAAAATATGCTATCCAAAAACCGGAATAACCTTTTTGTTCACCGAAAAAATTGGTTTTTAACGAATATCTCCAAAACAAGAGCTAACCTAAAAAAATGAATATTGTTACGATTACAGAAAGATCTAGACTATTACAGTTTCTTTAGAGTAAAATCAGATCAAAACAAAACGCAACAACAAATGAATGAAATGAACAGTGTTGTTGTTGTCGTACATATTCTTAGAATTAAGGTCAACATAAAATAATTGATTTTATGAATCAAATCAACGTAACGTAAAATAATGTTGTTGTTGCTGTTGTAGCGACGGTTTAGGTGTTAACCCTCCGGCTCCATGTCCAGGTTCAGGAACTCTGCTACTGCTTTTGGGCGGTACCACGTAAAATAATCGAATATCCTACTATTTTCTCAAGGTTTCTAAAAAGTGACCTCGAATTACCTAGAAATTAAGCAGAATGGTATATAAGCGATTGTCTGTTGTAGATTAGAATTAGTTTTATTTTAAACCTACGATAGTGAAGCTAAAATTATAAAAGTGATATTTAAATTAGTTGTTATGAATAAAGTTTTAAGTGTTATTGAATAGAAACATTTTGTGTATTATTTTGAACGGTGTGTTACTGGAAATTTCTACAATCAACCGTTGGAGTTTCTGAAGCTGTTAGAAGAATATTCTAGTCAGGAATATTGTTTGCTGTATTGTTTTCCTATTGTTGTGAACCAATTAAGTTGTTGAATACTTAATAAAACCTGGTGTTTGTGCTTACTAATCAGTGATCGAACTCGGAAGAGATTTGGGAATTGCATTTATCGAATTGAGAGTAAGGCCAATTCGAAGGAAGGTTGGGAAAAACGTAACATTGGTGACATCGGCGGATTAGTTAGCTGTTAATAATGGTTTTCTTAAGTGAATGGAAGGTTCCTGAGTTGAAGAAGGAACTAGAACAACGTGGATCGTCAACAAGTGGAAACAAAATTGAATTAATGCTACGGCTTCGAGAAGGTATGGAAGCCAATCGGAATAGACGTGAAAAGTTACCAGTGTGAGGTAGTTACAACAAATACTGATTCAACTGCAGCTGATGAAGAAAAAAGTTTTGTTGCGGAAACAAGATCTTCATTGCCATCCGTAAATTTCGATTTTACGCAGATTATGGCAATGATGCAACAAATGAATTTGAATATAAGCCAAACAAAGCAAGAAATTAATTCCAATATGAATCAACAACTGGGTGCAAGTAAGGAAGAAATCAGCTGCAACATCAATCAACAGCTGGAAACAGTCAACAATAACATGGCTGTTAATAAAGAAGAGATTACTGCAACACTTGCTGCAAATAAAGCTGAGATGAACCAGCAAATAAATGAGTTGAAAATCGGAATACATCAACATTTGGATGAGAAACTTCTACAAATGTCAACGGCATTCGATGGAAAAGTCGAGAAGATACAAAAACGATATCCAAGAATTAGAACAAAAATTGCTTGACGAAAGCAAAAAGGTACTTTCCAAAGTTGATGATTTCGAAAAACGGTTGCAGGATGTTGAGACGACTAAAGTTACTTCCCAAGTGGTACATCAAGCAGCAAATATCAAATTAAAACCACCATCATACGATGGAACAACATCGTTCGGTCTCTTCAAGTTCCAGTTCGAGACCGCAGCTGATCAAAATGTTTGGAACGCTGAAAATTGTCTTGCTGCTGTGATAATTGCTCTTAAGGGGGAAGCAGCTGAAGCATTACAGGCGGTACCGGAAAACGACCGTACTAGTTATGCTAAAGTGTTGAATGCATTGGAACGCAAATACGGTAGCGATCATAAAAAGGAGCTATACAGGATCGAGCTAAAGCGTCGCTTGCAACGAAATGCTGAATCTCTACAGGAATATTCCTCGGCAGTAGAACGGCTAGTTCATTTGGCACACTCCATATTTTATTTTATGGAGAAAATGAAGATCGAGGCCTTCATTGATGGTATCCAAGATCCAGAAACCAGGATAAAAGTAATGACTACACCTAAGGCGACTTTCCATGAAACAGTCGAATACGCAATGCAATATGAGATGGTACAGAGGATGTGTATGCTATCTGGCGGATGCAGAAAAAGGAATGTAGAGGGGAACATCAAAGGAAAAGTATTGGCACACAGAAGTGGAAGCGACATCAGATGCTGGGTATGTGATGAAGAGGGTCACATGGCACGGGAGTGCAAGGAAAATGGCGAAGCAGAGAGATTGTTGTCTTCAGTGAAGAACAGAGGAGCCAAAGAAACGGAGCACGTAGGGTTCAGGAACAGCAGTAGAAAACTCCTGTGCTGGATATGTAGGAAATCGGGCCATATCTCACAGGACTGCTGGAACAGGAAGCGTGAAAGATCTTCGTCTCCTATTCAACGGAAGTCCGTTGAAGGTGCAACTGTAAAGCCAAGAAGTGAGGAGAATGTTGCCTAAATTCCAATTTCAAGAATTGCGGTAAAGGGTGAAATCTTGGGTATCAAAGGACAACTTGAAGGTAAAGGTTACTTCATGACACTGGATACAGGTTCAGCTCGAACATTCGTTCGCAAAGGTTTGATTGGCGGCGATTCGGAACCATCAGAAGGATTGAAACTCCGAACAGTAACTGGAGAATGCGCTGATATAGCTGGAAAAATGATCGTTGAAATAAAATTAGGAAACAATTGCTATAAACAAGAGGTGCTAGTGGCAGGCATTATGGATGAAGTCATTTTGGGGATGGACTTCATGAAGGCGAAGAGATTAGTCTTCGATTTTGGATGTGGAATCCTAAAGGCTAATAATGTTGAGATGCCACTACTTGTGAATAAGGCAGAGTCCATAGATGTTGGCAGCGATGAGAAATCATGCAGTGCAGAGGAAAATACAGAACCATCATCCAAACAGATGAGCAAGAGAAACGTCAACCGACGCAAACGTCGGAGAGAGCTATACGGGACGAACAGTATTGTTACGATTACAGAAAAATCTAGACTATTACAGTTTCTTCCAGTAAAATGACAACAAAACGCAACAACAAATGAATGAAATGAATAGTGTTGTTGTTGTTGTACATATTCTTAGAATTAAGGTCAACATAAAATAAATGATTTTATGAATCAAATCAACGTAACGTAAAATAATCGACACTATTTTCTCAAGGTTTCTAAAAAGTGACCCCGAGTTACCTAGAAATTAAGCAGAATGGTATATAAGCGATTGTCTGTTGTAGATTAGAATTAAGCCTGTATTTTATTTTAAACCTGCGATAGTGAAGTTAAAACTATAAAAGTGATATTTAAATTAGTTTTTGTGAATAAAGTTGTATTGACTAGAAACATTTTGTGTATTATTTTGAACGTTGTGTTACTGGACATTTCTTCAATCAACCGTTGGAGTTTCTGAAGCTGTTGGAAGAATATTCTAGTCAGGAATATTGTTTGCTGTATTGTTTTCCTATTGTTGTGGTACAATTAAGTTGTTGAATACTTAATAAAACCTGGTGTTTGTGCTTACTAATCAGTGATCGAACTCGGAAGAGATTTGCGAATTGCGTTTATCGAATTGAGAGTAAGGCCAATTCGAAGGAAGGTTGGGAAAAACGTAACAATATGATATTCGTGTTCAGCCGGTCAAAATCTATAGGAAAAGTTGGGTTTTATTTAAGGAGATTTTTCTTGTAAACTAGTGTAATTAATTAAATGAAAACTGTTTTCTATTTTAATTTTAAATTAAAATATTGAATAGTTTTTATAAGAAATGTAATTTATTAATATACAATTAACACTGTTTGCCGTTGGCACTTGGCGTAAGTTTTCAAATAACATAATGTCAATCTCTTGTTACTTTACGCAAATAACAATAACTTTAAAATAAATTCGATGGATTTTACCGCTGGTACTTAGCGAAACATGATGAATAATTGTAAATAAAATTTCTTGTTGTAGTATTGAGTTTTCATTATTTATAAATTAACTAATTTTACTATATGTATTTAATTTATGTGCTCGATCTGATTTCGATTAATACATTATCCTCAGGAGCTTACAAAAAACTGATCTAAAAATTTTTTTAATTATCATAATTACATCATGGTAGAACAATAAAACGGACTACAAATATAATTCTTATTCTTAATCTTAACTTAATCTGATAAGGTGTTGGCATAGATGTTAGGTCATATAGGAATTAAAAGTTTTTTATTTAAATTCCTTGTTCTTAAAAAAGGAAAAAATTAAATTCAATAATAAATTATATGAAAAGATTGGGTGGGTGGTAAAAAATAATAATAAGAATAAATTAAATAAACTAAACTATGAGATAGGGGTACAATAAACATAAAACTAGAATCAATGATAATTTTGAAGGCGGTGTATATATTTTTCAGGGTTGTAACGTATAATACGGTAACGTATAAAACACGTATTATACGTACGTATAAAACGTACAGTATAAAACACACAATTATTTACGTTTTATACCGTATAGAAGTAAAATCCTTAATAAATAAAAATACATTTATATAACATTATCGCGGGCGTATTATTCATCGTACTCGTGATATTTTATATTTATAAAGCCTAGATTTCGGGACTAATAGGAACAGTTGCTTTAGAAAATATAGCGTCGTCATGATAATTTCTTACCCAACTATTCCTATTAGTTCAGAAAACTTCCACATTTAACGTAAATGCTTCTTTTCAAAATATATTTATTTATTTTCAAAACAAATTTAGTCTGCAATAATTTGACATTTCCAACCATACCATATTATTATTACCATACCATACCATATTATTCATCAATGACCAAAATTGAATTTACTCAATAAACTTCTCACTAAACTTTTTCGTTTGACGTAAATACATATTTTAACTATTACAACTTTTGTATAAAAAGAAGATTTGATCTGCAAGAACCTGTTATTTTCAAACTTTGTCTATTAATTGGAAGTAGTGCAACCCGGATTCACACAACAAAAATTTTTTAAAAGCATCTCTTTAATAATCTCTAATAATTTCCCTAACTACTAGGACAAAAACGACATTTATTCTGCAACAACATAATATTTCGCAGCTGTTCTTTTTAGATGGGAGAAGCTGAAGTTGGATTGAACCATATTTTATATATTAAATAACATTTTATGATGCCAAATAATTAAGTTCATGAACTAAATGTTTCTCATCCAAAATGTTTCCCATTAAGTAAATGTTGGAATTAAAATGAAAGAAAATCATACAGTATATGTGTTGAAAAATTCAAAAATAATTTAATTGCTTGAGTTTGAGTGCTCAAAAAATCTCTAATATATAATTCAAAATTTTCAATATCCAAATCTAGTGAATTAAAAATTATTAAGTTTAATGTACAGTAACATAGTCTTTCGTATAAAGTATAAAATATACATTCAAATAACATCTAGAATTTAAATAGTTTTTGTTATAAATTATAAAATATATAAATAATTTATAACTACGTAATTATATTTTTACTAAAATATATATATTTTTACTAAAAATATAAGTAATATTTGAAGTAAGAAGTATTTTTAATTTTTTATGAATGAATTTCAAAAACAAAATCATATTATACGTTTTATACGTTGTATACGTTTTATACGTTTTATACGCTACGTATTATACGTGTAACGTATAAAACGTTTTATTCGTGTATATTAGCAACCCTGATATTTTTTATGACAGGAAGGATATAAGATGAAAGTAATGAAAAGTTATAAAAATATGAAAAGGAATAACAATTAGGATTCATTGACCATTAATTATATAAAATATAGAAAAATATAAAAAATATTTTAAGTGTTCCAAGTGATTACCATTTTTCTTTTAAGATGTGGATAACGGTTTTTGATAGAACAGATCTGGACTAGTTAATGGAGAAATTTTGAAATCAGTTTGTTCGCTAAGAACATTGTTTTGAAAGAAGAGGGCTTTTCTGATTTCAAAGGATTCTAAAGCATCTAGTTTGGGGCCTTTAGCTTCTATATGTAAAATTTTAGTATTCTCGTTATTCTTGAAGCAAGCATTATGGTTTATGGAAATCAAATGACTGGCAAAGGTAGAGGACGAATAACCTAGCTTGAGAGCACGAAAATGTTCAGAACAATGACTTTGGAAATTACGACCTGTTTGACCAATATATATGGCAGGGCACTCTGAGCAAGAAAGTTGGTATACAGTATATTTAGTAATTTTGTTCTGACTGGGTTAGTTATTCACGCGAAGATTTTGGATGGTGTTTCTATTATAGTATGCACAGTTGAAATCCGTAGATTTCGAAAGTATGTATGTTTCCAAGATTTTGACTGAGTTTTTCTGTGTAGCAAATTTTTCGCCATTATTTTGGGTTCTGGGGCTTGAGGTGGGTAGATTAACTTATGGGCGGCACGTTTCTGATTTTTATGCTTTTATGTTATTTGCGTAATTTTTTATGTTATTTGCGTAAAGTAACAAGAGATTGACATTATGTTATTAATATACATTTTCATAATAACGAAAACGTTTGACAATACAAATCAAATTAATTTTTTTTTGATGAAAAGATATGGAAAAAGGTCCGCAGACCGCCGGTTACTTATTGGAATAAGTATGGCTCTACAAATAGCTAATCGCTTTACAAACAGTAAAACAATCAAACAATCGTTTTACAAAAAAAGGACCAAAAGTTTTAGTGCAGCATTTTTTCTTCCTACATTTATTTATTTGTTATTGTAATTTTCACGTTAAATATATGTGTTGTTGCTTAAAGACACGAAATAAATAAAAAAAACTCTACTATAGGTACACTCTTTAACTATGTATTTTCTAATAAGCATGCGCACTTGGAATCAGCATGGAAATATTCCAGATAGAAGAAAAATTGTGCGCATATTATGATAGTATTATACGCGACATTATATTACTTGTTCATACACAAATAGTCAGTTTTATAAGAATAATTGACGATGATTAATAAGAATTTAATGTTACTAAATAGTTTAAAAAGTTAATAATTTCTATAAAATGAAGTAAAAATATACAACTTGAGGCTTATGAAACTATTAATTTAATTTTCTTTTCTAATGACAGTGATTTGAATGCAGTGAATTCGATAATTTAGTTCTTATAATTTATCTATCGAGACGGAGTGTTTTAAACAAAAATTTAAAATATTAATTTAAATGAAAAAATTAGGAAAAATGTGATTGTTATAAGTGTTGAGGAACACCAACAAAAAAGAAGCGTGACACCCGCATTGTAATTGTAAACACGTACGTCAACATTACATTATTATTTATCAACATTGCATTAATATAATTAATGAAAAATCATTAATTTCTTTTAAGGTTTCACTTTTAATTTTTGACTTTCATTTTGTATCCTAGACAATCTACAAAAATAATTTCAGTTTTCTTATTAATTTATTGTGTGCTTCTAATCTACCTTAGTTTAATACTTCTGTCCTGAAGGACCAAAAACACGTTATTTTAATTTTTAATTACGTGAGACAAAATGATAAAAAATAGTTATGTAACTATGCTTAGCAGACAAGATATAAATGTTGCTGTTTTTACGTATATGCATGTACATTGTACATGTTATGTTATGTTATGTTAGAAAATGATAATTTTTATTTATTTTCATTTATTACGTTATAACGATGGAATGATTAATTTATTTAATGAAACCCCAGAATCGAATATTTTAAGTGTGTTATGATTATCACTTGTTGCCTCTTTAATTCTCACCCTAGTCACACACAAAATATTTTCTTTTGCAAAAATGGGTAAATATTTGTTGTACGAAAATATATGTAAAATATAAAACATATTCTCTACGCTTTAGATATAAGTTTTAAACAACTGATTAAATTAAAACAGTAAATTTCATATTTTGACGTAATTATGTTCATATTATCAGGACATCTTAGAGAGTTATTTTGCTTGAATTTAACCCTCAGTTATTGAAATCTTGTGATTGAATTTTGATCATACTGTGTAATAACCATGTTTAAATTATCATTATTATACATGGTTACTCCATAGTATAATACGATTAAAATTTAATCATAGGTTTGGATAACTAAAGGTTAAGAGTCATTTTTTTTAAAGTTGGACACTTTTGATATTTGATGTCTTCGATTTTCCTCAAATTTTCAGGATATATTAGTCGCACTGTGAAAAGAAAAAGTGCAGTTTATCACCTCTTAAATGTGGCGCGTTTGACCTTGAATAGAGGTCAAAGTTTAAGATCACGGGTAAATCATATAAATTAAAAACCATGAATAACCACCGATGACATTTTTTTAATATGGATCCTACTTGATACTAGGTAGATGTTAGTATAAATAATTTGGTGGCTCACTCATGACTTTGAGGACCAAAGTCATTCGAAAATGATGTTTTCGTTGCTCTTTTTTGCCTTGTTATCAGACTAAATATCTACTAAACCCATGAGTGACCTACGGCAATAACTATTGGATTAATTACACAACATATGAAAGTACTTATAAAAATTTAAAACAGCTTGGGCTACTCTTGGCTTTAGGAGCTACAGGGTCTCAAAGTTGATTCTTCTTGAAGCCCCGATTCTATTGTGGGATTGTGGTTTTATCATTAGTTCCCACAAATAAACAGCGCCCCTATAGTAGATTATTACTTGTAGAAGTTAATTTTTATTTCTAAAAAATATACTTGGTATACAAATAAAATATATAGTGGTACCTTGAAATAATTCATCAATTCAGTGTTTATTAAATACTAATTTAAATAAAGCATTGGTGCATAAAATTAAAGAAAATCGAAATTTTGAGGCCATTAAGATTTGATTGATCAGGGTAGATATTTAATCCGATAACAAGGCAAAAAAAGCAACGAAAACATCATTTTCGAATGACCTTGGCCCTCCAAGCCATGAGTGAGCCACCAAATTATTTATGCTAACATCTACCTAGTATCAAGTAGAATCCATATTACAAAAATGTCATCGGTGGTGATTCATGGTTTTATGAAGTAAAATGATCATATGATTTATACGGTTTACCCGTGATCTTAAACTTTGACCTCTATTCAAGGTCAAACGCGCCACATTTAAGAGGTGATAAACTGCACTTTTTCTTATCACAGTACTACTAATACATCCTGAAAATTTTAAGGAAATCGAAGGTATCCACTATCACTGCCTCATACAAAGTCTCCAACTTTAAAAAAATGACTCTTAAATGCAAGCAAAATAACTCTACGATGTCCTGATAATATGAAAATAATTGCGTCAAAATATGAAATTTACTGTTTTAATTTAATGTAAGGCAGTGTTTTAAAATACTAAATAAAACTCATATGTACTATGTATTTTTTTGGGTTTCTTAGTTTCTGAAAATTACAAACTGCATTGGTATATTTTTAACTTTAATATCAAAATTTTCAAGAAACAAAAACTAAATGAGATAAAATAAATTAAACATAATATAAAAATTGCTAGATATATTAGAGACGATTCAGATATTTGAAACTTTGCCTATGGAAATTCCAATAAAAAGTAAATATAAGCATCGAAATTTAGTTAACTATCTATATTAATTAAGCTAGCTACTCAACCCGCTATATGAACGACGATATGAAAATGGAAACAAATTTTTGGGTTAAATCTTTTAATTTTGTTTAATTTTAAATGGAACACTCATAGACACTCACAATAATTTTTTTCCATTTGTGTTGAAGAGAGTCATATTTTTTAACCTATTCAATGATTTAAAATTAAATGCAATTTATAAATATTGCGACGCTGATGCATAGGTTAACTTCACCACAACTCTGGAAACAAAATGTTCCGGATATATAGCTAATATCCATTAAATACTTTAATTAATGGCTAACCAATGTTATAAATTTCGCGTAGTTCTAATTATAAAAACATTAAAGACAGCTGTAGTATCCCAACAGACATAAATTCTGTGGTATGAATAGAAAACGCAAAAAAAAATTTACCGGAAGTGACAAACCGGAAGTAGAAATGCAGAACTGTTACAAATGATGCCCCAAGCATATATCGTCGGCTCCTAAGCATTTACTTGTAACTACATTTTCAAAAAATTAAAAGAAAGCAAAGAAAATGTTTATTTTAATCTTAACAACATTGAAAATAAAATTGTTTTTTGATTTATTGATACTATATTTTATTTTCAAGATTGTTAAGAAGTGCAATTAAACATTTTCTTCGTTTCTTCTCAATTTTTTGAAAATGAAGTTACACGTTAGTGCTTTGGAGCCGACGATATACCAAGTTTAAAAATATAAACTATCCGGAACCAAAATAAACTATCAGGAACTGAAGTTGTTAAAGTTTCAAATAAACAGGTGATCGGGAGGCCCACACGACTTATCCCAATATCATCCAAAAACAAATCAGTTCATTGTCATTTAAACCTCCATCTTTTGTCAAAGATTGATTAAATTGATTAATCTTTTGTCTAAGATTGATTAAATTGATTAATGAATGAAGTCTGTATGTTGCCAAAAAACTTTAAAAACAAAAAGAAAAAAGTCAGCAGTTGTATGGTGGATTCCGCCACTTTGATCAATGGGTCCCAAAAGTTTATCATTATCGTTTAACACTAATTGAAACATTTTGCATAAGTTTCATCATAATCGCTTCATTATTGTAGGCAGTAGTGTGAATAAAGGAAAAATACAAAAACCAAACAAAAACTTTTACCGGAAGTCGACATGCATAACTATTGTGAACCGTACTAAATGCTTATGTATCAAGTTTCATCCAGTTCGATTATCAGGTACAGATGTTATTGAGCTTTAAAAAAACAGGTGCACAGGGAACCCACCACTTTGTTGAATATCGCTCAATAACTAGTCATCTCCTTGCCAACACATTTGCATCATTTTTTTAAGTGTCATCAAAAGTAATTCACGAACGAATATTGTATGCTCCCAACGAATATTAAAAACAAAATGAGAAAAGCACCTGTTGTATGGTGGACCCCTCAGCCCTTTGTCCAATGTACTCCCAAAAGCTAATGAAATCTTACTCATATTGATTGAATTGAAACTTTTTGCCAACGTTTCATGAAAATCGATTTGTAATCGATTTGTAAAAAAAACTTTTTAACCGGAAGTGACAAACCGAAAGTTGGCTTGCAGAAATATTGAAAATAATAAATTTCACTCTGATAAAGCGTGTAACAAAGTGTAAAAATTTTTTTCAAGAAATGTCCACACATAACAGGTCGTTCAATAAGTCCGTAGGATAAGTAAGAAAAAAACAACATTTTGACAAAACTCGATTTTTTTATTCAACATAGTTGCCTTCGAGGGCGATACAACGAGTATAGCGATTTTCCAACTTTTCTATACCACTTTTATAGTACGATTTCTCTTTCTCGTCAAAATAGGCCTCAGTTTCAGCGATTACTTCACCATTGGACTTAAATTTCTTTCCAGCAAGCATTCTCTTGAGATCTGAAAACAGGAAAAAGTCGCTGGGGGCTAAATCTGGAGAATATGGTGGGTGGGTAAGCAATTCAAAGCCCAATTCATTCAATTTTGCCATCGTTTTCATCGATCTGTGACACGGTGCATTATCTTGGTGAAACAACACGTTTTTCTTTTGCAAATGTGGCCGTTTCTTTGCGATTTCAGCCTTCAATCGATCCAAAAGTTCACAGTAATACTCGCTGTTGATGGTGGTTCCTTTTTGGAGATAGTCGATGAATATTATTCCGTTCGTATCCCAAAATACAGACGCCATCACCTTACCGGCCGACTGTTGCGTCTTTGCTCGCTTTGGATTCGGTTCGTCGACTGCTGTCCACTCAGCTGACTGTCTTTTGGATTCTGGTGTGTAATTGTGAAGCCATGTCTCATCCATTGTCACATATCTACGATAGAATTCCCTTTTATTGCGGTTTAACAGTGCCAAAGACTCCTCCGAAGCATCGATTCGTTGTTGTTTTTGGTCGACTGTGAGCTCACGCGGCAACAAATTTGCACAGAGCTTTCGCATACCCAAATGTTCATGTAAAATGGTAAAAACACTACCATCTGCTACCTTTACAATGTCAGCTATTTCGTGCACCTTCAATTTGCGATCGTTCATAACCAATTTGTGGATTTTTTTTATGTTTTCTGGAATAACAGCCTCATTTGGGCGTCCACTGCGCTCTACATCTTTTTTGCTGGTACGACCACATTTAAATTCAGCCATCCACTTCTCTACCATTTGTCTCGATGGAGCAGAGTTTGGATAATGTTTATCAAGCCATTGTTTGGTTTCCACTGTATTTTTTTCATCAAAAAGCAATGCTTTATTAAAATTCGAAATTCCATTTTTTCCATTTTTTTTCAAAAACAAAAGTTGCTTCACACAAAATGCTATAACTCACAAATAAATAGTCAGATTGCTGTCAAATTTATACACGTATCGTTTGAAGGTTAGTACTAAATAAAAATCATATGGAAAAAATTCTAGTAACGCCATCTATGTGTCATCCTACGGACTTATTGAATGACCTAGTATATTGGAAATAATATTAATATTTAACACCTTATAAACCAAGTCTCAATAAGATTGTAAGCCAGGATTAGAAGTTATTAAAGTTACTTAAAGTAAACTTAGAGGTGTTTGGAAGAACCCCAGCCAGTTTATTCAATTTTGAAATGAATCCAGATCTTCCATTTTCAAATTAACCTGAGTTAACCATCATATATCAAATTTTCAAAAAGATCCTATGCGTTTTTGTCAAATAATGAACCACCCACCGATGCATCTAATCCAAAACATCCCAGATGCCCAATTTATTTTAAATGTTTAAACTTTAAACAAACCAAATTAAGGCTTCTATATATGTACAGTGAAATTTTAAAAATAACAACTGTAATTATTTATTGTTGTTATACTAAATTTGAATATTTCGCTTTTGCTCATTGACACAGATTACTAATTGAAGCAGAAAATAAGCAAAATTAATTCCTTCTCACAAGCTTTCAAACAAATATGTGAAACTAGGTAATGAAATGAACACAGATCTCCTAAAATACGATTTGTAGGAACCCCAGGTTACGTTTAAACGATTTTTAGGGTTCTTTACTACACTACACGAGTCAATTTTATTTCGATTTTGAATTTTTAAACGCTCCATATTTTTATTTTTATTTTTTTATTTTAAATAAAATGTGTTGTTTAGTAGGAATTACGATATATGTCACAACTCACAACAAGACATAAAAACCTTTTTTCTACTCCTATCATAGTAAATTATAAATTACATCACACTATCCATGACATGTAAATTGATTATTTCAAATAGCGTGCGGTAAGTAAAAAAAGCGTGCGGTAAAGGATTTTCATATATATATTACCGCACGCTTTTGACACAGAATAATGCAAAGACTACCACAATTTGTAAACTATTTGCATCTAATTTATAATTAGTAGTTCATTTTTTCAAATAGTTATATGCGTTTGGGCATTAAAACAAAGTCGTAGAAAAAGTATATAACAAATCTCGAGTTGTAAAGCATTTTCCATGCTCGTGAAGATACTGCACTCGACGCTACGCGTCTCGTACGCAAAATTTTCCCTCGCATGTAAAATGCTATGTATTTACAACTCTAGAAATGTAATATACTATTTTCTATGATAGCATATGAAAAGTCTATTTTCATCACGCTTAATACCCTGTGAAAATGGTTTTTTTTTTCACTAGTGTAAAAAGAATAACAAATTCTAGTTGCTATGGTTTTTCATATAATTTTACAGTAACAACGCAACCATGAAAAATTAGAATATGAATTTTGAATGTTATGTTGTCGATCTCTAATATTATAACTTATAGTAAGTATAGATTATTTTTCTACTCCTATCACAGTAAATTATAAATTACATCATACTATCCATGACATGTAAATTGATTATTTCAAATAGTGTGCGGTAAGTACAAAAAAGTGTGCGGTAATGGATTTTCATATATATATTACGAAACCGCTTTTAATAAAAAGAAAAATTTTTATTTAAAGAAAAATTGGATTTTTAAAAATTAAATATTTCAATGTGTCAAAATACAGAATAATGCAAAGCCTACCACAATTTGTAAACTGTTTGCATTTAATTTATAATTAGTAGCTCATTTTTTCAGGTAATTATATACGTTTGGGCATTAAAACAAAGTCGTAGAAAAAGTATATAACAAATCTCGAGGTGTAAAGCATTTTCCATGCTCGTGAAGATACTGCACTCGACGCTACGCGTCTCGTACGCAATATTTTCCCTCGCATGTAAAATGATATTTACAACTCTAGATATGTAATATACTAATATAATATACTATCATAGAAAAAATTGCATTTTCTACGCGAGATGAAAACGTTTTTTGTTCGTAAACATGCCTCACTCGACGCGTGCGTGTCTCGTGAACAAATGTTTACTCACGAAAAAAACAATGTTTTAATATCTTGTAGGAAAATATACTATTAAAACCAAGGCTCCACAACAACACGCGTTCTTAGTTGTTGATGGCCTTAAATATCTTTTTTGCACGATCAGGCGATATTGCATGTTTACTGATTCGTAAATAAACATAGTAAGTTTCGTTTACAAATCACTGGTCGGTAAGTAATTACTTACCGATCATGCATCTCTCTTACCGAGATTCCAGGGTATGAATAAAAGCGATTTTTTTCAAATAAATTTGCAGGTCAACATATACTAGGTAGCTTTCAACTTTAAATAATATTCTTTTAAAAATATTGCAAACAACAGATTTAAAAGCAATTTATTTTAAAAATATATTCGATGAAAGTTAGTTCTGCAACAAAAAAACTTATAGAATTACATATGATGAAACGCAGAGCTTACTATTTTGAAATGAGATTTTAAGAAATTTTCTTTAAAACATTCAAACTTAAAAATGAATTTTATTATTTAATTAATTTTTATTGATCGTGCAAAAAATGTAATATAAGCATTTTGGGCATTAAGAGTTTTGCCGATTTCGGATATATTAGAGATCTCGACTTCGTCTCGATCTCAGAACATATATCCTCAATCGGTAAAGCACTCTTACTGCTAGGGATTGCAATTCCGGTATTTCGAATCCCGGAATACCGGGATTCGAACGAATTTTCCAACCTCGAAAACCCGGTATTAGCATTTTGAAATACCGGTATTTCAATATTAAAGGAAAAATAGTGTTTTATTTCTAAACTCTAAAATCCTTATAACGAAATCTCATTTGATTGTATCATACAGGATATCATACAGGATATTTTTAAGTTGATTCGGTTCGTGGAAATTGTTATCATAAAGAATGAAGCTGCCAAAAAATCAAAGTCTTACATCATTTTCTATATTTTAATGTGAATTGTGATTGCAATTTGCAATTTTATTATTCAAATGTTCTTTTTTGATTATTTCCAATTTGCAATTTCCAAGACTGAATTATTATTATTATTTAAATATATTTTAAAATATAGAAAAAATTATTTTATTGAAATTTTTAATGTTGATATAATTGCAATACAATTGTTAATTATAACATGTTCCATTGTTGACTGTTGTCACTGTCACTGTTGACAAAGACTGAATTATTTTATTTTGTTATATTATTATTTAAATATATTGTTTTATTCGCCTACATATTAAAGTGGTACTTTATTACTGTGATTTGCGGCCGTAAAGTGTCACTTTTTAAGCATATGTTTTGTTGTCATAGTTACATCCAAAAAAGTAAAAAAACATTTGTATTTGTTTAAATTCTATAAAAACTAGACATTTTTATCAAAGCAACCTTTAAATTCAAAATTTCATAATCCAATTAAAATTATTAGTATTATTTGTTGTCATAGTTATACAATTATTTGGAAAAAATAACAAATATTTTGTCAAAGGCTACCTGTTCAACATATTTTTCTTTAAAATTTTATGCAAATTTATAACTTTGCTTTAGAATAAATAGAACATTATTTACTTAGGAGCTAAAGTGCTACTTTTTGTGTTGAGTCTATAGTTTGACGGCCGACCGTAGGTTATTTACACTATTTTTCGGCAAACGTTTAAACTTTTTATAAATACAAAATTATATAAATTACAAATTTCATTATCCAATTACACTATTTGTTATGTTTTGTTGTCGTAGTTACATACAATAATTTAAAATTTCATAATCCAATCAGAATCAATTTCTTATTTTTTGTTGTCATAGTTATACAATTTGTTTGAAAAATAACAAAATAACAAATAACATATGCTACTTTACTTCCGCCGTAATATAAAATAAAAATGGCGTTACTTTTGCAGCCGCTTTGATTATAAGTAAAAAAGTAAGACTTTAACTAACTTCCTAGCCGTAGTAAAGTTAAACTTTACAGCCGTTTGCCGAAAAATAATTTTTTTTTAAATATTTTGCTTGCGGTAAATAAAAAATAGTATATGATGCTCGGACGTAAGCTATTTTGGACTTAATGTGGGTGCAAAATGCAAATCGAGGCGCTACAAAATCTTTAGCTCTACGTCCTTGCAGCATAATGTACGATTAAAGTACAGAAAAAATTATTTTATTGAGATTTTTATTTTTTTGTAAATCCCGATATTAATACCGGGATTCCGGTTTTAGATTAATCAATATCGAAATCCCGGTATTGATTTTTTCCTTAAAATTTGCAATCCCTACTTACTGCCCTTAATACTTAAATAACTATTATGTATTTTTTTAAAGAAGGGATAAATAAGCAATAAATCCTATTACATAACAAAATATGACATAGACCAATATAATATTTCATTATAAGATATACGATATAAAATTAAAATAAGAGGTAAACCGCAAATTTGTTTTAAAAATTTGCAGGAATTAATCTAAAATGGGGTTTCCAGTAAGTGACACATTCCTTGATCCTGTGACACACTATCTTCATCAATGATTAAGGAACACAAATAAAGTTATATGAAGACTGTTTCTTCGAGCAAGCAATAACGTGCCATGATCTAGGAATTCTACATAGCTAAGATTGATGTTGCGCTACCATTGACTAAATATAGTTCATCTCCAGCAGGCCTAAGATATCACTTTGGCTGATATCTCACTGATATTGCCAGTGGTATGTAATCACTAAAAATTAAGCAACAGTTTAACAAATCAACAAAAATTGACCTCTTGCGGCAACATCTATTTAGAATGCCGAGTTTTCTAGACTCGTTCTTTGCCATCGTAACTATATGATCGTTCCACAGTAAGTCGTTGGAAATTGTGACGCCAAATAAACGAATGCTTTCACATTTGTCTTTTTGTTCGTCACACATACTAATTAAAATATGGTTGGAGAGTCTTGGAAGTGGAAACAATCAAAGCTGTGTTTTGGTGGAATTAAAATTGACCAAATTTTGTCACTCCAATCGCCGATTTTTTTCTAGGTCGTCGTTTATATATACGGCAGCGTCTCTCCGGAAGACGAATGATTTGTGCAGTGTACTATCTTCTGCAACACTACATATTTAACTATTCTTTTAGTTAATTTTCAACAGTTCGTTGGCATAAATTAAAAAGGAGATAAAGCTGAGTCTAACACCTGCGTTAATTAATTTAGACTCATATACAGAAATGGGCTATATAGTTCAATGGGCGATGTATGTAGCCCATCCAGGCTTGACATATCCCAACTTCCAGCATGAAGAAAAAATATATTATAAAAAATTTTGTAAATGTTTTTATAATAACAGGAGGAATGTTGTCCAAACTGGGGATTTTGTTTTTGTTGGGTCATTGACTTAATGGTAAGGGGATTGAAGATTTAGTACCAGAATTTGAAGAATCATTGGCACTGTGAAAAGTTTTGTTGGAAATTGACATAGTTGGAGGTTTTGCCACTTCCGCTCTGTCAATTTCTGCTTTTTCGCTTTCAATTATCTGGTTTGATGTTCTATTGACTTTTAGGTATTGGGATCGATTATCTTTATTTTTGTTGTGATTGCAAAAGTTAAATAATCTACTCTTGTTTCTTAATTACCTGGATTATTGGCAACCACACTGTAGTTTTGTACCTGCAAATTGTTAATACAAATTTGCTCTTTACCTCTTATTTTATTTTTATGTTTTCTATCCTATCATGAAATATTGGCCTATGTCATTTCTTTATATGTCACATATTGACTTATTGTTTAGTTATTCTTTCTATAAAAAAAACAAATTTGCGCCCAACAACACCTTAGAACGCTTGTTGATTTTGTTGAAATTATGATTTTGTTGAAATTATGAAGATTGTAAAGAAAACCTTGAAAAAAACTTCGGAGACCATTGGTGGCAACCATTTTTGAGAAGTGAAATATTTTACAGATTTTGTGGTAAGTCAAGTTTTAAGTAGATCAGTTTTGATAACTGATGTGATTAGATAGTGATCGGAATTGCCAATACTATCCTTATCGACATCGAAACTCGTTATATCTTATGCTTCAAAAAACAAAACTAATTGTATGTATAATTTTTATGTGAACTAACCACCAATTATTTTGCAATAATAGAGCGATTTTTCTGTTCCGGTGTTTGCCACAATGGCGCTATAAATGAGAGATAAGAGAATAAATTCAAAAAATTTTATATTGGATTTCATACAAAACACAACTTGAATAATTTTAAAAATTATCAGTTGTAATCTCCCAAGGGCGGTGATAATTCGAAATAATTTTTTGCCAAACATTTCGAAAGCAAGTATATTGATAATAGGACGAGGCCGTAGACCGAGGGCTATTATCAATACCACTTGCTTGATTCACTTTCCAAAAAATTATTAGAATTTATCACCCAACGAGGGGAATTCGTTTAGACAAGGCGTATAATTATTTGTTATTAGTATAATTCAAATGTGATTGGCCAAATTGAATGATGTCATTACATTTTAGAGAATTTCTTTGGGTTAAATTAAAATTAAAATAAAGCAAAAAACTGTCTATGAAACTTTTCATTTTACTACAATTAAATAATTTAAATTTGTTTATGGACTAAACATGCTAGCGGACTATACGGGTAGCGTACATCCGAAATTCTACGTCCACGCCGTGCTACCTGGGTAACGCTAACAAAATAAGGTTGGTGTAGTTGAGAGGGGCAGAGTAAATACTGCTTATACTCAATGATTCGGCACCTTGGCGAGTCATTGGCGCCATAAAACCAATGCAACTCAAGCGTCTGTTCTCCATGTTAGGGGCGGCTTGGAGCGGGCGTCTGTCTTGGATAAAGCGGCTCGCTATATAAATGTGTAGAAAGCGTCTGTTCTCCATGTTAGGAGCGGCTTTCAGCGGGCGTCTGTCTTGGATCAAGCGGCTCACTATATATAAACATGTAAAAAGGTTCTTTCTGGTGACCTTAAGTTGCAGAACGAACCCATTCACGAAAATTTGGGTTGGGCGAAGGGCTAACACCCCATTTCCGTAAAAAAATTATTGTCATGAATTCTGTACACAGGCCTCGGAATATCTCAGAATCATTATTGGAACGACCTCGGAAAATGTACCCGGACTACGATTTAAAAATGGGAACCTGGAACGTGCTAAGCCTTAGAAGACCAGGAGATCTAAGACTCACACAACAAGTCGAGAGCTACACACTGGATATAGTGGCATTACAAGAACTAAGATGGCCAGGTAGTGGGATCCATGAAACAGCGAAAGGATACACTCTTTATTATTGCGGTTATCATAACGGAGGAGAATTTGGAGTTGGCTTTCTTATACACCGTCGCGTGAATCAGCATGTTATCGACTTCAGCCCAATTAATATGCGGTTATGCACACTGAGAATCCGCTCGCAAAAATTTAATGTAACGATCGTCAATGTTCATGGACCTACTGAAGATAAAGCAGATGATATTAAAGACCTGTTCTTCCTAGAACTCGAAGTCATCAATAAAATCCCGCGGCACGATATAAAAACCGTGGTAGGTGACTTTAATGCTCAAATTGGTAGGATTGCAGAACTTAAAACACATATTGGCCCTAACAGCTTGCATCATACCAGCAACAATAACGGCTTTCGCGCAGCTGAACTGGCTATGATGTATGATCTAGTAATTTTCAGCACTTTCTTCCCTCACAAGAGAATTCACAAGGCAACGTGGAAATCAAATGACGGAAGAACTGAAAATCAAATCGATCACGTCATGATCTCTAAGAGACACTCTACAAGTGTAACGGACGTTCGATCATACAGAGGTGCTGATATGGACACCGATCATATGCTTGTCATCTTTAAGTACAAGTGCAAATTATCATCTACATTTAATAGACAAGCAAGAAAGACCGTGCGCTGGAATGTCGATGCATTTAAACATCCGGAAACGCTGAACAGATATCAGCAAATAATAACACAAAACATAGAAGAGCATGCCATCTCTGAGATGCCATTAAACATACAAGAAGAATGGCAAACGCTCAACCATTATAGCCGCAGCACAAACTACAATCGGAAAACGACCACCGAAATCACACAACGAATGGTTTGACGACGAGTGCCGCCGATCCATGAAAAATGGTTAACAAGGAACACCCGAAGCTCCCAAGCTGATTATCTATGCGCCAGGAAAGCCTCAGCAAAACTTCTACGTAAAAAGAAACGCGAACACATGAAGAGCTGCATCGAAAACATCAACCAACAAGTGGCCAACGGAAATTCAAAAGAGTGCTTTGCCAATGCACGGAATCTGACAAAAGATTTCCACCCAAGATCTACAGCCATCAAAAATGGAAATAATGAACTTACAACAAGTGAACATGATGTGCTGGCAGTGTGGCGATCCCACTTACCTCCTGAATAAGACGAATGAAGTTCATCCTATTCGAGCAATTGCTCCATCAACTGAGGAGATTTTTGTCCCTTACCCAGCAATAGAAGAAGTGGAAGCTGCCATTAAAAACTGAAAAATGGCAAATCACCAGGTTTCGATGGAATTTCCGCAGAACTTTTGAAAAATGGAGGAGCAGCTCTGGTCTCACGTATATACGATCTGATTCTTGCAATCTGGGACCAAGAAGAACTACCTGCTGAATGGAAAACAGCTCTCATTGTTCCACTACATAAGAAAGGTGACCGTCTAAAGTGTGTGAATTATCGTGGCATCGCACTGTTGAACACTGCATATAAAATACTAGCTAATGTCGTACTTGCTCGACTCATTCCGTTCGCCGAATCTATCATCGGTAAATATCAGTGTGGTTTTCGTCCCAACCGCTCAACCACAGATCAATGTTTTACACTAAGGTTAATTCTGGAAAAATGTTGGGAGTACAACATCAGCATTCACCAGCTCTACGTTGATTTCAAGCAAGCATACTGTTTAATTTGGCGTGGCGTACGCGATAAGAAAAAGCCGAATTGAGACGCAAAACTGCATATATAACAAATCTAGTCAAGTTCTTGGCTACGCAGATGATATTGCGCTTCTCGGACGTAGAACGAGCGATATTAAAGATAGTCTCTCTCAGCTTGAAAGAAATGCTAAACGACTTGGATTATGCATCAACACCGGCAAAACTAAAGTGTTAACAACATCTAAGAACATACCTCCCGGAAATCTGGATACTGGCGACTATGAAGTGGAACGCGTGGAAAACTTCAAATACCTCGGGTCTGTTAACATCGTCAAATGACATGCAGGCAGATATCAAAGCCGTGTCTCTGCCGCATACAGAGTTTTCTACGCATACTCAAAACTTCTGCGATCCATCTTTCGCGGTCGTGTAAACTCACACTTTACAAAGCATTGATTCGACTTGTGCTTCCATTTGGAAGTGAAAGCTGGACACTGACTTCCTCCGATTGTAGAATTTTACGAGAGGAAGGTCATACGAACAATTTATGGTCCATGTAAAGTTGCTGAAAATCAGTATAGAATCCGAATGAATCACGAAATCAGACAGCTTCTTGGAGGCTGCGATGTAATCGGATTCATTAAATCTAACCGGATTAGATGGTTTGGTCATGTAGAAAGGGCTCTATTAGATAGAATGATAAAAAAGCATCCCAACAACAACCAGCTGGAGTTCGTCGCAGAGGAAGACCTAGACAACGCTGACGTGATGACATCATCCAAGACCTTCGTGATATAGGATGTCGAAACTGGGGTCATGGAACGAGATGATTGGAAGCTGATTGCACAGACGGCAAAATCCCTTCATGGGATGTAAAAGCCAGAGAGAGAGAAAAACTATACATGCTTTTAAATATTACTTTAGCATCCAAAATCATCCCTAGCTATGTTACTGTGCACGTATTAATAGTATATGCAATCTGGGCTGGGTTAATTTTCAAAATTATATCGTATATACGTTTTGGTTATTAACGTTAACATACGTGAATTGATTCATTCAGTTTGTTTCTCTATTTATGTATTCTATTGTTAATGATATTAGTTGCATGTGTAGGAAACTAAAACAAGTGAAGAAAAAATATTTCCACGGAAGTATATCAATAACATTACGCAATTAACTTTAAAATAATAACAAGCAAATAGCGACGTTAATCTGAAAAATAAAAACTAATACGTAGATTTTTTTTTATTTTGTTCTGTGAATTTGTTTTATCGATTTTCAAGGTCGGATGTGTTTATATTTCAAAATATTGTTTATTTGTTTGTATATTTATGTAATTAATAATAGCGACACAATTTAACTTTTGAATATACATTTGTCTCTTTCTCGGTCTACGGAAATGGTATACAATCCGAGTTACCACCAGAATTTTTAACGAAGCGGCTACTTTAATTTTTGGTGTTTGAGGTAGGCTGGGATGTAGACTGCTTTCTTATGTCCTCTATGTAATCGTGGGTTAGGCCTGATATCCATACTAGAGATATGTTGTTGATTCCAAGAAAATCAAGAGCCTTTTGTAATTTAGAGTCTTTTTGTACTATACTAAGTCTGTCAGTAAAAATATTTTTGACATTGCCATGTTTTGGTTTAATTTATAAGACACTGTCATCTGAAGCAGAGTATCACATTCGGTAGGTGGAGTAGAAACTATACTCTGCAACATCTAGGTTTCTGAAGTAATTCCACATCGTTATCAGTGAGTTAATGGATTCACAGTATATTTTGAAAAACATTTTCTTTCGTTATAGAATCAGTCTTTTAAAAGATTGCCAGAATTTGCTGTAGACGGTCTAATCAGCAAAAAGAGGAGATTTATGGGAGATAATGATGATGTTTGTATCAACCGAGGTTTTGTCCTAAGAAAAAATCTTCCCATCTTTACAATGGGATCCTTGTGACTTCTGAAGTTTGGTCAGATCCATCTTCAGAAGATAGTAGACACTAATTCTTGAAAATCTTACTCTTTCTAACGTCTGCAACATGTAAGCTGGTGTTGTTTAAACTAGTCAGTTTTTTTATTGAAAGTTAGACATGTTTAGTTTTATATGTTTTAATGTTTAATTATAATAAATTATTAATAACGTCTTCGAATATCTGAAGATACAATGCCAACTAGGGTTCCAAAGATGCCAGACTCTGTTAAAAAACTTATTTCTTAAAGCAAATGTTTTAAGAATAATAGTAGAAAAACGATATGGACCAGATGTCTTGTTAGTATTACTTTGTAAAATAATTTTTCTAGCCCAATGGGAACAGCCCGTATCATTTGTAATTATTGAATATAAACGTTTACCTAATTGTTTGCTGGATACTCGTATACACGTTTCCCCTAATTTCTTTTATTATGCTGTCAATCAAACTGGGTCCAGATGACTCCATGCAGGTAATTTTTAAATTGAGGTATAGCTTGCAAGATGATTTTATAAATGGAACCTGTGGTGCCATCTAATATTGTTTGAAGGTACTACAAAAATTTCAAATACTTTTCGAAAGCCTACGTGGGATCAGAGCATCGGTAGTCATCGATTTATACGGACGTCTATTTTGCTATGGTCAACTGGACCCAGTTTAACCATAGTGTGGCAAAAGTGAAAAACAAATTTTATTTTTGAAAAGTTTGATATTGATTTGAAAACAATTTGAATTTGTTTTGGATTTTTGAGATCAATTAAACTCAAGTAAGTAAAGAAGTAATTGGAATATTTTCAATTCAAAGGTATGGTTTGAAGTTTCTCAGAAAAAAACTACAATTCACATTTTTTACGTGTTTCGGATCGGATTCGAACCTACCCTCGTCAGTGCCCGGCTCGAATCTTTGGGCAGACACGCTATCGATTACGCCGTTGAGGCGATGACAATTTCAAAGTTGAAACTTCTTCATCACTTATTTATTTTACTTAAGTTGAATTTTTCCACTGTCATTAGACTCCATATTATGGAAATGCTTTTACATTATATGGGATTTTTTTGCATTAAATTTCTAGACAATACTTTGTGTGAATTCATAGAATGGGGAACATTTCTATTCTAATTAACATCCTAAGTCACGATTGTATAGTCATTATTGATTGTTTCCAATCAATGTGAAATCAATGGCTGACACTTGGTCAATTTGTAGTTCTACATGTATTAACATTAGACTACATTAAGGGAATTTAAATTTCATTTTGGATTTTTGAGATCAATTAAACTCAAGTAAGTAAAGAAGTAATTGGAATATTTTCAATTCAAAGGTATGGTTTGAAGTTTCTCAGAAAAAAAACTACAATTCACATTTTTTACGTGTTTCGGATCGGATTCGAACCTACCCTCGTCAGTGCCCGGCTCAATTTGAATTTGTTTTATTTCATTTCATGAGTTTCATTAAAATTGACAACTTTAATATTCAAAATAATAGTAGATTCCAAGGGAGAGAAGTGCATGTTTTTCTCCCGATGTGTGTTTGGAGCCCGAGGGCAAAGCCTGAGGGCTACATGCCTACATATCACTTAGGGAGATAATATGCTCTCCTGAGGTGTATATACTATTTTTTGCACGACTACAATATAATTATGTCGTTAAAAACTAAATCTAATCATTTAAATAATAATAATATTTATTGACAGAATTAGGTATTTTTTACATTATTGTACATGAATACGTGCTTTGAGTTGAGCGCATCAAGCGGTTGGCGTTACTACAGAAAATATTGATTCAAAGAATTAATGAGTTTACCATCGCTTGGCGAGATTATATGTTTTTATATAATGAAATTTGTTTGTCAGCTTAAATTAGATAAAAAATAAGACTAAGAACTAATTTTAAAATCTAAACTTAATTCTAAAATCTTAAACCTAAACTAAACTACGGTATTAATTAGATTTATTTAAATAGATATAAGGTTCGTTCGATTTGACTGAAACAATTGAAAAAACAACAACAATTGCATTCAATTTTTCAGTTGTATCAATTGCTTCAGTCAAATCGAACACGGCTATAGTTAGGTTTTGGATCAATTCATTATTTATGTTGGCTAGTTTTGATAAGTATTTTAAATTAATTTCTTGTATAATTTGCTTGATATAATTCTTGGTGTCTTGGTGAACGTTAATTGTGTGGTATGGTATCTAGTAGTTTTATTTAAAATTATTTTTAAAAATTTGTTTGCAGTATTTGAAGCTTTTGAAGATGGGTGTTGGTTGTTTTCGACCAAATTGGGGTCCCATGTAGTATTACAGGTAGAACCATTGCTTTGTATATCATTATTTTACTTTTGAGATTCAAATTGCTTTTTCTGTTTATAAGAGGGTATAGCGTTTTTAGCAGATTGTTGCATTTGCGGATGATCTCGTTTATATGTGTTTTAATGGTTAGCTTTCAATCTAGGTGGACACCTAAGTAGCGCACACTTGTAGCCCAATTAAGGTCTACATTATTAATACGAATGTTATGGTTAGGGAGTTTACGAGTCACACGACATCTTGTAAAGTATATCGATTCAAATTTGGAAACATTTAGAATTAGTTTCCATTTGTCAAAGTATGATGATAGTATATTTAAGTATTCTTCTAGAGATTCCACTATGACCTGTATAGATTCCGCTATGACCTCGTGTGATTTATAAATAGCCATGTCATCGGCAAATAAGGCAAAATGAGCAAGATTTGACTTAGGAATATCATTGATGTAAAAATTAAAGAGAATCGAACTTAGCACAGCCCCTTGTGGTACTCCAGCTACTGCGTGTTTGATTAGAGACTGAGACTTTAGTAATTGTACATAAAATTGTCTATTTTTAAAAAACGATAGTAAAATTTTAATAATATATGTAGGGAAGTTGTAATACTTCATTTTGAAAACAAGGACTTCAAGCCAGACCGTGTCGAAAGCGTTTTGAAGATCTAGCATTACCATACCCGTGGAAAGCTGGGTTTTTCGATTGTGTTTTATTTCATCTACGATTCTATGAATTCGATGGGTAGTTGAGTGTTGTTGTCTAAATCCAAATTGCTCAGGTGTAATAATTTTAGAATCATTTAAGTGATCGATCAAGGGATCTTTTAAGAGACGTTCAAACACTTTCCTTATAGAATTTAAAAGACTTATTGGTCTATAAGTGCTGGGCAGAGATGAATATTTTGTTTTTTGGCCACTTTTGCTTTTTTCCAGCTATCGGGGAAGTAAGCGATTAAGAGACAGCTATTGAATATGTTTTTAATAAATGTAATAGTAGATATTGGTAAGTATTTTAGGAGAATGTTTGGGATACCATCATCACCAGGGGCTTTAAAAGGGCGAAGATGTTAGAGAATTTGTTCGACTTCATTAGTTGTTACCCGTATGATCTCGGAATGGATTATTTGGGTAGTCAGTACATCATTATAAGTGTAGTTGACATCGTTTGCAATTGGTAAAGAGTTTGTATTATTTAGTTGGTGAATCCTTTGGAAGTGAACAACCAATGCTTCAGATTTATCATCATTGGAGTGGATGACGTTTATATTGAAAAAAGGAATCGGTTTAGGTCTATTTCGAAAGTATTTGGCAGTCTTCATTTGGCACTTTGGCATTGGAGCGGTACTCTCAAGTTTTGTTTGCCATTTTAAGTTGGAAAGTTCGTTTATAAGATTGCTGATTAATCTGCTCAGTTGATTTGTTTTAGTTTTAAAGTATTGAACTCTTTGTCTATTCCATTGTCGTCTGCAATAGTTTCGGTCTTTAATAAGTTAGAGGATGTGTGGTTTAAGAGTTATTCTTTCGTTAGGGTTGACGTTTTTGAGGGGAACGTGCATCGATCTGGCTTCAAGTATTTTATGCGTTGTCATGTTTAAAGCTTCGTCAATTTCTTGAGCATATTTGAATTCTATGTTGTCATCGAAAAGTGGGCATCTAGGAAGCTTTTATAGTTTGCCTGCCAGTTAGAATGGGTATAATCAAAATGTTTAGGCGGTTCGGCGAGTTCGTTCTAGGACCCAGAGATCACACAGAGCACTGGATAGTGGTCAGAGTTAAGTTCTTCGACAGTTGTTACATTTTAAATGCAAGAAGAGTTGGTGAGAAACAGGTCTAAGTAGCTTGGAGTACCGTAACGGCTATAATATGTTGGCTTATCTGGCCCGAAAATTGTAAGGTTATCCGAGTTGGAACATATATTGGGAAGAGTTCTACCACCTTTGTTTGATCTAAGGCTGTGCCAGGATTGGTGGCGGCTGTTTAAGTCACCTCCAATTATGAATGGGGAGGAATTACGGGTCAGTCGAATTAAATCATTTCTATAATTGGAATCATTAGCATTTGGACAGTAGCAGCAATGAATTTTAAGTGAACCAGTGGAATTTTTAAGTGAAATACTAATTGATTCTATGTTTTGAAGCTGCAAGTTTAGAATAATTAAGTGTTTTAGATGTTTTTTTACAGATAGCAACACCTCCACGTCTAGCGTGCATTCTGTCATTACGATATAAATAGTAATTAGAAAAACTTACGGAAATATTTGGATTCAGGTGAGTTTCGGTGATTAACATGACGTCAATTTTATGTTTAGCGAGAAATATTTCAAGTTCGATTTTTTTTCCTTTGAAGCTTCTAGCATTCCAAGTCGCAATTATGTATTTAGGGCAGCCCAACATATTTTAAAGCAATTTCTGCCACCACCTTCAGCTGCTCAAATTTATTATTACAGTGTTGAATTTTAGTTAGAATTTCACTAAAAATATTTAAGAGTTCATTAGAGTTAAATAAGTTATGATTGTTACCTTTGTAGAGTAGAAGCTTATAGAATTTAGTGTCGTGATGCGATAATTTAAAGTAGTCGTGTGGGGTGATGCATGAAAATTGTTAGTTAATGGTCGGAAGTTTCCAGGAAGAAAGTTTGTGTTCTGGTTTCTCCGAGCTGGTTGTTTTGAAGCTTTATCCTTGATAGATATGTTATGCCTAATGTTGATATATTCAGTTCGAGCTGGGGATCTTATACCATTTGCTTGGTGATTGTTGCCACAATTTGCAATGCAGCAATGTTTAGCTGTTTCGCAGCAATGTTTAGCTGTTTTTCCCTGACTGAGCAGTTATCCAGGTTGTGATCTAGTGAACATTATCTACATTTTGTTTTCATGTGACAATTTGATGAGCCATGACCGTAAAGATAGCACTTACCGCATTGTGTAAGCTGATTTTGAGTGCGCCTGAAACCCTCCCATTTACATAAGTTGTGTGAAATATGTTTGATTGTTTTAAGCTGGTTAAGACTTAGAGACCCATGCTTAAATGAGACAATGTAAACGGCATTGTCATTATACTTTTGATGTTTTAGTTTTATAGGCGTAGCGCTTACTGGTAGAAATCCATATGTTTTAATTTCATCAATTATTGTATCTGGATCCAAACGAAAATAGTTATTTGTGTAACTAGTGCAAAAAGTGCATATTTGTTGCACGATGCATGAAGTTGTCGAGAGCTGCAACCATGCTGAGTGCAACAAATATGCTTTTTGCACGTGTTGCACACAACATTTTTGCAACCATGCAACCTGCAACCATGCTGAGTGCAACAAATATGCTTTTTGCACGTGTCGCACTCAACATTTTTCCTACGATCTTAAGGTACTTTTTGTACTAGTCCTTTTTGCAATATTAAGGTACTTTTTGCACTAGTGCAAAAAATTACACTTTTGACACAGTACATAGTGAAAAAAATAGTCCCTTTTTGCACGATCGTAGAAAATTATAATTTTTGATGTTCATAATAGTAGGTGGTTTTTATACAAATTTGTTTGAATTTATCAATGCAATCCTCTCCCGCAAATGAGGGAGCAGAATTGGACTTTATATGCAACTCGTGCAAAAATAAATTTTTTGAATAGCTCTAAATAATCCAATTTTTTTCTTTAAAGCATACTATTTCTAGAGTTGAACCCAGACACTTTTAGGTTATCTCAAAAATTGAAATTTTTAGAATTTTTTATTAAAATGGGTCAAATTTTGCAAATTTTTTTCTTGCGTTTTTTTTCAAATTTAAAATTATTTAAAAAAGGTTACAAAACGACTGACTCCTAAAGTGGAAGTCTGATACTTTATTTTCGTGCAAACTTTGAGTTAATACATCAAAAACTGCGCCAATGGCAACTGTTTTTTGCGTGAGGTCAACTGAACCCAGTGTGACCATTACTTTATTTTTAGGAGTTGTGACATATCTGACCAAAACTAAAAACAATGTCCTCATAAAAGTCTTCTGCCGAAAACTATATACAAACCTATAACAAAAACCGAAGTTTTGATATATCAGAGCATTGAGATTTCAGCCTCTCCTTATTGACTTATAGTTTATTTGCAATAACTTACTATGTTGGTGATATAATTCACGTCAGTAACTTTGCTGTTAATTTATATTAATTTTTCAAACGAGTCAGAAAAACAATAATTTTTTTGGAAATATTTCGTAAGAAATTAAAATTTTCAATGATTAGTTAATGAAATTGAATATTTCATGTTCCTAAAGAAAAAATTCGAAAGAATGATTTAAAAGTGGTGTAACAACCATCTATTGTTCTTCTCAGAGGAAGGATAATATTAATTTGAATAACATTTGTCAATTTATGCATGTTTTTTGTTTTATGGTCTGTGAGACTGTGCATTAAACGACCAAGCGCGTTTTGATTAGCTCGGATCGTTGTGAATAGATATTCTTTTTTTGCGGCTTGACGTTTATTATAAAGTTTTATGATATTCACGATTTCAAAAATTAAAACTCCATACTAAGTATGGAGGCTTCGCTAAAGCTTGCTTATGATTTGGTTCAGCTATCAAATGACTTAGTTCAATTTATGTTAGCAATTTTATCGTTCGATGTGATAGTGCTGGTACTGGTACGGAACTTAGATCAACTTTGTTAAATTTTCAATATCAAGACTAAAATTTATTAAGTAATTGTTATATATTTTTGGTAAAAGAAACATAAGAGTGATAGCAAATCTATAAGTTCGTATTTCATAACCAGGACTCAAAGCTAAAATTCTTGATTTATTATTTCAAAAAAGTTTATATGAAGGATTTTTATTAACTGTTGTTAATAAAAAATATTGCGACGCTGATGCTTGCTTATAGGCTAACTTCACCACAGCTCTGGAAACAAATGTTCTGGATATATAGCGAGCAAATATCCATGAAATACTTTAATTAAGGGCCAACTAGTGTCATAGATTTACGCGTAGTTCTAATTATACAAACATTAAAGAAAGTTGTAGTATCCCAACAAACATAAATTCTGCTGTACGATAAAAAGTAAAAAAATTGTTTGCCGGAAGTGACAAACCGGAAGTTGTAATGCAAAACTATTACAAATCTACTCTAAGCATATATACCAAGGTTTATCAAAATCAATTATCAGGATCTTATGTTATTGGCATTTCAAATAAACAGGTGTTCGGGAAAACAACCACTTATCCCAATATCGTCCAAAAACTAATCAGTTTTTTTTTCATTCAAATTGCCATCTTTTATGATTGCATCATCAAAATCGATTATTGAACATGGTGCGAAAATTTGGCAGTTGTATGGTGGACCCTCCGCTACTCTGATCGCTGTGTCCCAAAAGCTGATCATTATCGTTTCAAACTAATTGAAAGCTTTTTCATAAGTTTCATCATAATCACTTCATTATTGTAAGCTGTAGTGTGTATAAAAACACTGAAAAAAATTAAAAAAATTGCAAACAAATTTTTTTTACCGGAAGTTAAAAACCGGAAGTTGGGATGCAGAACTGTTGTGAACCATACTAAATGCTTATGTACCAAGTTTCATCCAATTTGATTTTCAGGTACAGATGACAGGTACACAGGTAGAGTTTCTAATCCGGATATCGAATTATCCAGCTTATTCGACCATATTTTGAATATTCGAATATCCGGATACTTTTTTGCAATTATCCGAATATTAAAAAACCCATTGTTTTGCAAAAAAATAATCGAATTGCGTTGCAAAGTTCAAATAAATATTAAGTTGCGTTGCAAAATTTGTTAGTGCAGTGAAGTGACTATAAGTTTTAAAAATTTCTTTACAACTTTAATGTTTTGAAGACTGTAATCATTGAATATTTTATGAAACACTTCGTGAATCTGCAGTGTAAAGATATTTTACTATTATTTATTTAATGCTATACTAATTTTAAAAAAATAATGTTTTATAAACTTGTGGCCCTGTCAATAAAATCTGAAGTATTGGCTATTTTTCTAAAGTTTATAAGAGCTGTACTTCTAAATTATGACTCTGAGGAAATCATTAATGAAATTACTATTGAAAGTGAAGATGAAGAAAGTCTAAGTAGTGAAGTTTGATCGTGACTGCAGAAAGTACTTGCGAATTCTATTGCTTTAACTACTTATGTTGAGAAGCAGAATGGAGGAAGTTCCATATTGCTGAAAAAAGATTTCATTTATTTAAATAATTATAAAAAACGGACGGGAAATTTAAATATTCTAAATCGCGTATTATTACCAATAAAACCGACACCGACTGCAACGGTGCGGGTATTTTCAATTGCTGGTCTTACCAGGATAAAAATAAGAACTCGACTCAATTTCGAGACATTGTAATAATTAATTAATTAATGCAATAATTTTTCTAAAATATGCATTTTTATAAATGCATCAACAACTTAAATTAATGAAGTTATTGATGCATTTATAAAAATGTATATTTCAGAAAAATTATTGCATTAATTAATTAATTATTACAATGTATCGAAATTGAGTCGAGGTTTAATTTAAATCCTAATTAAATTTATCAATAACTTTATTTTTTTATTATTTTTATGATTTGTTACTATTTTTGTTATTTTGTGACTATGTATAAAAATCAATTAATATAGATACACGAAAAATATACATAAATGATTTAAATACCGCAAAGTAAAAAACATGTTTTATTTATTGTTTAATTAAATTGTTTAAATATTGTTTAAATATTACCCGCATGGAGGGATCAGTTTTTATTGTTTTAAAAATTTTTTTTGTTTTTGATCTACGGGTGTGACAACCCCGCGTACTCCAGTCCCTGCTATTGGCATACGAGCTAACGTGAGATATCACATACCACTGGCAATAGCGGTGAGATATCACTAGCTAAGGTGACATCTTAGGGGTGGCGGCGGATGAACTGTATTCAGTCAACGGTAGCATCCTCAATCTTAGCTGTAAAATAATCCTTGATGACGGGACGCTATTGTTTCCTTGAAGAAACGAGCCTTCATATAACTATGTGTGGGCTTTGATCTTCAAGAAAGACGGTGCGTCACAGGATCTAGGAATATGCAACCGGCTGGGTTATTGGCAACTACATTTTTGTTTTGTTTCAGCAAATTTTTGTAAAAATTTGCTATTTACTTTTTAATTTACCTTTATTTTCTCTATTCTATCATAAAATATTGGCCTATGTCATATTTTGTCAGTGATATGATTTTTTGTTTAGTTATCCATTCTTTAACAAAAAATATAAAAACAAAAAAAGAAAGATTTACGTCCATCAACACCTTTGAACGTATGTTGTTGTGGAACCTTGGTCTTAAAAGGTTTTTTTCGGCAAACGGCTGTAAAGTTTAACTTTACTGCCGCTAGGGAGTTAGCTAAAGTCTCACTTTTTAGCCTGACAGCAAAAGTAACGTCTAGCGACAGCAAAAGTAACGCCATTTTTATTTTATATTACGGAGGCTGTAAAGTAGCATTTGTTATTTGTTAGTTTGTTATTTTTTCAAACATATTGTATAACCATGACAACAAAAAATAAGTTGATTCTCATATTATGAAATTTTGAAAAGGCTCCTTTGATAAAAAAATTTTATTCATACAAATTTAAATGTTTTTTTCTCTTTTTTGGAAGTAATTATGACGATAAAAATTCATATTTATAAAATGTTTGATGTATTAATTTCATATTTATAAAAAATTTAAACGTTTGCCGAAAAAATAGTGTATTTAATTCGGAGCTAAAGTGACTTTTTGTGTTTCGTCTATAATTGTCGGCCTCCCTGCGGTCGGCCGTCAAACTATAGACTCAACACAAAAAGTATCACTTTAGCTCCTAATTAAATAATGTACTATTATGTGTTATTGTAACACATATTGTAGTTCCTACTACACAACACATTTTATTCAAAAAAAAAAAAAAAATTATCCCGATATCCGGATTATCCGGATAATGTATTGGTTATGTATTCGATATCCGGATAATCAAATAAGTCGGATATTTAGAAACCCTATACACAGGCGCTTAGGGGATCCCCACCACTTTGTTCAATATCACTCAAAAACTAATCAGCTCCTTGCCATACATATTTGCATTCTTTTTTAAAGTGTCATCAAAATTAATTCAAGAATGAATGTTGTATGCTCCCAACAAACACAAAAAACAATGTGAGCAAAAACACCTTTTGTATGTTGGAGGACCCCCTAACCCTTTGTCCAATGTGTTCCAAAAGCTAATGAAAAATTTCTCATATTGTTTGAAACCTTTTTCCAACATTTCATGAAAATCGATCTGTAATTGTAGGCTACAGTAAATCATCCAGACCAGTTTCCATTTATGTTTATTTAGATTTAGTTTACACTTTTTGCTGTAGGCTCTTGGCGCAATTCCTTGAATAATATATTTGTTTAGGACTTGTTTTATACGCACGTATATATAAATTTAAAAAAAAATGATTTAAATGATCACTCAATATATTTCGTCTTTTTAGGACATCCTCAGGAGTAAGCCTGAGGATGTCCGAAAAGACGAAATATATTGAGTGACCATAAAAAATAAAATTAAATCTTGTATTTTTTTTAAATTTTATATTAACGTGCGTATAAAGCAAGTGCTAAATAAATATTTTATTCAGATTGTCTGTCTTTCATTTTATCCTTAATCTTTTTTATATCCAGTATTTTGTTATTATATTAGACATTAGTCAAAAAGTATGTATTTCGAAAATGTACTATAAAAATACCATCGGTATACGCAAACACAATTAGAATTGATTTAAAAGATGTTGTGGTTAGAAATGTACTTTTTAGATTACACACACCCTGTAACTAATTTATAAATTGCAGCAAGATAAGAACACCCTGCACAAGATTGTTGTTGTTTTTCTTAAAATAGTAAATAAGGGAAATACATAAAAGAAAATTTTAAGTAAAATAAAAGTTCCCTTACTTATTAATTGTAAACATATTTCAATTATTAATAAATTTTAAGTTGGAAAATCTGAAAGAGTAACATCTTAGTTGTTTTTTCTTTTATGAATTTTATTATGTATTTTTGTAATTTTTTTTTTTTGATTTCTTAAAGCTTGGTCCACATAGGTTAACATTTTCGTCTTTTAAAACAGCAATGAAATTAAGAACTAACCTAATATCTTGATTTTATCAAATGTTTTCGATTTATTTCTTTAATTTAAGGATGTATAGATAGTCAAATCGCGTAGTACATCTAATAAAATTTCAAACAAATTATTATGTAAAAATTTCAATACAGGAATGCTTTTTATCAATTACAACAATTTTCTATGATAGAATATTTTTCAAAATATTATATAATTTCATAGTACTAAAAAATATGTGTCTCTAATTTGGCTACCGCTACTATATGGAAAAGTAGATCTGGCAACGTCGCAGTCAGTCAAATATATTTATTATTTTAATTTAAAATTATTTTGTTTTATTGTTACGTGTCCTGTAGGAATAAATAAATATATTTATTATTTTATTTTAAAATCTGATTGTCACGATATCTTATTATGAACAAGAACGATGAAAAAAGACTTCTCTTTGACCGACACACACAACGTTGCCAGATTTTCTTTCTGCAAATGGCGGTTAGTTTTCCGGTGTACGCAGCAGATTTTATAAATTTTTAAATTGAATAATTACGTCTGATTGCCGGTGACACCGCTGTTTTTTGGGCTAAAAAAATCATAAATCGCACAGAGAAACTGAACGTTAGTTTTTTTCGGATATCTTTGCAAGAACATTCTGAATTTTCAATTTTTCTAACAAATGTTGATACTTCCGCCGAATATAACATAGAGTGAATGATAACTTTGAAATTGATTATTTCGCGAAAATTGTCGGTGAGATCTAAATTTTTTGATTCCAATCGATGCAGGAACGTTTATTCTGTAATATATTTTAAAATCCGACGTAATGCCCAAAATACATGTGCAGAAAGTCTGCACGCAGTGTTGCATGCATATCTGCATCTAAAATAGATGTGCAGAATTTTTATATATTCGACATGCAGAATTTTCGTAACAATGACAGTTCGTTTTCTTACACTGAAAAAAACATGTCCTATTTCTAATCGAAATGCAATTGTCTCAACCTCACCCTGCGGTCACATGTGGCGAATCAAACTACGAAATTGCTTCAACAACTCTACAATTATAAATCGATGAAGTTGAGACAATCACATAAAATATTGATGTGAAAATAAAATATAGTTCAATTAATCTGAAATACTTAAACTTTAAAATGGAAAATTCATGATATAAGGCCAAAGAAAATTTTTTTCAGGGAAATAGCTATTATCTTTATTCAACTACTGTTATATTGGATATGACACTTTATATTTTAAATAAACTTCATTCTGTTGTTAGGAAAATGTTATCGTGTAGTTGTCCCAATCACAGTGAAATTGTTTGCAAATAATTTTTCTTTGCATGAATAATCAACTGCCAACTTCAAGATGAGGTTGTCATGAACTTCAATTTTTTTTTCAGTGTACGTATTATTAAATAGTTATAAGTGAAAATTGTCACAATTTAAAGAAAACTGTCTTTTTAATTAAAAGATAGAAGAAAATAATTGAATCATTGCCTGTAAAAACGTTTATGTCTAAATTAAAATTTAAGTTCAAATTATGTACATATACCACTGTTTCCGATAATCCTTTCCCAAAAATTTATTTATTAACAATATTAGTTTTAATTATTTTATAATTGGGATTATTTAGAATATTTGAATATCTTTATAAACAAATAATCATTACAAAAATAATTTCATTTAAAAAAAAATATCATTCATTTTCTTTTGAGTTAAATAAAAAATAATTCATTTTCAAACAAAATGTCAAAATCATCCATTTTTATCTGAGTTTTCAAGTAGTTTTTGTTTTTTTATTGTGGTAGCACTGCCTATGTGCAGCGAAATTAGAATCAGAGATATCTTGCAGAATTTTTCTGCATGCAGAATTTACATGTAATTGCTCTCATATAACAACACATGTTCTAATTTCGCTGCATGCAGAATTCTGCACATGTATTTAGACCATTAATCTTTGATTTCATAAATGTTATATACACCCTTAAAACAAATACAGTTAATTTCGTTGCATGCAGAATTCTGCACATGTACTTAGACCATTAATCTTTGATTTCATAAATGTTATATACACCCTTAAAACAAATACAGTTATTGTTTTGTAAAATTTGTTTGAGAATCAATCATAAAAAGAATAATTCAAAAAATGTCACGAGAAAGACACGAATTATGACAATAACATCTTATTTTAAAAGAAGTTGTTGTTTGTTCTTATCCGTTCGCAAATGGTATTTCATATCTCTTTTTAATTGCATTCTGTTTGTCTTATAGAATGAAACTTTAAGACCTATGTGCGGCAAGCTTAATTTATGTTTACGATTGTAAGAAAATGTAGATAGAGTGAGATAGAACTAAATTTAATATTTATATCTCTTGAGTCGTAAATTTATATCGTTCACTTCTTTTACCCTATTTCATCAGCATAGCTCCATTACCTTCACTACTGATGATGACGTTCGATGTAAAAGTAGCAACAAAAAAACTATTATTTATTAACGTTAAAATATTCGACGAGGTCAGTCAGTTGAGATATTTATTTCGAATGGTGAAGTAACGTAATAATCAAAGTATAATTTTATTTTGTTTTGCTCGGTTAATTTATTTGATTTTCAATTGTTTTGTTTTATATTATATGAATATGTGATTTTAAGAAAAAAAATTTAATTTTTAATAAAAAAGTGGAAAATTATTTTAGTGTTTAAATTATTTTTTAGTATAACAACCTTCGTATGTCGTGATGCTGTGAATAATTATCTGATAAGATTAACATGTTATAACCATAAAAAACCTTGTTTTATTTTTTAAAGTTGAAACACAATTTGGATAAATAGTGTGTACAAGTATTATGTGATTTTTGGTTACAGTGGATATCATTCAAAACTGGATACGCAAAAATATTTAAAAATTGCCTTATTAAGGTTTAGATCATTCAACAAATAAATCGAACATGGAAAATTAGAGGTGAAAATAAAAGGAAATTGTAAATTAAATTTTGAAAAATTTTATTATAAATACATTCATTCTTTATGCTAAGGTTCGCTTGTTAGTTTATAGTTAGTTTATATACAAAAATAGATAGTACTTGAGGAATGAAACCACATTTTGTTTATTTATTATTTTTGAGCTTGTCAATTTAGTTAATTTAATTGCATTACATACTTTGAATATTTTGTTTGCTTATTTCATCCCAACAATTCGACCCAATAGTTATTTTCATATCATTTTAATTTGATTAAGAAGAATTGACAAGAATGTCCCTAAATCTAACAAACGTAACTTTGATTCTTTGCTACTTAGAAAAAATTTACAAATCCGAATAAAATTTACGAATCCGAAAAATTTACGAATTTTTTATGCCACCATAAATGTTAAGTTCTGTATCCCATCCTCATGTTCAAAAGTTGAAGACTTTTTTGATAAGAGCCAATGATTTTGATAAAAGCCTTGAATGATCTGCTTTGCAAAAATCTTCTATCCTTAGATAGCTTAATCCTAACTTTATCCAACAATTTGAGAGACTGTCTCATCAGTCATCCTCTTCAAAACAAAAGCGGTATGTCGAATCATTTCCTACTCCAAGCCTTACCATGTGTTTATTCATATGATGATAACCTGTTAGTAGTCTCACCATTACCATCACCTTTTTAGATACTACTGTCGATGAAAACATAGCTTTCGAAATACGTATTTAGTAAAATAAAACTTAATTTAACAAGAATAAGGCGGTTATTATTTTATTATTATTTAAAATCGTTATCAGACTGGTCCTCTATCGTTAGCATTACAACGTTATTTTACATATTGATACAGCCAGTAGACTATTTTCAGAGTCAGACCCATTTGCCGCCAAAGGCCCTCCTGCACTACAACGGCACTCGAGTTGTTCTAAATATACAAACATTGACGACAAAAAAATAATTATAGAATAAAACGTATTGCTTACAAGTTTTTGGGTTGGTCAAGTTCAATAGTTTGTATATATGTATTTTCAATTGCGTGATTGTTTAATTTTTATTCATTTAACGTATAAAAAAAAAAGTTTGTTTTATTTCAAAAATGTGTTTCGAATTAGTCTGATAGTATAATATGAATGAATTATGCTTATTTACCTTTTTATAGTAATAACTAATAAGTAATACAACAAAACCTAGATCAAAAGTTCTTAATTTTGATTGATATAATGGTCGTACATACTACATACGTACATATAGCACAAAAATTCTTTGATCATACTACAAGGTTGCTAATTGGCTGTAACGATTTATAAGTTTATTACCAAATGCATGACATTGTTAACCAAATTGTAAGGTTATGTTTACCAGTAGCAAAATATTGCGATCAATTTCAGGTTATTTGACAAATTATTATAATAATAATCATTTATCCAATCAATAGATCAATTTTTCAAATCAATTTATTTTATTTTATTTGAATATTTCGACCCTTATTTGGGGTCCTCCTCAGCACACATCAACAACATAAAACAACATAACATTGCGATCAATGTTTCTGGTACCAAAACAATAAATATAGTTGCAATTCGCTGTTCTAACAGAATGTATTTAACCATTGGTACACCATCCAAACGAATAAACTTTAATTAATTAAGGAACCTAACAATTATTTTTAGTTTGAAAACAGAAAATTTATCGAGTGAAGTCTAAACAGATTAATTTTTACTTATACCTTACTCTAAAATTTTTATGTTCATGCTAATGGCAGGAATTGGCGTGAGATAATTCATGTTATCTATTGCACGCTATTGCTTTCTCCACGAAACGAGCCTTCATATAACTTAAACTCGACAGCTTTGCAAACTCCTAAAAAAAATCCCCCAAATTCGGTCTTCAGGAGTTAAAATGAAAAAATTTCAGGTTTTGGTTAAGGATTTTCATATAGTTTTGGTTAAGAATTCGGTTTTGGTTAAGGATTTTGATATAGTTTTCGGCATAAAACTTTTATGAGGACATTGTTTTTATTTTTGGGCAACGATGTATATCAAACAAACCTCTTTGCTAAAGTGCATGTATTTTTTTATCTCTGTTTAGAAATTTATTACAAAACTAACACGAAACATCAATACGTTGCCGGAAAATCATAACAGATCATAAATTAACATAATTTAGTGAAATGATGGTACACTCAGCAAACTACTCAAAAATCTCTCCATTTAGCGTTTCGAGGAAATATTACAAAATCACAAATTCATATTTCTTTCAAGATTCCAATAATATTGTAAAAACTAATTAAAATCAAACTTTTTTAAAAATTCTAAATATATTCCAAAAATTAAAATAAAACCAAATATTCAAACTTTTTCTAAATTCTAATAATATTCCAAAAATTCTTAAAAATTCAATAATTGAAACTTTTTCCAAAATTCTACAAATATTGCAAAAAATATAACAATATCAAAAATTAAAACTTTTTCAAAAAATTCTAAAAATATTGCAAAAATTATTACAAATTCAAAAATACAAACATTTTTCAAAATTCAAAAAATATTTCAAAAACTATAACAAGTTCAAAAATTTTCCATGCCACATTTTCGTAATACAAACAGTTAATTTTTTTGACATACTTGACAACATTTTTTTGACAAACTTATAGTTCCATTATTATCTATAAAAATAATAAAATGTCATGTCATATAAATAATTTATTTTATTTTTTTCCAAAAAATTGGGTAAAAAAATAAATAAAAATCTTTCTTTTCACACTTGACAACATTTTTTGACAAACTTATAATGCCATAATTCTCAATAATAATAATAAAATTTCAGGTCATACAAATAATTTATTTTATTTTTTTCCAAAAAATTGGGTAAAAAAATAAATAAAACCTTTCTTTTGACACACTTGACAACCTTTTTTTTGACTAACTTATAATGCCATAATTCTCAATAATAATAATAAAATTTCAGGTCATACAGATTATTAATTTTATTTTTTCCCAAAAAATAGGGTAAAAAAATAAATAAAAATCTTTCTTTTGACACACTTGACATCATTTTTTTTAAAAACTTATAATGCCATAATTCTCAATAATAATAATAAAATTTCAGGTCATACAAACAATTTATTTTATTTTTTTCCGAAAAATTGGGTAAAAAAATAAATAAAAATCTTTCTTTTGACACACTTGACAACATTTTTTTGACAAACTTATAATGCAATAATCTAGTTTTTGGTATCCCTTACCAATCCTGACCATCAAGATTTCTTCAAATTCAATGTTTATATCCGGAATCACTTAAGATGAACGTTTTTCAAGCCAAAAATATGCTAATTTCCTTGTTTTGACTCACTTGACGATTTTTTTGACACACTTCCGGTACAGTTATCGAACACATCGTCCTTTCAGCTCTTCCCATTGAGTAAACTTATTTTTAAAATCAAAAATTTTGGAAATCCGTTCAGCGGTTTTCTAGATTTCGTCGCTTGTGACGGCCGGCCGGCAAGTTGTAACACCTTTCGATTCGCCTGGCAGATACTTGTGCACCTCCAAATCGCCTGTCAATTTGTTTTTGTACTCTACAATAAGTGAGCTAAATCATATAAAAATTTCAAGCTTACAGGACCAAGTTTTTTTTTCATTTTTTTTACACTTTTAAACATATAGGGGATGATGACGTGCACGGCTGATGCCTGCCAGGTTGTGGTTTCCGTACTTCATATTTCATGAACTATCACTAAAAAAAATTCTAGCCTTACAGGACTACTAACTACCGTTACTCAAAAGGTTCACTAGCTCTTGGACTATGAGGAATTGCGTGAGGTCGAATCAGTTAGACTTCTTGGAGTGGATATTCAAAATAACATGAAATGGAATAATCATGTGTTCAACCTCGCTAAATCTGCAATGCAAAAATTAGGATTCTTGAGTCGATGTAAAAAGTATTTCAATCCCGAGCAAATTTTGCTAATCTTCAAGTCCTTTATTCGTCCATGTATGGAGTACTGTTGTCATGTTTGGGGAGGTGCTTGTCAGCCAACAATAAAATGTCTAGACTCTGTACAGAGAAAAGCAATACGGTTGATTGGTAATACCGAACTAACGGACCAGCTTGATTCACTCCAGCACAGAAGAAATGTGGCTGAATTGTCAATCTACTATAAATATATCTTTAGTGAATTCTCCTCTAAGGAAATTCAAAATATCCTTCCATCGTGTGCGCAGTATAATCGACAAACAAGAGTTGTACAAATACCTCGTTGTAGAACTGTGTCCTTCCAGAACGACTATTTTAATAGAGTGGCAAAATTGTGGAACTCAATGCTCAAAAATTGTGGAACTCTGTATTTCCCGATGAATTTTCCCCTCAGGCATTTAAAGAAAATGTCCATCATCATTTAAAACAATTAGTATAGTTATCCTTATATCCCCATTCCTTCCATTTTCCTCATCTCCTTCCTTTATAGTTGACATGGTATCTTCGGATATTCAAAGAGTCTAAATAATGAATATTTCATATTTAGTGTGCTAAACATGTCTAACTAATTATTAAAAAAAAAAAAAGAAAAACCTACTCACACCAAAATTTTCTACAAAAACTTATAAATATGGTATTTTCCCTTCGTGTTGGAAAATGCCAAATGTCCAGCCTGTCCCAAAAAAAGAAACGAAATGTGATATTTCCAATTATAGACCAATAACCCTACTCCCAGTCCCTTCTAAAATATACGAGCACTATATTGTCATATTAATTCACATATATCTAAATTGAACTTTTTAATATTAAGTTTTAAACAACAAAAGACCAAACAAAAGACCAACAACCGAGATCTACTGAACTATGTAGCACATCTTTGGAATAGCATACTTGATAAGGTGGTGAAACGTACGTTATCGCATTCGACATCTCAAAAGCATTTGATCGAATCTTGTTGATCAACAAACTCGTTGCGTACGGTTTTCATTCCGCAGTCGTAAAGTTGAATCAAAATTTTCTGTCTAACCGATAAAATTCAGTATCTATAGATGGCTTTTCTTCTCATCTATTTTTATCTCCCACTCTATTTTTAATTTATATCAACGAACTGTTGAAAATCACCAGTGATCCGATAGATAGTTTTGCGGATGATAGTACACTGCACAAGTCATTCGTGCCCCTAACTTCAAAGGGTAAAATGTATGAACGAATAAATCCCGTCCGGAGAGACGCTGCCGTAAATGTTAATGTGGACCTAGAAAAAATTGCCGATTGGGGTGACAAAAATTTGGTCAATTTTAATTCCACCAAAACACAGCTATTGATTGTTTCCAGATTAAAAACGAGTTCCCCAACGATATTTCAATTAGTATGTGTTACGTTCAAATAGACGAATGTGAAAGCATTCGTTTATTGAAAGTCACAATTTCCAATGACCTACTCAGAAACGATCATATAATGGCTAAGAGCGAGTAACGAAAACTCGACCTCCTCAATAGATGTATAAGTCCTATGCTGCCGTCATAAGCAAAAACACCGTAATTTTATAAATTTTGAAACTGAGAAAAACAACAAAAACTAAAATAGTCTATGCCAACCTTCTACAGTAGCCTTACAACTTTTTTCTTGTGCTAATTAAGTTTATACTATTAAATTATGTTCTACATAAGAAAAAACATACCAATATTTTTTTTGTTGGAAAAATCACGGATTTGTATGTAAAACTACAGTGTTTTTACGTATGACGCTGTGAAAATACGGTGTTTTTACGTATGACGCTGTAGGATAAGTGCCAACATTTTTAATTAGTTCACCATGATTGCCATCCATGTTTAATCATACATAAGCTATGCTTCTTTGTATAAAATTTGTGCGATATCCGTCTCGTAATTTTGAGCTTTAAATCGATATAATCGATGTTATCAAGTATCAAGTTACAAGTATTAAGTTTTCACTTAATTTTAGAAACATGTATTACATATCATTACAAACCAACAACATATTTGGTGTAGATGATAAAATTTGTAACATCATGATGTGTTAAATTCCAATACATATAATTGGTATATCAATGTAATTGTTTCAGGTTATACTTTCATTTTTAATTTCATAAAAATTATGTTCAACAAAAAAAATATTGATCAAAGCAAACTACCGTTTAAAACGTTATTTAAATAAAAAACAAATTAAATAATTATCAACTTTTAGGCAATATCCCTTAAGATAATTATAAGGCCCCTGAGGTGCAGTTTTTGAAAATAGAAAATTTGTCAGTTATCTTTGGGCTAGTGTACACAACAACTTCCCAAATTTTCATGATGATCGGATGAATGGCGTATTAATGCATAAAGATTAAAGGACAAACAGACATACTTACTGTTTTATATATACTCAATATTTATTTAGCATGATGACTCGAATGCAAAAGGCTGCATTATAGTTCAATTTTTTAAAATTCGTTAAAAGAAATTTTTATGAATTCATGAATAAAAAAAAATAATTTTAATGGTATTTAATAAAAATTAAAAAAAAAAAACAATAAAAAAATGTACCACTCCAGGAATTGAACTCACGACCTAAAGAACCTCAGTCGACCGCGATATCCATATTGCAATTTGAAACGTTAAGAACGGATAGAGGTATTAAAAATATTTTGGTGATTTGTAAAAATGATAATTCGAATATATAAATTTTTCCCCATACAAAATTGCACATCGCGCCTAAAGAAGTTTTCACTTCAAAAAAAGTTTACTAAGCAACTTATGATTAATGTACTATTACAGGCACGAATAACTGATAACTCAGGTCTAGGTTAGATTGTATTGTTTCGATTTAAATCCAAAACAACTTCAATTTCTAAGCTAAGTTAACACAATTTTAATTTTATATAATTCGTGCGCTAAATTATATTAAAAATTATTAGATCAAAACAAATCAAGGATAAAACACAATGTTATCTATTTATTGCATATTAAATTATCTACTGATTTATAATCTTATCTAAAATAAATAAGTATTATGTAGTGATAAACAGCTGTTCAATTAATCATTGTCAGTTATGTTGTAGGCAGAGTATTGCAAACATCTAATAATGATATTCAATTTGTTTAGATCATTTACCAAAGTTAAAATAAACCGCGTATTTATCGTTGATTTAGAATTGAGAAATTCTTTTCTTAACTATCATTCTTATAATTTATTTACAACTATTTTAGGGGAATTATATTTTGGCACAAACTTAAATCAAGCAAAATCATTTCAATTACTAATAATTTAGACTAAAATCTAGTTCACTTTAAACATGTCATTGAAAAAAGCGAAATTTATCAACGATACGTCAAAATTGATAACTGGAAGGTGTTTATTTTTTTTCTTAAATAAATGTTGTACAAGGCCCAAAAAATGAAAGACTTATCTTAGTACAAAAATATACTGTTGTTCTTCTTCTTGCGCTTAATCGCTTTCGTATTCGTAAAAACTTATAACTAACCATGATAAGTTAATGTTGCACTTATAATATTTCACTTCTTTGTTGTTCACCACATTTATAACGCGTCACGGATATCTGTTTACTACTATACTGTATCGCAACTATCTTATAAGTAACTGACGCGAGCTCACTCGGATCTAAATGTACTATTCTTTTTAGTTTGTCAGTTTATCTACACTAGCATAGACTGCGTAATTTTTATTTGAATTTTCTATTATAGAGCAAGAGCCCGCGACGGCCAGACCTTCGTTATTTTATAAAGGCTGAAAGTTTCTCAGCGCATACCCCCTACTCAGGTAGGAACAATTAGCGACATATGAAGTTTGGATCACAGTGGCTTTGACAGGGAGCAGGTAACAAAGGGGCCGCTAATTGTTCCTACCTGAGTAGGGGGTATGCGCTGAGAAACTTTCAGCCTTTATAAAATAACGAAGGTCTGGCCGTCGCGGGCTCTTAAGTCTATTAGATTAAACAGTTTAAATTTGTTTTACGACTGACTAGAAATGAACTGTATAATTGTTCAAAACAGCACCGATTTGCACGAACATTTTTGTGCTACGTACCCTCTACTTTAAAATTGACACTGATGCTTTTACTCTGTGGGTCGATGTTATCCTTTCTCGGGGATGAGAAATGTTTCATTGAAAATGAGTCCGGGAATAGATAGATTACCTAAGTCTAAGCAACTTTTGTCTTATTCGTCTTATACATAATTCGTCTTGTTTCGTTTTCAAAACTAACCACTGTAAACCGGTCAAATTTTCAATAGAACATATTGTATGTTCATTAATAAAGTGAATTATAAGTATAGGAATACTTTTGAATTCGCATGGCAATTAGAGGGTAATTTTACTTCTTTGTCGCCGAAAAAAGAGCAACCCACTTTATTTTCGGCATAACTAGCTTAGCTTTGATCCTAGAGACATTTATAAAAAACTAAAGTAAAGGTTTTTCAAACACTTTAAAAAATATTCTACGATTGCATTGAGTTTTGTTTTGACGTTTGATGAATACAAACCAACCTTCACAAGCTATAACTCCGTTTGTATTGGGTCTACAGACACCATAAACCCACTATTTGTTTTGGTTTTTTATAAGCTATATTTGTAAATTAAATAAATGTTTTGATAACATACTTGTTGATTATTCGTGAAAACCCTTCTGAAAACGTGATTTTTTAGAAAATTGGCATTGTCCTTCGTGAATTAGTTCCGAATCTCGCGAATACTTTCAGAAAAAACTTTTTCTATTTTGCGTCTAAAATAAAGTCATTTCGATACCCAAATGCGTATCGAAATGGCCTTCATTACGATACGCAAAGTTTTGTCTTTCAAGGTTGGTCGCATTGGTCATACGAATAATTATCTAAATAAAATTAATAAGAATATCTAAATTAGTGTTAAATATTTTAATTAATTAAAATAATCAGTAATAATAACAAAATTTCATATTGACTATTTTTTAATAAAATACACATTTTTTAAAACTTCAAGACAAAAAATGCAAAATAGAAAAAATAGTATAAAAAACTCGTTTCATAAGAAGTTTTATCGCACTTATCCTTTAGAAAACTTCCCGCTGCGCGGGTCGTTTTCTAAACAGATTGCGTGCGATAAAATCTTCGATTATGAAACTAGTTTCTTAATATACTACTATAGAACAAAAATTGCTTAGAATTTGTCAATCTATCTATTCTCGGACTTCTTTTCAATGAAAAATTTTTCAATTCCGAGAAAGAGTGACATCCACCAACAGTGTAAAAGCAACCACCGGCAAAGGATCAACTTTGAAGTAGACGATAAGTATAACCTAAATCCAAATTTTTGTGCAAATCGGTGATGTTTGGCAAGATCATACGGAAAAACGGTCATTCGACTAGAGGGATTGCATTCTTTTTCAACTTATCAACCGAACAGAATAATTTTCGGTTAAATGGAAAACCAGTTATTGGGTTATTATAATTTTTCTTATAAAATCTTAACCTGACTGGAAATCAAATTAAGGTCCTGCAAGTTCAGTTGTTTCAAGACTAGACGCCTTAAAACACTCGTTTTTTTTTACCAATTCGTTCGGTATTGAACGAAATATATGCTAATAAAAAGTTGCTTAGTCAGGTAAATAAGGGTTCACATCGGGGTTAAATATAAGACTATCTTTGTTGGCATTCTGAGTTGAAATCTGAAAATTGGCCAACCATACATACACATATACCTGTTGTTATTCCAGAAAAAAATTTAAGAAAGAGTAAATAACAAATATGTAAAATATAAAAAACATGAAAGAAAACAAAAAGGTACTTTTTGAGATCGCCAAGTTTGAAGAATAAAATTTACTTTTTTGTTCCTTAAATAAACTAAAAGTAACGAAAGTATATAACTATTCATAAATGTTTTTCAAAATGATCGTCGTTTACGTAATCATAAAAAAATTAAAGTGATTTTATTAATTACTAACAATTATTCAACGATAAATATGCAAATTACCACGAGAAAAGCGATTTTTTCGGTTTCTTCAATTTTCGCGCCATTTTTTCCTTAGCAGTATACCTTTTTTTACCACTTATCAAAAGTAGACATAACAATGAGTAAGTGGGACAAAACAGAACTCTGTAGGAGGCGTAGTTTTAAGAGGAATCGCAGCTAAACATTTTTTTTTTTTTTTTTTAAATTAAATTTAACAGCAACGTCAAAATATTTCCCTCCGAAAAAATTACTGCCTTTTTGCAATAAATTCTTTTGCCAACGTTTGAGCTTCGTAAAATTTTTGTTGTCAAAGCATAAAAGAAAAAAGAAAAAAATCGGTTTTTCGCATTTTTTTCGAAAAATTTTGAGGTTAGGGTAAAAATGGTCCGTGCAAAGGTTGTAGATCTTTTTATTCCCTACAACTTTTACATATATGTAACTCTTTTTGGTAGGATGCACGGTTTAGCCAGAAATCACAAAAAACTGTCTTCAACCCCTAAAAACCCCTAAATATCCCGCTGTCAGTTTGCTGTAACGAATTTTTTTGTTGTTCAAATACTATTTTTACTGGCCTAGTAATCTTATTTGCAATATATGAGAGAGCTACTAAATGTACAAGTATATTATTCGTAATGTTATGCATTTGTTTTATATTGCATATAGAGCGCAGCAGTTATAAATAATTTCCTCCGTAATCTTAAGACCACAGCTTTTGTAGTAATAATCATTGTTCAACAACAAAGAAAATCTTTATGAGTTTTATTACAATTAATGTTATTATTATTATTTATTTATTTAATAAATAATAATAATAATATGTTATGTTGGATATTAATTTATTAATTAAATATGATTTAATTCAACAGGTTAACATGATGAAAATTAAACAAACCCGCACTTCTTACTTCTTAGCATTGAATATTAGATTTATATTTTTTAACCAATTATGTTGCTTGAAGCTTAACGCTAAATCACTTAAGTAAATAAAACGAAAATTAAAAAATAAATAGGGGTCTGGTAGAATTATACAAAAAGGGGTTGTATAATTTCGTTCTCTAAACCGATAATTTTTAAACACCCTAAATATTATTGTAGTTTCATTGTGCGATAATTTGAAGCATGTTACAGACCATACAATCAATTTGTCAATCAATCGAAAACGAAAATAAACGAAATAAAATTTAGGGTAAAAATCCCCTAAATTTTATTTCGTTTATTTTCGTTTTCAATTGATTGACAAATTGATTGTAGGTCTGTAGCATGCTTTAGAAATCCTTTTTTTTTTAAATGGAAATCCCAATCATTGAATGTTTCACAAATTTGTTTTGTTGAAATTTTATTTATTTCGAGACCTTTTGCAGGTTGGTACAATTTTATGATAAATCGAAAACAGAATACTAAATATCGCCTGTATATTTTATCTTAATATTTATATAGACCTTAAAATGCATGTTTTTTAATTTATTTTCTGTATGGCTAGAATCCATTCCAATATACGTGTTTCAACCTTCACAACGTGCTCCGACTTTTAATAATGCATATATATTTCACACATTTTTCATGCGACACAACTATAGCGTAAAGCAATTTCTGAGGACTAAAACCAACCAATGTATCAACTCATTAGTACTAAGTATGACATTGGTTCAATTCAGTGGTTTGATCTAAAATATTTTCGCTTCACCACAGAAGATACGTAAATATTAATCCCGGAGCGAGTGATAGAGGGATCAATTTTTGTTGATTTGTAATTTTGATTATTTTTTTATTTACGGGAGTAAGAACCCCGCGTACTACAGTTTCAGCTATTGATATACGAGTCAACATAAGATATCACATATAACAGTGAGATTATTCATTGAGATTATTGCTAGGCAATGTGATATCTTAGTGATGCGGCCAAATGAACTGCATTGTATGTATGATGATGGCACGCTATTGCTTGCTTGAAGAAACGAGCCTTTCTATAATAGACTAGTAAAAATAGTATTTGAACAACAAAAAAATTCGTTATAACAAACTGACAGTGGGATATTGTGGAGCACGATATTGTAAAAGAGGGAAACATAAATCGAACCGACAGCTGCTATCCGGGGGGAGTGGGGTGGGTTTTTAGGGGTTGAAGACAGTTTTTTGTGATTTCTGGCTAAACCGTGCATCCTATCAAAAAGAAATGTATGTGAAAGTGGTAGGGAATAAAATGATCTACAACTTTTGCACGGACCATTTTTACCCTAACCTCAAAATTTTTCGAGAAAAATGCGAAAAACCGATTTTTTTCTTTTTTTCTTTGACAAAAAAAATTTTACGAAGCTCAAACGTTGGCAAAAGATACCTCTATTTATTGCAAAAAGGCAGTAATTTTTTCGGAGGGAAATACTTAGACGTTGTTGTTAAATTTAATTTAAAAAAAAACAAAGTTTTAGCTGCGATTCCTCTTAAAACTACGCCTCTTTCAGAGTTCTGTTTTAGTTCACTTATTCGTTGTTTCGTTTACTTTTGATAAGTGGTAAAAAAAGGTATACTGCTAAGGAAAAAATGGCGGGAAAATTAAAAAAACCGAAAAATCGCTTTTTTCGTAGTAATTTGCATATTTATTGTTGAATAATTGTTGCTAATTAATAAAATCATTTTAATTTTTTTATGATTACGTTAACGACGATCATTCGGAAATACATTTATGAATACATGCTTTCGTTTTCGAACTTGATAAAAATTGTTCGAAGAAAAACCAACAATTACAATTTTAGTCGTACTAAAAATCTTTAAAATTAATTATATCAAGAACACGAATATTAGCCTCTTTGTTAATTTGGAATATTTTAGAGTAAGGATAGAACTGTTTTTTTAATATTTTAATTTTAAAATTAATTACAAAAACAATTAATTAATTTTTTTTCAAACGATTAACTAATTCCCTATTAAACAAAAAAAAGTTTGATAAAATTGCTAAAGCCGTTTTTGAGCAATTTGATTTCGAAGGTACATCGGCTTGACAGAATTTTCATTTTTCTAAAATATTAAATACTTAGTTTAGTTTCTAACATATGATAATTAATATATGATATGTTTTAATTTAATATGAATTTTTTATTGTAATTGAAAAGAAAATTCACTATCTATTTGATAAATTTCAGCAAAATCTGCAACTGGCATATTTTTGCTAGCAAATATTCGAATGGGTTTTGGTCGTCGAACAAAACGTCTGTCTGTAATTTGAGTATGTTTTGGGTAAAAGATTAAACGTTCAGAAAACCCAAAAAAACCTTATTTAGTACCTTCTTTAAGCCTCATTTAGTACCTTCTAAAACCAAAAAAAGTTTAATAGAATCAGTAAACTTGGTTTTAGTGTATGGCACAAAGTACAAAAAAAATCAAACTATATTCAAATGTCTTTTTCTCAAAAACAAAAAATAACGATTGTCCTTAGGTTTACTATTAGAGTAAGAGCCCGCGACGGCCAGACCTTCGTTATTTTATAAAAGCTGAAAGTTTCTCTGCGCATACCCCCTACTCAGGTAGGAACGATTAGCGACATATGAAGTTTTGATCATAGTGGCTTTGGCAAGGAGCAGGTTCCAAAGGGGCCTCCAAAGTTTCGTGAAAGTATAAAAGCTAATTTTTTTATATATTCTTCGGGATAGTATTAGAAGTCACGTCACTCATTGCCAGACACTTACTATCGTGGAAACCTCCTGCCAGACACCCTTAAAGTTTAAACTTTAAGGGTGTCTGGCAGGGGGTTTCCACGATAGTAAGTGTCTGGCAATGGGTGACGTGACTTCTAATACTATCCCGAAGAATATATAAAAAAAATTAGCTTTTATACTTTCACGAAACTTTGGAGGCCCCTTTGGAACCTGCTCCCTGCCAAAGCCACTATGATTCAAACTTCATATGTCGGTAATCGTTCCTACCTGAGTAGGGGGTATGCGCAGAGAAACTTTCAGCTTTTATAAAATAACGAAGGTCTGGCCGTCGCGGGCTCTTAGTCTATATGTTTTGAGTAAATAACAAATCTGTAAAATATAAAAAACATGAAAGAGAACAAAAAGGTACTTTTTGAGATCGATATGTTTGAAGAATAAAATTTACTCTTTTTTTTATTTACATAAACTAAAAGTAACGAAAGTATATAATTATTTATAAATGTATTTCCAAATGATCGTCGTTTTCGTAATCATAAAAATTTAAATGATTTTATTAATTAGTAACAAATATTCAACGATAAATATGCAAATTTTTTATTTTTTTTTTTATATAAAATGTGTTGTTTAGTAGAAATTACAATATGTGTCACAATAAAAACCTTTTAAGACCAAGGTCCCACAACAACATACGTTCAAAGGTGTTGATGGACGTAAATCTTTCTAAATTACCACGAAAAAAGCGATTTTTTCGGTTTTTCCAATTTTCCCGCCATTTTTCCTTAGCAGTATACCTTTTTTACCACTTATCAAAAGGAGACGTAACAACGAGTAAGTGAGCCAAAACAAAACTCTGTAGGAGGGGTAGTTTTAAGAGGAATCGTAGTTAAAAGTTTGGTTTTTTTTTTAAATTAAATTTAACAACAACGTCTAAATATTACCCTCCGAAAAAATTATTGCCTTTTTGCAATAAATAGAGGTTGTAGATCTTTTTATTCCCTACAACTTTTATATACAACTCTTTTTGATAGGATGCACGGTTTAGCCAGAAATCACGAAAAACTGTTTTCAACCCCTAAAACCCACCCCACTCCCCCCGGATAGCAGCTGTCGGTTCGATTTATGTTTCCCTCTTTTACAATATCGTGTTCTACAATATCCCACTGTCAGTTTGCTGTAACGAATTATTTTTTTTTTTCAAATTTTTTCTCCTATTATTACTGGCCTATAAGTCTATATCTAGACTTTAATTATTGAAGAAGACAGTGCGTCACGTGATCAATGAATATGCCACTAGTAGGATTATTGGCAACTCAATTTTAGTTTTGTTCCAGCAAATTTTTCTAAAAAATGTTTTTTACCATTCTATTTTACTTTTATTTATTTATTATTTAGTTATCTTAAAATAAACATAAAAAAATTAAGGGAAAGCTGAATTTTTGTATGAACCTTCCTTTTGTTCTTCTAAACAATATCCCCAAAGTCCCGACCGAAATATGTGCCGTCAAAAATGTTACTGTCAAGAAATGGTTTTTCGCATCTTTAACTTTGACTTTTATCGAAAAAATAGTGTGCAAAAAATTTGTAGCTAAGAAAATTTCCGACAGTAAACATATTAGTAATTTTTTCGTTTTTCGAGGTTTCCGAGAAAATTTCATTTAAAAAGTTGTATCTTTCATGTAAATTTTCAAATATTTTAAGCAGAATTCAACGTTTAATTACAAATGTTCGACACATAGTTAAGGAGCGATTTCTGTACTTTACAATATTTTAAATCAAATTTTCTCAATAACCGTTAGTCTTACACGATAAAAGTAATACAATCTTTTCTGTTTTGTAAGCTACAAATTTTATGGAAACTATTTTCTCTAAAAAATTTACCGTTAACGAGATTCTTGCGAAAAACTATTTTTGTAATTCTAGCCTATAGGTAAGTCGAATTTTAAGTAAAAAGATAGCAATTTTCGACTTACATACATATTTTGTTGTTTTGAATCTCTTTGGGTTGCATTTACCTCGTGAAAATCGCACATTTTTGATAATATTTAAAAACAGTGCGATATAAAATGAAAGGAAACATTATGATGTTGACTTGACTTGTTGAATGTCTTGACTGCATTAAAAGGGTATTTTTGTTTACTGCTAACTGGTGAGAAAGCAATATTTTTACTCTACTTCTCTAATGAGAAGTAATTTTTCTAGATAAATAATGAGAAACATTTTAAACATGTGTTTCATTTAACTTAACATTTCGAAATATTTAAAAAATTAGAGAAAAATTGCCGATATCAAAATTAAATCAAAATATGGTAATATAATATGTATTAATAAAATCAAAATTGAATCAAAATATGGTAATATATACTAAAACCACATTTTAGTTTTGTTCCTGCAAATTATTAATATAAATTTGTTGTTTGACATTTATTTTATTTGTATTCGTTTTATTTTATTGTCCTATGTCATATTTTATATGTTTACCCGAGCAGAAATTTGTCAGGGCTCAAGTAAGGTCCTGATCAGGTTTGCCCTAGTCCGGATCAGGCATTGGTAGGGCAGCCTGATTGGGCTCTGATCATAAGTGTAACGCTTTTGTCCTATCAGGTCCTGATTGGGATTACCAGGGTGATTATTTTGTAGTGTTATCCCACTAGGTGAGATAAATAGTGAGATAAAAAAAATTATGTTTAAATGACTTCTTTTATCTAATATAATCGATCAAAGGCAAATATTTTCTCTCACTTTTTATCTCACCTAGTGAGATAACACTACAAAATAACCACCCAGATCAGACCCTGATTGGGATAATCGGATCAGGCCCTGATTAGGATATCCGGACCAGACCCTGATATATATTTATATATTATATACATAAATTAATCAAATTAAAATAAAAAAATTACAATGGAAAAAATTAAAACATACTTAACTTAATCACTATTATTATAGTCTTTCAGCCGAGAAGCGATAACTAAAACACACATGAAACGATTTTAACTATATATTTCTAAAATGGATAATACTCTAGTGAATTTTAAACAATTGAAATTTCAGCTAGGGGTCATATACGAAAAACCTTATCAGGGCCGGATATATTCAAATTAGGTTAACCCTAAAAGGGTATTCTTAATCAGGCCCGGAACAGGCCCACATCAGATTGCCCAAATAGGGATTGCCCTTGTAGGACTGATTGGGCCCTGATCACGCCCTGACTGTATTCAGGTTTTCCTTAACTAATTTCTGCTCGGGTTATTATCGCTTCTATAAAAAATATAAAAAAAAACAATAACTTCCCATATCGGGAAGTTAAAAAACAAATTTGCGTCCATAAACACCTTAGAACGCATGTTGTTGTGGGACCTTAGTCTTAAAAGGTTTTTATGTGTTAAATATATTGTAATTCCTACTACACAACACATTTTATAAAAAAAAAAAATATGTTATATACTTATCAGTGTAAAAAACATTCTAAACTTTATACCAAGTTTACACCATGGAGAATAATAGCAAATAGCTGTTAAACTATTATGATTTAAATAGATAGAATAATACCGCATTTACAGCGACATAGCAAATTAGTAGTTGTAATTTAAATCAGTGTTGTAAACATTTTTTATTTTAAGAGCTTGTAACTAATTTGATATCTAGTTTTACTGTCTAGCAAATTATTTTTAAATTGATATTGACGCTGTAAACACCATTGCAAATAAAAATCTTTGATTTCTACACCGTTTCCTGTTCCCAAAAATTTTAAATTATCAAATTTCTTTTATCCACGGCTACTAAAGAATATATGCTTTCCATGTGTATGTCTTCCATTGTAATTTTATACATTCTCTCACTTGTGTATAGAATGTGACGCAATCATTACATTCTACAACAGTTCTATAGTTTTTTAAATATTCCCCTAACAAATTAAAAACTTCATTTGTTGGTATAGTAATATCAAAAGGTTAAAACGAGAACAATACATACATATATAAAATATAATATAAAAAATTTAAGATTTTCCGTTATGTCATTTGTTTTGTTTTTCTATGCTATCTATGATGCATGTATTTCAATATGATGATTAAAATTTTAGCAGACAAACTGGAAATTAATCGAAATATTTTGCAGTCGTGGATAAAATAGCATCTTGTATTCGCATAGGATGATGGCAATTCTCCACTCGGATGATTCCCTCCACTCGCTACGTTCGTTCCGAGAAACTTCATCCTCGCGAAGGATTGGCTTCATTCGAAACTCATACAAGAATCTACTATCTTTAGAGCATTTACCGTAGTATAGTATCTGTTGAATAGTGTAAGAGCTTCAACTACTCTTGTATGATGCAGTGAATCCGTACCTGTTGTTATCATTGGATCATCAATCGACTTCATTGTACGCCTGTGAACTCTGTCGACAAAATTTAAAAAGAATTCGTGTATCGGGCGGTTCGGTCGTATAAATGCTTTATACATCGTAGTAATTTCAGAAAACTTTTACTGCGACGTAGGAAACCAAGTCGTTTGTGACTCTAATTTCGCCACGGAAGGAATATGATCATGCCATTTCTGTTTATGATTGATACCAGTACTCCATACTCAATAGTTTAAGTGCAGGTGAGTTTAATAATAATAGTCTAGAGAAGGTTGCATTGGAGCTATCTACAGTGAAGTTTTATGGAACAAAACTAGAAATAAATGTCACAAGGTTCAGTTTAACCTAGTTCAGAATTGATTCAAGATCTACATCCATTCAACCATTTTTCTACGATGATAATTAGTAGTTAGACTAGATGGCTGCTCTTTTATTCTTTAAAATAAATGCAAGATAGAACTGTCTTCGAAAAAACTATATGTTGAGTTTGTGGTGATAGATGTAACAAATCGTTGATAAAGATCAGAAAAAGCATTGTTGAAGAAACCGAACCCTGAGGAATACCGGCTTGGATTGGGGATTTAACCGAAACAGTACTAATATAAGAGATTTCTGGGATAAAGAGACAAAAAATAAAATTAATTTGTTGATAAGAGCCAAACTCTGTCCTGAGATACCAGGCCAAACGTCTGGGATATATCAAGGGAAATGATATGAGATTCACCAAAGTCATGAATTGCTTAATCCTATTTCTTTGAGAGTACTGCATTAGGTGCGGCGATGAAGATATCCATTGTGTCTTTAAGAGAATTAAATGCTTCCAATGTTTGATTATGGTGGTAAGGAGAACTATGGTATAATTAACACAAATAGATGTAATGTTTTTTTGCGATAACTTTGGGCCAGATACCGCAGAATTCAGAAATGCTACTTGTTTCATACTGGAGGAGCCTTGTATATTTAACAACATCATTGCGTATATCACGGTTCGCCTACCATGAGTTTAAATAAAAAGTCAACCAACATGAAATATTTTTTCATAGCAGTCTTCTTTGAGTCGAATAGAACAAAACTCAACCGTTTTTGAAATCGGTTGCCGTGGGGGATTTCGAGATATCTCGCAAAAACGGATTTTTGACCGATTTTACCTCGATTTCGCAACTTAGGCTAAAATTTTTTTTTGTGAAATTGCCCAAATTTCAATGGAAAACTTAAAACGAATTACATTAGGACTGCCGAACGCCCCAAACGTTTCAAAATGCCCAAATGTCCGATTAAAATATTTCAAAAAAAAATTAAAATATCGTTTTTTTCTACTTTTAATACTGTAACGACTCTTCGTTGGTCCTTTTCGATTATTGAGCAAATACGACAGTAAAAAGACAGATCTTTAGTTAACAATGTCTCAAACTTTATTTATCAACCAGTTACAGCAACTTCCGATTTTAATTACAATAAATTCCAGGGTCTCCAATTTATGTACGATAAACTTCACCGCTTTTCCACAATTTGAATCGTAAGAATCGTAAAATCTGTATTTACTATTCCACTAACTTCAAATTCTTTTACTATTAGTACCCAGGCTCAAGTACCACCGATTATTCCTTATACTTGCGAATATTTATAAACACTTTTAATTGCAAAATTAAACTGACTATCTGATATTTTGTTCGCTTATTTATATTCAAAAACAAATAAGCAGAATATTCTGGTACTCACTGTAGTTGTTTCTAGAAACAATAGGCCACACCTCCTTTTAATTCATTAATGTAAACATTTGTATAACAAATTTAATTTACATTAATTTATGCAATACAATTTGCAATACAAGCAAAAGATTGAAAAAGGAGTTAACTTTTAATTCATGAATGAGTAAATAAAATTAACCCATTCTGGACGAAGTTTATTACATTGCCCTCCATTTAGTTTTGTTCGTCCCGAACAATATCAGCTATCGCATTAGTACTGTTACCTTGGTACGGTGCCAACATTTGCAGATGTATCACTTTCATCTTCGTACGGATTCCCTTTTGGATGCGGTAGATCATTAATTCGTTTGATTATTTTATATGGACCTTCCCAATCTGGCTGCAGCTTGGGTGATCTTCCCTTAGTTCTCCTGGGGTTGTATAGCCATACCAATATAGCCATATAGCATATAGCCATCTCCTTCTTGAAAACCGCCACTATTTGCATTTATGTCGTACCTGGTTTTCATTTTGTCACTGGCAATCTTAATGTGGTCTCGAACCTGTTGATGGATTTTATTCATCTTCTCCCTTAGTTGTCCCACATAATCTGTTTTCGTAGATACCAGACTCCCAGGGATGCCGAACTCGATGTCACTAGGAAGATGTAGTTCTCTACGGAACATGATATTCCCTGGCGTTTCACATGTCGTATCGTGCACTGCGCTACGATAGGCCATCAAGAATAACGGAAGATCCTTATCCCAATTTCTTTGGTTGGCTTCCACTCGACAAATGTTCTTCCATGGTACGGTTGTATCGTTCTACCATGCCATCCGATTGCGGGTTCATAGGTGTAGTTCGTGTTTTTCTAATGTCGAGTGTTCTGCACAGCTCTTCCATCAGTTGAGATTCGAAATTCCTTCCCTGGTCCGTATGCAACTTGAGCGGTGTTCCATATCTGCAAATCCATTCGTTGACTAACGTTTCAGCGACCGTAACTGCCTCCTGGTTCGGTATCGCATACGCTTCCTGCCATTTTGTAAAGTAATCAATGACCACCATGATGTATTTGTTACCTTTTGTCGTTTCCGGAAATGGCCCCGCGATGTCTATAGCAATTCTCTCCATTGGGGCGCCCACATTGTACTGTTGCATCTCTCCTCGAGTTCTAGTCTTTGGTCCTTTGCTCGCCGCACAAGTATCGCATCGCCGACACCATTACTCTACGTCGGTTCGATACCTTACCCAATAAAACCTCTCCTTTACTTTGGCTAGGGTTTTATTGACTGCCAGGTGTCCTCCAGAAATACTTCCATGCAGCTTTCCCAGTACTTCTTCTACTCGACTTGATGGCAACACCAGCTGTTCCAACACTTTCTTTCCATCAGCGGACTCCCATTTTCTTTTTAGTATCCCGTTGTCAATCAATAGTGAGTCCCATTGCGCCCAGTAGCATTTCACCTCCGTACTTAAAGGTGCTACCCCTTTCCACTCCGGTCGCCTTCCCTCGGTTTTCCATTTCAATATTGGTGCCATAGCTGAATCCTTTAGCTGTTCTCTTTTAAATGCTTCGGTACACCAATCGTCAGGAGTTTGGAACTTAATTTGATTCACTTTCATTGCTTGATTTCTCTCAGTCCTGCTACATGACTTGCGCTCCTCTATGCAAGGTCTTCTTGAAAGATCATCAGCGTTACAATGTATCCTTCTCTTCCGGTGTTCAACGCGCCAATCTCCTTCCTTTTTGACATCCACTTGCTTGTTTGAAAGTTTCATCAACCGGACTGGAACTACTCCTTCTTTTGCTGCTATTAGTGTTTTGCATTCCCGTCTGATGTGCGCTAACTGTCCACAATTCCAGCATCTTACTCTGCTTGATCTTCTTCGTTGATTTCGTTCAGGCTTATCTTCCAAACTTTTGACATGCATGATAACTTCATCAAGCGCGGCTTTTAGTGGCTCTTCAGCAACTCCCATCTTGCGTACTCTATCTGAGCCAAGCGCTCTTTTTCCAGCTTCCATTTGTAGGGCCAATGCTAAGACTTCCGTAGGTAGTTTCTTTCCGTAATGGTAAATACAGCTGATTTCTCATTTGTATATCTCGAAGAGCATTGATAAATGTATCAGCTGCCAGTTCGTCTCGGTGTCCAGCGTTATAGTTCGGATATGACAGATTAACCTGTCTCACAATGTCAGCCTCTAATTCTTGCAAAGTTTTGCTGACTCCTTGCTTTCGTGTTTTGAGCTGCATGCGATGGAGAGCTTGCATATGACTTTCCCCATATCTTACTTCTAAGGCCTCCATTAGCTTGCTGTAATCACGCTCTGTCGCCGATAATGTCTGCAAAATTTCAGCAGCAGGTCCCTTCAATGCCAATATAAGCGCGTTTGCTTTTTGCTGGTGATCAACCCCAGTTGTTGCTATCTCAAATTGCATCTTAAATATCTGATACGATGTAGATCCATCAAATGCGGGTATTTTCACTCTAGCTGGAGCTGAACTAGTTGATGGATTGATCATGTTACCTGACTTCACTTGCGCTATTTCTTGGCGGAATTCACTCGAAAGATTGCGTAATTTCTCTTCATGTTCTTCGGTAACTTTCCGCAGCTCCCTTTCCATGTTGTTGATTTTCACCTCTGCACTGGATATAGGTGACTCGATTACTTCACGTAGACTTTCTTGCTTCGCCATCATATCAGCAAATTGTTGTCGTTGCTCTACTTTTTGTTCTGCTGCCTGTTTTTCTTGTCGGGCCATCATATCAGCAAGTTGTTGTTGTTGCTCTACTTTTTGTTCTGCTGCCTGAACTTTTCGTTCTGCTGCCTGTTTCTCTTGTCGAGCCATCAGATTGTTTCCTTGTTTGGCGATCATATCAGCAAGTTGTTGTTGCTGCTGTGCCATCATTTCTTTCATCAACGCCATCATCGGATCAATTGCTGGGGCATTCTGAGCCGGAGCTTCCTCCGGTTCTATTTCTATGACCTCTGTGTTTTCACCTGCTTCTTCTAAAACTTTACGCAGCCGGAATGCAAGTTCTGCCTTCGTTCCATGGATTGGAGCATTCCTTTTCCTCAACTCATCCTTCAGCTGGGTCTGGCTGAGATCACTAATATTTACTGTCCTGACCATTGTTTCAATAATCCCACTTCTGACACCACTGTAACGACTCTTCGTTGGTCCTTTTCGATTATTGAGCAAATACGACAGTAAAAAGACAGATCTTTAGTTAACAAAGTCTCAAACTTTATTTATCAACCAGTTACAGCAACTTCCGATTTTAATTACAATAAATTCCAGGGTCTCCAATTTATGTACGATAAACTTCACCGCTTTTCCACAATTTGAATCAATAATATTCGGAATCGTAAAATCTGTATTTACTATTCCACTAACTTCAAATTCTTTTACTATTAGTACCCAGGCTCAAGTACCACCGATTATTCCTTATACTTGCGAATATTTATAAACACTTTTAATTGCAAAATTAAACTGACTATCTGATATTTTGTTCGCTTATTTATATTCAAAAACAAATAAGCAGAATCTTCTGGTACTCACTGTAGTTGTTTCTAGAAACAATAGGCAATACCTCCTTTTAATTCATTAATGTAAACATTGGAATAACAAATTTAATTTACATTAATTTATGCAATACAATTTGCAATACAAGCAAAAGATTGAAAAAGGAGTTAACTTTTAATTCATAAATGAGTAAATAAAATTAACCCATTCTGGACGAAGTTTATTACAATACCAATTTTTTTCACTTCAATTTTTTTCAGTCCTAATTCGTTTTAAGTTTTCCATTGGGCAAATTTGGGCAATTTCACAAAAAAAAAGTTTAGCCTAAGTTGCGAAATCGAGGTAAAATCGGTCAAAAATCCGTTTTTGCGAGATATCTCGAAATCCCCCCCGGCAACCGATTTCAAAAAGGTTGAGTTTTGTTCTATTCGACTCAAAAAAGACTGCTATGAAAAAATATTTCATGTTGGTTGACTTTTTATTTAAACTCATGGTAGGCGAACCGTGATATATGTATATCATTACACCACAGTGTTAAAAAATTCAAGCTCTGTTGAAAATTAACTTGTATTGGGAGAAAAGGGGGAGGAGTAAGTTAAAGGTTAAATTAACTATTAATTTTTACTTTATTTTTGATTTTATAAATTATGGTTTTGAAGATTAAATTAATTTTGTTTAACATAATGTCAATCTCTTGTTACTTCTCGCAAATTATTTGCGTAAAGTAACAAGAGATTGACATTATGTTGTTTGAAAACTTACGCCAAGTGCCAACGGCAAACAGTGTTAATTATAATTTTGTTTAAGTTTTGTGATGCATTTTTCACAAAAATTTTTGAAAAATTGGATAAATTTATATGAATTAAGTTGTAATTTTTTATGTTCATTTTGAAATTATTTTTTTTGTACTTTAAATTTAAATTTATGATACGCTAAAAATATTGTATTTGTTTTATCAACTACACTTGTAAAAAGGCTTTGCCTTATTTGTATATTAATTTGAAATAAATAAATTAAAAAAAAAACTTTTACAGCCGAATCGTGAATTATCAATATTTGAAACTTGTGTTTCACCTATAGCTAAAGTAAGTGGGATTTCTTTTGGTTGTGATAGATTGGATGCTAAGAAAACTGTTTGAGAGACCAAGGATGTTAGTGGCACAGATTACGAAGTTGAAGAAAGAAGTAGGCATTGTATTAAAATTATAATAATGGCTTAAACTTTTAATAGGTGAAATATTAAAAACCAAAACCAGAAAGAACAGATAGAGTAACACAGCAAAAGCCGCAAAGATTCGTTCGTTAAGAAAATAAAATATTGTAACGTTTCTTAGCCGAGTTACAATTATTTAGTTCGATCACTAAATCAGGAAATTTAAAACACAATGGATTTTCTAAACGTTATAATTTTATTCGTTCAAGATTTTACAATAAAAATATTTCTCCTATTACTATTCCCCTTTTAGTTCTTCTTGTACTAACAATATTTCACCACTTATAATTCTTTTATACTTGTTCACAATATCACTTTTAACTTTCTACTTATAACACTGTTAATTTTACTGTGCCTTTATCACTGCTAAATTTTTATACTTTTTGTATCGCCAATAATTTTATACTGGTTGTATCCTCGAACAACACCTTTTATATATACTACATGAAATAGTCTCGATACTCCTGTAATATTCTAGAACACACCCTTTTTTTCCTTCCTTTATCAACAATAAGACGATCTTCAAATATTGACACCTAGGTGTGAAATCTATTCTTTTCAATTGTTTTATTTACCAATTTTTATTTCGTTAACCAATCCTTATTCGATAAAACAAATACTTCCTATTAAATGTTTACTTTGGTTACGTTGATTTGGTTTTATTGATTTTTACATTTCTTTTAGAAGAATTTTCTCGAAGATAATTCTCTAACGAGAATTTTCTTGAAGATTTTCTATTGTTGTTGTGTTCTATCGTCTACCATGATCGTCACAAATTCACAATATATTTAATAAAAATTGATGTCGAGGATATGTACAATTATTTCTCAACAAGTGTACAAGCGTTTCTCGACGTTTTGAATCATAATTAGTATAACTGGGCAAACAAAAATGTTGGTCTGTGTGCCATTAAAATGTTTTAGGGAAAACTAAAAACGACAAACAAATTAATTATTTCAATCTTCATCAAACACTATACCAAACCCTTTCCACAGACCAAAGTTTTTGACATATCGGAGTGGGAGGTTTTAAGTTCATCTTTTATAATTACTTTGAGGGTGTTTATCGAATTTATGAAATTTAATTAAATCTTCGGGTTTGCATAAAATTTATTCGGGTTTATGTTGTGTAATAGTTGGTAACCCTGAGTTTAGTAGCAAAAACATATTATTTTACTAAACTATCGGCGGTATAAGCTTAGCATTAGTTGAGAAGATATTTCATTTGTAGATCTCGTACATTATATAAATGTGTATAAAAAAGCTCGAAAAACAAAAGTATAATCTATGTAGGTAACTATTATTTGGTACATTTTTGTTTATTAACAAAAATGACGATGTTATGTAAAAGACAATATAATATTTTTGCAATATTGACGTTGAATTTTTTTCATGTTGATTTTGCTTGTTTTTTTTTAATAAGCACAACGGCTCTCGCCATAAAGTGCTGTGGCATTTTTTTACATATCAAATTCAATTACAGATTACATATATACTATATTAAAATTACTATAAAATTTTAACACAACTAATTATATTATAATTTCATTATATCTATTTTTTGTTGAGCACTAGATATCTTATATAAAATTATGGTAAGTTTATGAAAACACTAATTTTTGATACATACTAATTGAGTTTATTGTTTTACCTATCGATTTCAACAGCTATGCTGCCATTCTCAAGGTATTTTCTAAACAGTTTAGAAAATACCTTGAGAATGACAGCATAGCTGTTGAAATCGATAGGTAAAACAATGAATTCAATTACTATCAAAAATTAGTGTTTTCATAAACTCACCATAATTTTATAATTTCATTCTTAAAAATAAAGTCCAAAATTTACTTAACTAAAAAAAAAAAATATATCATGTAAGTTGATGACTCTTAAGACTTCATATGGAGGCGTGTATTCATTTTCCGTCAGTGTAGATATAATGTGCGAGTGATCGAACCTAGAACAATCCCACAAAAGATGATTAACTGACTCTATGCTATTTTGACAATCGCAAATATTTCTATCTGAAATATTCAACTTATATACATGTTCTTTGGTTCTTGAGTGTCCAGTAATGATGCGGTTCAAAATGTTTCTTTCTCTGCATGTAAAGAAAGTGGCTCTTTCAAAGACAAATGGACTCTTGTCCTACTTTTGGCTGCTGTATATAATATTAACGCCCCCTGATATCAGAATCCCATTCGGTTTGCCTTTTATTCTTAAGTTCCTGTGAGTATTTTCGTGTTATCTCCTGCAAGTTACCGTTAAGTCTTAAATCCCCTCGCGTTTCCTACATTCTTGCTAACTTGTCCACGACTTCATTACCTCTAATGCCAAAATGTGAAGGAACCCACATAAACGTTATGATAGTTTATTTGGTTAAAACTTGCTACCTCTTTTTTTAAATCTCTTATCAACTACGTAAACCTTGCTGGATGATTTACGTTTTGTAGCGTATTTAGAACTGCCTGGCTATCACTAACGATGCAGAATTTACCGGGTTGGTGCAATTGTTTGATATGCTTAACAGTCTGAGTAATTGCTATGAGCTCCACTTCAAATATTGTGCCAATATTTATTTGCAAATTGTACTGGTAACAGTCGGGGTGGATAACGGCCGCACTCCGTCAATTATTTTTAATTGATCCATCAGTATAAATAAACGTTGTATCATGTTCATATTTAGAGATTACAACGGTGAAAATGTTATTGTGTACCTTTTTTGAAAAATTATTTTTATGGAGTACCAATTCTTTTTTGTAGAAGTCTACTCTTAGTGGTAACAACATTGTTTTTTGATGGTAAGAAAACCATGGTATATTAGGTTTCAGGTGTGAAAGTTTTATTTTTTCAAAAATATTAGCTATTTGCAGTTGTGGTTGGACAATTGTGGCTGTGTGTGCGTTTCCAGTACTTGCTGTTTATTGTGTAGAAAACATTTAGCAACAAATTTTTGTTGCAGAAAGACTAGCCTTAATTCTAACGGTAGAATGTTGCCTAAACTAAACTCTTGCCACTTTAATCACATGAGTCTTAGGAGCTTGTAAAATGGCCGGTGGAAAATATTCGATTATAGATCTAACTAACCATTTATAAAGTATTTCTAGGCTACTACTACCATTTCCCCATTTAGTACTGCTAATGGTGTTAAGAAGGTTCATCGATGATTGTATTCTTTTTAAAAATTTATCAATATGCAACTTCCAATTGAGTTTCCTTGTAATTTCGACACCTAAGTATTTAACGCTTTCCCCCACACGTAAAATTGAATCATTTATAAAGATCTGAATATTAGAAGTTGCATGACTACGTGATATTGGAAATATGCAAGATTTTGATGGAGAGATTGCAAATCCATTTTCGCAACTCCATTTATTGATGCCAGAAATTCCCTGTTGAAGTGATTGTTCTGCTTCTTCTGTTGTTTTAGCTATTGTATATATAGTAATATCATCTGCATATATTATAATAGGTGTAATACCTCTATCAATGTATTCATCAATATCTGCCATTAAAACATTAAAGAGGATTAGGCTTAAAGCAGATCCTTGTGGGATACCAATGTATGATTATCTCTTAAAAGTCTCACTCTTAGTATGAAATACAAGTTCTCTGAACTGTAAAAGCTTGTAAATAATATTGATGCATTTCTGTGGCAATTGCAGCCTTTCCAGTTTTCCACATATTATATTTATGAGTGCCTTATCAAAAGCAGATGAGAGATCCAAAAACCCAGTGATCATTACTGTCTTTTGGACTAGTGATAGATATCCTTTACTTATCAAGTGGTTAAGACAGTCTGTAGAGCTTCTTCCACCTCGGAAGCCAGACATATATTCTGAGTAAACTTTTTGTACTTCCAAAAAACTTTTCAGTCTAAATTTAATCATCTTTTCTAAAAACTTTCTAAAGCATAGTAAAAGACAAATTGGTCTATAAGAGCTTACAGCATCAGAATCACTATTTGATTTTAGCAAAAGCTTGACCAAACAAGATGACCAGCTTGTTGGGCAGACTCCCTCCTCAAAGATATGGCTATAAATACCTAACAGAAAAATCTTAACTGAATTTGGTAGATGTTTTATTAGTTTATAATTTATTTTTTCTATTCCTGCCAATGTATTTCCAGTGCTATTAAGCGCAAGATTTAACTCTTCCATCGAAAAATCTTCACACAAAGAAGAATGTTGTTCTATTTCTAGTAGGCAATTCGTTGAACCAAATTCTAATTGAGGGGTATAAAGGTGAAAACACCCCGACGAGGCTAGTTTATTTGCCATCTTAGTCACAACTTCCGAGCTAATATACTGGTTTGTATCAGGGTTGTGGAGTCGGTGCCAAAATTAAGCGACTCCGACTCCAAGTTTTTAAATTTTAAATCCGACTTCGACCCCGACCCCGACTCCGACTCTGCCTCCGATCAGCCAATCAACCAAAAAACTTACACGTCAGTAGATTATAAGTTATTTAAAAATTTAGCAAAAGCATTAGTAAATTGCTTAGTTTTCATAATTCTCTAACTTAGGTAGTTAGCTGTGGAAATAGTTTAACATAATTCAGAACCGGTCGAGCGATGTGTCATATAGAATATAGATGGACATGCTTTATAAGAGAAATATATGTAGAAAACTAATAGATGCACTCTTTAATAAGAAAAAAGCATTTAAATTTGATGAACATCCAACTGGTTCACGTAATTTCTATAAAGTGGTTGAAGCTGTGGAGTTTTGGATGTTTGTAATTCTTACCTACCTCCCTTAATTGATAGAGATATGCCGGTCATTGACTCAAAAGAAAAAGCTAACCTTCTGGGATATTATTTCTCTTAAAATTCTACACTAAGTGACCCCTTGATTTTTTACCTAATCCGATTTCTAAAGTCTATTCGGAAAAATATCATTCGGAAAATGCTTTTACAAATTAATACTAATAAAGCATCTGGGCCAGATCGTATTCCTCCAACTATTCTAAAAACATTTGCTAGGGAGCTAGCACCAATCCTCACTCTTTCATTAATTGTTATATAAGAAATTAGTTTTAAAGGGTAGTAAAACTGGTCCAACAAATTACAGACCCATTCCATTTTCTTCGGTTGTTTCCAGAGTTGCATAAAAATCTGATTTTTAAAAAAAAAATCGGATTTATTTGATTTAAATCAGTTTTTTTTATTTAAATCAGATTTTTTTGATTTTTAAAAAGTATTTTTTTTGAGGCGCAGTGGTCCTGAAGCAGTGGTTTGTATAATTTTTGAAGCAGTGGTCCTATATCCACTCTTTTGAAGAAGTGAACCTAACTCCTTTATATAAATCATTAGATTTTGTTGTATTCTTTTGAGAGGCAAGGAAAGATAAAAGTAAAGTAACAGTTTTTAGTCACTAGATTTTTACACTGAAATACTGATTGCTGGTCTAGCGACATGAAAATCGTGTCTTGTCAAACGTCTTGCTAAACTAAGATATTTTGTTACTGGTTTAGAGTGTTCTAAGTGATGTCATCTGTCATGAATGGTGAGTGTATCTCCATAAGTGTGAAGATTAATCAAAGAACATTTGATAGTGTCTGGGGTAGCTGTACAACCAGAACTTGAATATATCCGGAGCTCTGATATATGAAAGAAGCAAACTATGGCTGTTCTTAAACTAGTCAGTTTTTAGCTCAATTAATCACATGGTTGTATTCTGTACTATTCAAAAGCTATGTTAAATCAGTTAACAATATCGAGAGCCATGTTAGCAGATTTGAAAATATTTTTATATTAAATTGAATTTTTAATTAATTTTGAATTTGCCAAAAATTTTTTAATTCCCACATGGAGGGATCAGTTTTTGTTGATTTGTAAATTTTTTTATTTTTGATCTACGGACGTGACAACCTCACGTACTCCAGTCCCTGCTATTGTCATAAGAGTTAGCGTGAAATATCACATACCATCTGTCAATAGAAGTGAGATATCACTAGCGAAGACATCTATTCTTTTATTATTAAGGAAGACAGTGCGTCACATGATCATGGACTACGCCAATGCCACTTACTGACTTATTGACAATTCAATTTTAGTTTTGCTCGTGCAAATTTGTTTAGATAAATTAATTTTGGATTAGATTGGATTTTACTTCGGTCTGAATTCTGAAAGACCTAAGTATTACATTCATGAGCTCAAAGTGAAATTCTTACCCCCACTTTTTTGGCATTTCTCGATGTTTTAGGACCTACTGATTCTAAAAAAGCAAAAAAAAAAATGTATGTCTGTCGGTCGGCCGGCCGGCCGTCCGTCCGGCCGTCATTACCTACGCTGCAGGGAAAACCGCTGGAGGGATTTCAAACATTTTTTTTCTAAAAATAGGTATACTCAAGAGACAGGTCCGAAAGGACGCTGTGTTCGATAACGGTACCGGGAGTGTGTCGAAAAAATCATTATGTGTGTCAAAAACAGCAAATTTTCATATTTTTGGCTTAAAAAACGTTCATTTTAAGTGATTACGAGTAGGAACATTAAATTTGGAGAAATCTTGATGGTAGGGATTGGTATATGAGATCAAAAACTAGATTATTGCATTATAAGTTTGCCAAAAAAATGTTGTCAGTGTGTCAAAAGAAAGATTTTTATTTATTTTTTTACCTAATTTTTTGGAAAAAAAATAAAATTAATTGTTTGTTTGAAATGAAGTTTTATTATTATTATTGAGAATTATGGCATTATAAGTTTGTCAAAAATTAATGTCAAGTATGTCAAAAGAAAGATTTTTAATTAGTTTTTTAGCCAATTTTTTGGAAAAAAATAAAATTGTTTGTTTGAAATGAAATTTTATTATTTTTATTGAGAATTATGGCATTATAAGTTTGTCAAAAAAATGTTGTCAAGTGTGTCAAAAGAAAGTTTTTTTATTTATTTTTTACCCAATTTTTTGGAAAAAAATAAAATTGTTTGTTTGCATGAAATTTTATTATTATTATTGAGAATTATGGCATTATAAGTTTGTCAAAAAAATGTTGTCAAGTGTGTCAAAAGAAAGATTTTTATTTATTTTTTACCCAATTTTTTTAGAAAAAAATTAAATTAATAGTTTGTATGACATGAAATTTTATTATTATTATAGAGAATTATGGCATTATAAGTTTGTCAAAAAAATGATGTCAAGTGTGTCAAAAAATGATTTTATTTATTTTTTTAGCCAATTTTTTGGGAAAAAAAATGTAGCTGTTTTTATTACATAAATGTAATTGAAAATGAAATTGGACATGGAAATTTTTGAATTTGTTATAGTTTTTGAAATATTTTTTGGATTTTTGAAAAAGTTTGTATTTTTGATTTTGTAATAATTTTTGCAATATTTTTAGAATTTCGGAAAAGTTTTAATTTTTGATTTTGTAAGAATTTTTGGAATATTTTTAGAATTTTGAAAAATTTTTAATTTTTGATTTTATTATATTTTTTGGAATTTTGAAAAAATTTTCAATTTTTGATTTTGAAATAATTTTTGCAATATGTTTAGAATTTTGGAAAAAGTGTGAATTTTTAAGAATTTTTGGATTATTATCGGCATTTAGAAAAAGTTTAAATATTTGATTTCATTTGATGTCATCAGCAGTGCTCAGATGAAATCAGCGGCATCATGCCTCAGACTTATTCTTACCCCCGTTCCACTCGGCAATCGGCTGCCGCAACCAGTGAAACGGTAAAGATACCGTGCTGTCATACTGGCAGATCGCAGAGAGACTTCTTTGTCCGAACTGCGTACAAATGGAATAGTTTGCCGGAACACTTAGTCTCAGGTGGCTTCAACCCACAGATGTTTAAAAAAAGCGTTAATCTACACCTCAGAACGCCAGTTGTTGTGGGACCCAGGTCTAGACCTAGGTCTTAAAAGGTATTTATGTGTTGTTGTGACACATATTCTAAACCCTATTACACAACACATTTTATTAAAAAAAAAAAAAAAAAATTCTAATTTTTGGAATATTTTTGGAATTTTGAAAAAATTTTCAATTTTTGATTTTGTAAATAGGTTGAATTGGTTTTGTTGAATAGCATGGTGTCCACCAGGTATGGAATTCTGGAAAGTCATGGAAAGTCAGGGGATTTTATTTTGGTCAGGGAAAGTCATGGAAAGTCATGGAATTTTTGTTATTTTCTGGAAAAAATTTTATTTTAACAAAATCTTTTTTATAAATATAAAAATTATATTGCATGCATTCTTAATATTTTACTTATGTCTCCTTTATACGTATTTAATATATTTTTGCAAGCGGCATACTTTATAATACAATGTATCCAATGTTATATTGTGAATTTCAGTTTTTAAAAATTTTTGGATACTCTAAAATTTTACGTAAACGTTCAAATTAATATTTGGTCGTCAATGTACAAAAAATCCTTTTGCATTCTGTCGCTATGATAGCGTGTGATCTCAAGTCAACAACAATTACTAATCAGGCACTAACTATCTGACAAGACACAGGGACGCATATATTACTTATAAATATTAAGTCAATAATGTGGAGTGAAGTATTTCTTAACTTTTATGGAGGAGGCCGAGTTTTCTATACATGGTCTATGTTATTGCTATTAAATGATCGTTTCATAGTAAGTCATCTGCAATGGTGACTCCCAATAAACGAATGCTTTCGCATTAACGTATTTAATCTCCACACATATTGATTGAAATATCGTTGGGAAACTCAGTTTTCAAACTAGAAAAAATAGCTTTGTTTTTGGAATAAAAGTTGATCAAATTTTGATTACCCCAATCGGAATTTCAAGTTACTAGTTTAATTTTAGTGCTGCAGCTTTCGGGGACGATGTATTTTATCATTTAATGATTGGGTGACCAATGATTTATGCCGTTTTACCATCTGCAAAACTACTTATCGGGTTACTGTGGATTTACAACAGTTCGTTTATATAAATTAAAAATAGAGTGGGGACAAAATTAGGGCTAGAGTGCACCAGCTTTAATTAATTTAGTTAGACTAAAAAAAGGCATCTTAGTAAATGTTGTAGATTTCGCAATATTCTACAAATACTTTATAGATGATCATTTTTCTAAGGAGATCAAATCCATCTTAACCGAGCTTGCTACATTGTTTCGTCGCACCACAACAAATTCCTCTGGCCACCCATTCACTGTTCACATAGCTAAATGTAGAATAGTGACATTTTAGCGTGATTCTTCAACAGAATTTCACTTTTTTCTTTTTAACTGAGTTTTAAATTTACGTGATTTAAATACCAAGCTTTTTAACCTTAAATAAACCCCACAAAAAATTCTTCAAATTCTTAATCCACTAACCTTGTGTAAAGAAAGAAAATCAACGCAGGTGTAGGGTACACCATTTTTTTCAAGTTTGCAGTTCCAACAACGGTTTACAAAGTTCAGTAGTACGGCTGTTGATGTTTGGTTTCGAAAACCAGGTAAGAATGAGCTAAGGGACCAAACTTAGGCCAAGCCCGCGCTACAGCTTTTGTGATTCAGGCCAGGTTTAACATTTTTAAACGGCCCAAGTTTGAACCAAGTTTGGACTGGTTTCCTGGGGCCAAGTCCGGCAAATTAGACTAGGACCATTGGTCTACCAAACCAATGTTTTCCCCAGACCTCCTTTAAATGTGTGGAAAGAGTTTATGGCATCCAACCGATTTCCACACTTTTATGTTTATCTTTATTTTTATGAATGTTACTTTTTAGAAACATTCATACAAATAAAGATAAACATAACATGACTTGCACATGCTTACAATGCATTAGACAGGTGAATAACGCAGAATATAATAAACTAAATCTAGGTTTAGTTTATGCATTTACAAGGCAACTGAAACCGAAGTTAACTAACCAAAGCTTGACTCGCTAAAACGTGCCCGAGTTTGGTTCGTTGTGCCGTTGCACCGATTAATCGGTAGATAATCGGCAATCGGCCATATCGACCATTTTGCCGATTAATCGGTATCGGTTTTTTGTCCGATAAATCGGCCGATTATTAACACATGCGTTTTTGATTGTTTATTGCGTTTTAAAGACAACAAATTCCAAATTCTAAAACACCATAGTCAGCCAAAGTTGAAAACCTTTTTAAATATATATAAGATTGAGGGCTGTTTAAAAAAAATCAAATATATTTATGTATTTCTGCATTTTTTTGATAACTAGACAGTTCTCTATCTTTTGAAATACTTTATTTAAAATAATGCTGTTGTTAAATAAAGTACTTCAGTCACTGCCATCGAGGGTTTTATATGGGTTTTTTTTAATTTTACCAAACTTCTTGACTAGCTGTAAATTTGTCCAAATTGTTTTACACAAAAAGTTCGAAACAAATACCATACATATACATGAAATAGCCCTTTTTTGACTTTAATATACGAATTGTCTAGTGCAAAACTATACAAAAAATTCCGATGTTACTTAAATTAAAAGCTCTTTCAAATGGCACTTCTTTAAACTGTGTTATGAATGTTGTTCTAAAATTCTTACTTGAGACAACATTGTATTTTTCATATTAAACTTAGTAATTTTTCTTAATTGTGAACTCAAAGTTTTTAAAATAATGACAACGAAGTCGTTCCCAAACACATGAATCCACCAAATGTGCCACAGTCAACCTAGATATTGGGTAAAAAATAAGCTGAGGACTGCAGATTTTTTTACCTACGGTTGGAAAGTAGTTGCCAGAAAAATGCAAAAAGCTCTTTCAACAGTTACAGAAATTTTACTATTTGCCAAACTATAAATTAAAAAAATAAAAGGAACATTTGCATAATATTTTAAACTAAAGTTGCAAAGCGTCCCGATTTCGGAGGAACTGTCCCGACTTGTGAAGAAAAGTCCAACTTTCTAATTAATAGTAATTGGAAAATAATTAGTAATTGCAAATGCAAAATAATCTACGTTAGCTTCTAAAAGTCAATTTGGTCGCCTTTGAACACATTTTTAGTTGGAGGTTCTATTGAAAATTTTCTATTAATTAATTCCGAATGGTTTCAGTAAATTTTGGAGCAAAAACGTTTACATCGTCAGTATAAAACAATGACGATTGAAAGGGAAACCTTGGAAAACTTCAAAAACCTTTGATTTCTATTTTTGAAAAGTGAAACATTTTATCGAACTTCGATGCTGTTGTTTTTACTGAATCGGTTTATTATTATTAATTAGTTAAACATGTTTAACACACCATTCATTATTTAGACTCTTAAACAGCCGAAGATACCATGTCAGCTAGAGAAACAGAGGGGAAAATTCATCTGGAAAAACAAAGATTAAGCATCGAGCAAGCATTCAGTTCTACAATTTGACCACGCTATTAAAATAATCGGTTTGGAAAGCTGTATGTAGTTCTACAACTACGGCCTTTATGTAATTAGATATTTATCAGAATTTAAAATATTTTGTGTCTTTGTTGGAATTAAAACATGTCATGTAACATAGACTCATGTCAAAACATTTATACATTTTAGGTTTTTTGTATTCAAAATTATTTGTTTTATTTTTGAAAAGTCATGGAATTTTCATATTTTTGGTCTGGAAAGTCATGGAAAGTCAGGGAATTTTGTTTCAAAAAAAAAGTGGACACCATGAATAGGTATTAGAACAAAGTTTTTAAAAATGTACACTGTTAATTTTTTGAAATAATTTTTAACGGTGTAACATAAGAAAAAAACGGTGTAATTGAAGAAAAGATGGCGCTACGCCCTCTCTTTTTAAACTAAATTAAAGCTTATTTTATATCTAACAACTTGTGAAAGTTTAGCACTAGTGATATTTTTTGGTTTAAAGATAAAATTCGTTGTGCATATGACTGTCGGGAATCAGTTTTTTTTGTTCTGAAGGAAAATTATAAAAATGGCGTTATAAAAACTAAGAGATTTTTTTTTTATGTTAAATATCAAATATTTTATTATTAAATGAACTTTTTAAAACATTATAAAAATTATATATGTAGTACAATAAATAAAATAAATACAATTGTTAAAAATGATTTACTTATTTTACAAACAGAAGTTTCTTTTGAATAGGAAAACACTTCTGCAATTATTTTCTTTGTATTAGATGGCATAAAAAAATGAAATGTTCATTAATCACTTTTAGTAATTACTTGTCACTCTTATAAAAAATAATTAGACAGTCTCGACTGCAAACAAAAAAGCCGTATAAATAACTAAATATATTTAGGAACTTTTGACTAGAGAAGCATTATGTTCGTATTATGTTATTATGGAATCATAAAGTAAAAGATTGTATTTTAACATTAAATTACAAATATTTTATTATTGAATAAACTTTTCAAAATACCATACAAATTATATATGTAGGTTAAAGAAAATAAATATAGTTATTAAAAATTATTAACTTATTTTACATTCAAAAGTTTCTTTTGAGTTGGAAAACATTTTTGCAATTATTGTCTTAGTATTTAATGGTACAAAAGAATGAAATTTTTGAGTTCCACTTATAGTAATCGCATTTTTATATCGATTTTGTAATTTTTCTTTTGTTAATTAATATTCACTTTTATCGGCGTATCCAAAGTTCATGGTAGATTCCCATTTTAAAGCCCATTCGAAAAGTTCTTTTGGTGTATCAATAATATCTCTGCTCCCCATACTGTAACGGTGTGCAGCACGCTTCAGTGTACCAAAAAATCCCATCGCAAGGTCCCTTGCTATGGCTGGTAGCATGAAAATGCCATTCTGCATCAACCTTAAAGTCTTTTTTATGATGGCATAAGTTAATTAGGTTATGTTTATTTTTGTATTGAGAAGGTGCCCCGTCGGTGTTATAAATTCCATGCGTATGTCTTTTATTGTAATTGTATTCATTCCACAACTAGTCAATTTGATTAAAATTCTTTAACAGCTCTATAGTTTATTAAATATTCCCCTAACAAATTAAACAACAAACTTGTTTTGTTTTTCGCTATCTTTGATGTTTTTATTTCAATATGGCGATACAAATTTTTGCATGAAACCTGGAAATTAAACGAAATATTTTACAGTCGTGGATAAAATAGCATCTTGTGTTCGCTTAGGATGATGGCAATTCTTCACTCGGATGATTCCCTCCACTCGCTACGCTCGTTTCCGGAAACTTCATCCTCGTGAAGAATTACCTTCATTCTAAGCTCATACAAGAATCTACTATTCCTAATATAATTAGAATTTATATGCGTTCTGATGAATTCAATAAGCTTTGTAATGAAAAGATGGACTGTAGTACTGTTGTGATCGTTTATATCCGAAATGAGTATAAAACTTCGGTGCTGTATATATTCACTTGCAGCACTTTTAAAATAAATGACAAATAAATGAATATGAGTAGCTTGTGAATTATTATAATGATAACCTTGAACCGAATCCTGAATTATGAAGGCGTAGTTTTCAGAAAAATCCCCTTGAACAAAGCACTCTCCTGGTTCTAATTCTTTTCTTTCCTCAATGAATGTAGATTGCTGTTTTGCTATAAAGTTGTGTGGTATCAAAATTTGTAAACGGTAAACAAATTTTTTCATAAATTTTTCTACAGTTTCTATTAAAGTATCCAAATTGCATCGATCAGTGGTAATCCATTGTTGATATTTGACTTGAAGGATTCCTTTAACGTCAAAATCATTTAGTAATCTTTCTTCCAGTTGTTGAAGTTTTTTTGAACATTCACTGCACTTCAAAGTATGACAATCTTCTGTTAATTCACCACATGAAATAAAGTCAATTAATGTTTTATAATTCTGGAAAGCAGCATCAGTAATCCAAGACATCTTAGAGTGTTGAATCATTAGTTTCATATTTTGATGTATGGTACACACGCACACATTATGAACTCCTTGGGATAATTTTATACATTCTTGTGGTCGAAGGGACGTGAATTTAGTAAATCCTATTTTTACAACGGGAAACTTATTTTTAAACTCCACATAAGCTTCATTTAATGTACATAGCAATAAGCGCTTTTGTGGATTTATGCTGAAATTGCTCATATTTTCTTCATTGTACATATATAATTTTTATAATATTTTAAAAAGATCATTTAATAATAAAATATTTGATATTTAATATAAAAAAAAAATCTTAGCTTATAACGCCATTTTTATAATTTTCCTTCAGAACAAAAAAAAACTGATTCCCGACAGTCATATGCACAACGAATTTTATCTTTAAAACAAATAATATCACTAGTACTAAACTTTCACAAGTTGTTAGATATAAAATAAGCTTTAATTTAGTTTAAAAAGAGAGGGCGTAGCGCCATCTTTTCTTCAATTACACCGTTTTTTTCTTATGTTACACCGTTAAAAATTATTTCAAAAAATTAACAGTGTACATTTTTAAAAACTTTGTTCTAATACCTATTCAACGACATATCATTTATGAAAATCGATTGAGTAGTTTTTCTACAATCGCTCGTCAAAATGCACTCACATCACAAAAAAGAAAATTCTAAGAGAACTTGTATTTTTTATTTATGAAAGACTATCTATAAACAAAAAATAATCAAAATTAAAAGGGGTCAAGTCAAAATTTCCCAAAAATTTGCTGAACTTACGTGAAATTGCTCATATGTATATTTAGAATTTTGAAAAAAGTTTCATTTTTTGATTTTGTAAGAATTTTTGGAATATTTTTAGAATTTTGAAAAATTTTGTATTTCTGATTTTATTATAATTTTTGGAATTTTGAAAAAAGTTTTAATTTTTGATTTTGTAATAATTTTTGCAATAATTTTAGAATTTTGGAAAAGTTTAAATTTTTAAGAATTTTTGGAATATTATCGGAATTTAGAAAAAGTTTAAATATTTGATTTCATTCTAATTTTTGGAATTTTGAAAAAGTTTGATTTTATTTAATTTAACAATATTTTTGGAATTTTGATTCTACTTTTCCGGTAACGTATTGATGTTTCGTGTTAATTTTGTAATAAATTTTTAAACATAGATAAAAAATACTTGTACTTTAACAAAGAGTTATGTTTCATATACACCGCTGCCCAAAACTAAAAACCATGTCCTCATAAAAGTTTTTTGCCGAAAACTATATCAAAATCCTTAACCCAGACCGAAGTCTTGATATCTCAGAGCTGTGAGATTCCAGCCCCTCCATATCTTACCCTTGTTTTTCTTTATCCGATCATGAAATATTCGCATATCATATTTTATTATGTAATAGGATTTATTGTTTAAGTAGTTCAATTCTTTAAGAAAAACTTAGAAAAAACAAAAGCAAAATTGCGTCCATCATCACCTTAGCACGTATGTTACGATGGGACCTTGCTCTTAAAAGGTTTCTATATGTTGTTGTGAAACATATTGAAATTCCTACCACGCAACGCAATACATTTTATTAAAAAAAAATTTATTTGCTTAAAAATTTTAGAAATTTCTTCAATTGATTTAAATCAATGTTTGTTTCAATCTATGGTTGTTTCTAAAAGTTTTGAAAAATATATTAATTTTAATATATAATGAGTGTCTTAGAGTTTTCGAAACTACTTAATGAAAGACAATACGGGTTCCGTAAAGGAAGAGCGACGGGAGATTTACTTACTTTTGTCGCATATGACGCATATCTAGAACAAGTCGCTTGAAAACAGTGGTGAAACTTTCGGTGTTGCTCTTGATATTGCCAAAGCATTTGACAAAGTATGGCACAATAATCTTATATGCAAATTGAGATGCTACGCCTTAGACGAGCAACTTATTTCTTGACTACAGAGTTTTATATCTGAGCGTAAATTTCGCGTTAATGTGGATGTTGTCTCATCGGATGTGTTTTCAACTAATGCAGGTGTTCCTCAGGGTTCTGCTTTGTCACCAACTCTCTTCTTATTTAAATTAACGATTTGTTGGATTAAACAATTACTCCCATTCATAGGGTTGCTGATGATAGCACGCTTTATGCGTCTCATGAAAATCCCAAATTATATTCACCGTTAGCGCTTAATAACTGTACTTCGAAATTGATAGATTCCTTAAACACTGATCTTAACACAATAATCGATTGGGGTGTTGCTAACAGTGTTGAATTCAATACCAACAGTCATTTTTGTAGATTATCCACACCATTAAAGTTTGACTCAAAAGATCTTGTAGCAAAAGAATCTGTCAGACTTCTAGGAGTAGAAATTGAAAATAATTTGAATTTAAATTCTCATATCTTTAATCTAGCTAAGAACGCTGTTCAAAAATTGAGCTGTTTGGGATGATGTCGTAAGTTTTTTAATATTGAACAGCTTCTATTAATATACAAATCATTTATACGTCCCTGCATGGAGTACTTTTCTCACATATTGGGTGGAGCTTATTATAGTAATTTGAAGTGCCTTGATTCTGTTCAGCGCAGATCTGTTAAACTGATTGGCAAATCAACTCTTCCTAATGATCTTGATTCTTTGTAGCCCAGACGAAAATTTGCTGATCTGACAATTTTGTTAAAATATATTATGGATGACCGAACTTTCGCAGAGATAAAATCAATTTTACCTGAACTAGCAAACCTATTGCGGTGTACCAGACCATTTACCATGTACCTACCAGACCTTTGCACAAATAAAACACAAAGTATTCTAAAGTTGACTCCGGCTTAAGACAGGATGATGCTATTTTCTCTGCATTTTTAAAGCCTTGGAGTATGTGTGCAGCAAAACAAAACCACCGACCAATGTCTTGTCAATGAAATCAGTCCATATGATTCCTACGCTGATGATATTGTCATCCTTAGCAGAAGTGAATCTTTAAGAAGTGAGATTTCAAATCGCTTGAGACGGCGATAAACAATTTGGTCCGCCAAACAATTATGATAAAATCAAACATATGATTTTTTCAAGAGCGGTTGAGGAAAAAGATTTGATGTGCGGCGAAAAAAGAATCAAGAGAGTTGAATCCTTTTAATATCTGTAATCAAAGCTTGACTGAAACAACGGCTCGATTAAACCTCTTCTTAAATCATCGTATGTTTCAATTAACACAAAACTCAAGATATATAAGACATTAATTAGACAAGTGATGATATATAGGCTCAAACGTAAAGCCGGTTTAGAGTCTGGAAAATAAAAACAAAAAAAAACAGAATATAATTTTCAAATAGGAGTCGGAGTCGACAAATTTTTTGATTATTTTTCCGACTCCGACTCCGACTGCAGTTACTTGAAAATTCGTCCCGACTCCGACTCCGCAGCCCTGGTTCGTATCCTCTTCTGATCCGCGAAAATGATTGGTCATTTTCCAGGTTTTTCTCATTGATTTATGATTTTTTAATTGATTCACAGTATTTACTCCAAATATCCTATCCCACAGTATTTATTCCAACTATCCGAAGTTATACGCGAAAAAAGTTGAAAAAAAATCAAAAATGTATGTTTTTTCTAAATTTTTCTATATTCTCAACGCCATAAATTTTGAACAAACAATGATTGTAATTTTTTTTAATTTCTCGGAGTCTACAGTTAATTCAATATCCTTTCTTTTAAGTTGAAAATCACGAGTTTTGGTGCACCAAGTTATTCAGGTTTTTCCAAAAAATTCAAAACTCAAAATTTGTAAAAAAAAATGTTTACTAAGAATAATTTAGATTCGGCAATATAATTGATTTATTTATGAGTTGTTATACAGATTTTCGAGTTAAAATTGCGAGTTATGATCAAAACCTGGTTGTAACACAACGTTAAACGTTAAATAAACATTGTACCATCTTGAATAGGTTAAGTTGCAGTTGCCATAACTATTTTTCGGCATCCACGGTTTATCTTTATTCAGTTTTATGCCAAAGTAATGAAGGTATGCAATTCTTATATATGGAGTGATTTTTTTAGCAAAATGTATTATGCAAATTCCACAAATAAAACAAAATGAATTTGGACTGTTTTTTCACTTGAAACTTCTTGAGAAGCCATTTCAATAAATTTAACTTTACACTTTACTATTTTAAAAGAATTCTTAACTGATGTTTGAGAACGACTGAACCTGTAAAATATTATTTACGATGCGGCACAAAAAGAAAAGAAAAATACATAAAAACGCGGTTAAAATAAGGAAAACTCAAAATGGCTCGCAGTTTTTATTCGAAAATCTGTATAACTGTATATATATATATCTGTATATATAAATCAATTATGTTGCAGAATTTAAATTATTCTTAGTAAAAAAAATTTTTTCCTAATTTTTAGTTTTGCCTTTTTGGAAAAAATCTTAATAACCTGTTCCAAAATTCGTGTTTTTTAACTTAAAAGAAACCAAATTTACCACGGCCTCCAAGAAATTAAAAAAATTTACAATCATTGTTTGTTCAAAACTTATGGCGTTGAATATGGAAAAATTTTAAAAAAACATAAATTTTTGATTTTTTTTCAACTTTTTTCGAATGTAACTTCCAGAATCCTTAATGGATTTTTACAAAAAAAAAGCTCAAAATGTTTGTTAGCATCTTTACTATGCACTTCTTTCATTAATATAATGACTTTGTTTGTTTTGTAAAATATGCAATCCAAAAACCGAAATAATCTTTTTGTTCATCGAAAAAATTGGTTTATCGCGAATATCTCAAAAACAAGAGCTAACCTAAATTATATGAAATCTACCTAAAAAATGAATATCATATTCGTGTTCTGCTGGTCAAAATCCACAAGAAAAGTTGGGTTTTAGTCAGGGAGACGAAAAAAGATCAACGTTTGTAAACTAGTGTAATTTGTTTAGTGATTTTATTTCGATGTGGTATCTTACAAAGTATCTGATGACTTTGAAGGTTAGCTTGGCCGTGCTTAGATGAATATTTGTGCGGATACCACAAATGAAGAAATTTGGGAAAATAGAAGAAACGACATTTGCATTTTTTTTTTTTAAATAAAAAGTGTTGTGTAGTAGGAATTACAAAATGTGTCACAAAAACACACATTTATCTTTTAAGACCTAAAACCTCCCACAACAACATGCGTCTTGAGGTGTTGGTGGACGCTTTTTTTTTAAATCTTTGTGGATTGAAGGCAGTCTAGACTATTGATTCGGGCAAAGCGTTCCATTTGTACGATGTACGCACAAAGAAATCCCTTTGCATTAATAAACATTTCTTGGTACATGTAAGAAACATGCTCCGAAATTATCATAAATATAGAGATATTGGCAACAGTTGCACAACAAGAGGAAAACAATTCTGCAAACAATATTCTTTAACAAGATTATTCAACATCATCGAAAATTCCAACGGTTGATTGTAGAAATTGTCAGTCCTCTACGTCCAAAATAATACACAAAATTTCTCTTAAATGACACTTAAAATTTTATTCACAATTACAAAAAAAAGTAGTGTACGTACCAGAGTACACAGGTAAGAAGTGAAACTTCTTTATGACATATCATTTTTCTACTATTTATAACTTCACAGCAATTGGGTAGATAAGGCTTAGGAAAAAAACGCCGATTTTTGATAACCAATTGTTTGGTGAGTACATATCTTCGTATATATCTCTGATACACTCCAATTCACCATTACCACCGTGACCACATTACCACCATGACCAGCATGTCCACCTTGACCACCACGACCACCATGACCGCCATGACCAACATGACCATCATGACCACCGTGAACACCATGACCATCATGACCACCGTGACCACCATAACCACCATGACCACCATGACCACCATGAACACCGTGAACACCATGACCACCGTGACCACCATGACCACTGTGAACACCATGACCACCATGACCACCGTGACCACCATTAACACCAGAACCACAATGACCACCATGACCACCATTACCAACGTGAACACCATGACCACCGTGACCACCATTACCACCATAACCACTATGACCACCATGACCACCATGACCACCATGACCACCTTGACCACCATGACCGCCATGACCAACATGACCATCATGACCACCGTGAACACCATGACCACCGTGACCACCATAACCACCATGACCACTATGAACACCATGACCATCATGACCACCATGACTACCGTGAACACCATGACCACCATAACTACTAGGACCACCATGACCGCCATGACCAACATGAACATCATGACCACCGTGAACACCATAACCACCGTGACCACCATGACCACCATAACCACTATGACCACCATGACCACCGTGATCACCATGACCACCATGACCACTATGACCACCAATACCACCGTGACCGCCATGACCAACATGACCATCATGACCACCGTGAACACCATGACCACCATAACCACCATGACCACTATGACCACCATGACCACAATGAACACCATGACCACCGTAACCACCGTGACCACCATGACCACCATGACCACCGTGAACACCATTACCACTATGACCACCATAACCACTATTACCACCATACTACCCTGACCACCATGGTCACCATGACCACAATGACCACCATGACCTGGTTCTACAATTGACGCATCCAACTCATAACATTTAGTACAAAAATAACGGTGCATGCACAATGTATGAGGTTTTTCCTCATGAGATTTTAGCAACTTTTTATTATTATTTTTTAATAGAAATACAATACTCTAAAATGTAGGTAGCTCAATTCTCTACTAATCATGAGGAAAAAGTTAAGAAATTTTTAACTTTTTCATTGAGGAAAAAGTATTTCAAAAATAAATGTTTTTTTTCTCAAAATAAATATTCTTACAAACTTGGATCTCATGTAAAAGTATTTTCATTGTGCATGCTCTGTTAATAAAAATAAAATTATCAAAACAAAATTAAAATTTATAAAAAAACAACGTAACCGAAAATCGTGACGATTTTTTTTAAATTTTATGCTGCTTCAAAATTTCTCTCATACGCCGATAAAGAAGTTTCACTTCAATAACTTTATTTACACGGTTTTATGTTTACGATACCGAGTTTCGTTTACAATTAATTTCGTTTAACATAATCGCATTTCAATTAAAATATTTCTACTATCGCAATCTAATTTAAATAAACTACATTATCGCTGTCTAATTTAAAAACTAACTCTTATTTCGTAAAAAGGAATTCCTTATATATAATTCGGCTTAATTGCTTTTGAAATATTGTATAGGGGAAATGGTGGTTGAATACAGTTTTGTTTTGTATTGCATTGCGATTATGTAAAACCGTAACAATATTAAAAGAAAAAAATTTACAGCTATGTGATACCTGTATATAGAACTAAAGTGACAAAAAAAATGCTTACAATTTTTACTAGTTGTGAGAAAAATACGGAAACTCTGCCTTGCACCAAAGCGTCAACATGACAAAATTAAAAATTTTACAGTGTACAAATATTCATTTTTGTACTAATAAAATTGAAAATAAAACGTAAGATAAAATAACAATATTTTTATTTTTGTTACCCACTTAACTATATTATATAATTCTTATAGAAAATGCTTACTGACTCGACCTGAATTAACTCGACAACATTAATTTTCACATAAGAGAAAACATTTTCTAAATGTAATTGGTGGTAAAATCATACAACCGTTCAGATCCATGTTGATTAATTGTCCCAGGTAATTTAATTATTCATTAAAAAAAATCCTTTAAAAAGTCTAAAACTGTAACTAGTTTTGTATATTTTGTATTTGTTTTGAGGTATAAGATTGAATAAAATTAGAGTTTTCTCTGTCTCTTAATAAATTTTCTCATACATGGTGTCCACCAGGTATGGAATTCTGGAAAGTCATGGAAAGTCAGGGGATTTTATTTTGGTCAGGGAAAGTCATGGAAAGTCATGGAATTTTTGTTATTTTCTGGAAAAATTTTATTTTAACAAAAACTTTTTTATAAAAATAAAAATAATATTGCATGCATTCTTAATATTTTACTTATGTCTCCTTTATAAGTATTTAAAATATTTTTGTAAGCGACATAGTTTATATTAATACAATCTATCTAATGTTATATTTTGAATGCCAGCTCTTAAAAATTTTTTGATACTCTAAATTTTATGTAAACGTTCAAATTAATATTTTTGCGTCAATGTGCAAAAGATCCCTTTACATTCTGTCGCTATGACAGCTGTAATCTCAACAATTACTCCTGATTAGTACTATTAGTACAATTACTCCTGACTAACTAACTGGCAAGAGAATATATTTATAAAAAACAATGAGATCAGTAACAGTGCGATGAAGTTTAAGGGCATCAAGATTTGCAGTTAAATTTCGATCACGCACAAATCTAATATGATGCTTTGAACAGACTCTAATACAGCCATTAGGGAAACAAATGCAGCGCTCAAACTTGATTTCAATACTTCATACAGGAACGCATATAGGACTTATAAATATTAAGTCAATAATGTAGAGTGAAATATTTTTTAACTTTACACATGCTCATTGTTATTGTTATTAAATGAATGATTTATAGTAAGTCATCTGCAATGGTGAATGGTCCCAATAAACGAATGCTTTCGCATTAACGTATTTAATCTCCACACATATTGTTTGAAATATCGTTGGAAAACTCAGTTTTTGAACTAGAAAAAATAGCTGTATTTTTGGAATTAAACTTGATCAAATTTTGATTACCACAATCGGAATTTTGAGCTACTAGTTTACTTTTAGTGCTGCATATCTGCGGGGGCGATGTATTTTATCATTTGAAGATTGGGTGAGCAATAGTTTGTGCTGTTTTACCATCTGCAAAACTATTTATCGGGCTACTGTGGATTTAAAACAGTTCGTTTATATAAATTAAAAATAGAGTGGGGACAAAATTAGCACTAGAGTGCTCCAGCTTTAATTAATTTAGACTCAAAAGTAAAGCCATCTTAGTAAATATTGTAAATTTCGTAATATTCTATAAATACGTCATGGAAGATCATTTTTCTAAGGAGATCAAATCAATGTTATCCGAGCTTGCTACAATGTTTCATCCCATCACACACAGTTGAAAATGAGCTGAATATGTAATGCAATTTGCTACATATATATAGGTCCTACGGAAGTCACCATTATAAAACAATGCAGAGCTTGCTTTAAAAATAAATGTAATGCTCTTTGCATTAGCAAGATGTTTTCAAACTTCTAGCGTAGCAAGTTGTTTTAAAATTCCTACCATTTTTATAAAAAATAAATTATGTTGTTAGAGTTGTACTAAAATTTGTAGTTTTGCGTTAGAATAAGTTTTAATGCAAAATTTGCTTTGCAATTTAATAATAACTTGCTTTACATAACCCATATAGCAAAGCTTGTATTAAAATTTGCAGCAATTTTTCGACTGTGTGGTTGTCTTCCAAAAATTTTTGATACGTGTGAATGAATAGTTGAATATTTTGGATAAGACTGGGAGTAAAGCTGTTGGTCTATCAATGATTTGAAATATCACATCTTGTTCCTTTTTTGTGGATCAACTGATATTGGACTTCTAGCACAAAGAAAAAAATACTATAAATTTATAAAATCTGTAGAAAATTTTACTTAAAGTGAGTGCAAGTTCTTTTGAAAATTCGCTTGGGATAATAGTTTGGATGTTGTCCAGCTTTGTTGATGTTTAACCCACCCTTAAAAGTTTTTTTGACAATTTTGGGTTTGAATTTTGAAACCAAATTCTTTCATATAAACTACTGAAGACTGAGTTTGGGGTATTTATTCAGGAGTTTTCAGAATAGTGGTGTTTGAAGCAAAGCATTTCGAACCAGAAAGGCTTTCAATGATAGGAAGGTCAAAAGATTTAGTACAAGTAGTACAAATAGAATAAAAATTAATGGCACTGTAAACACTTTTCAAATTGATATATTCGAAACCCAGGTAAGAATGATCTAAGGGACCAAACTTAGGCCAAGCCCGCGCCACAGATTTTGTGGTTCGGGCCAGGCCTAACATTTTCAAACGGCCCAAGCTTGAACCAAGTTTGGACTGACGTCCTGGGACCAAAATTTGTAGTTTTGACAATGATGATTGAAAGTAAAGTTATTAAAATAATCGTTCTGGAAACCTATATGTAGTTCTACAACTAGGGGTCGGTTGTACAATAGCAGTTTAGCTAAAGCTTAGTAGAACTTAGTAGTAAGCTTAGTAGTAAAGCGATAGGAGCTTAGGTTAGGTTACAAGTCAGGTTAGTTTCTTGAACCGCACTTGAACCAACAAAATTGGGCGCTCAACTTGAACCCTGGCTTAAGCTCACACTCGCGACTAAACCGCAATTGTTCAACGCGTAACTGAACAGAATATCAGGTTTAGCATAATTTCAGCTTAAACCTCGGCTGAACTGCAATTGTACAACCGGCCCTAAGTCTTTTATGTAATTAATTATTTATCAGAATTTTATTTTATATATCTTTGTTGGAATTAAAACATGTCTCATGTCATGTAACATCGACTCAATCAAAACATTTATACATTTTAGTTTTTTTTGTTTACAAAGTTATTAGTTTTATTTTAAAAAAGTCATGGAGTTTTCATATTTTTGGTCTGGAAAGTCATGGAAAGTCAGGGAATTTGGTTTCGAAAAAATAGTGGACACCATGTCATAGTTCGCTTTAAAAACTGCTTAAATGTGTTTTAATCAGATTCTAACTGGATAATTAAAAAAAAATTATATTTTTAAACAGATTATTATTCTACTTCTCAATTGCATATCAATACCAGTTGATGATCTCACAGAGATTGAAACTATAGTAGTATAATAATAAATGATATTTAATAAATAAAATTTATTTTATTTCTTATTTTCGTGTGAATAATATAAGGTGTATGCAGAAAAAACAAACATTTTGATATTATTCTACTCTTGTTGCTATTTTATTCTTTTGACAATTTTACAAATTTGGATATTATCATAAATCTTTTTTAATTATATTTTAAAAGCAACAAATTCAAATTTTCGTTTAAAGTTTAAAACTCGCATATTGATGACAACAATTCAACAATTGGTTATATGAATAAATATTAAAACGACCGATAACTCCATAAAAAATATTTTCTATGAACGTGGAACTAACAAACTTCTAATAATGTTTCCACCCACTCGCAAAATCTAATCGTTATAACTATTTTGATTTTTTCGTTTCATTTTTTTGTTGTTGTTATTAAATTTTATTTACCGCGTTTTCGAAATTTCACAACGATTTTTTTTATTATAGTTTTAAAAAATTACCATAAACCAAATTAAAAATAGATAAAAATCACATTGCCAGAAAAAAAGTGTAAAGATAAAGTGCGTCATTTTTTATTTTGCACGCTTGCTTCTTTGTACAAATTATTTTCTTTTGTAGTTTTCTATGAACTTAAACAGTATACTTCTATATATAGTGCATTGTGATGCTAGGACGTAAAGTTAAAGATTTTGGACGGATGTGGAGTTTGCCAAATCATAAATAGCTTACGTCCGTGCATCATATGCTATTTTTTATTCGCCGCAAGCAAAATATTTAAACAAAAATGTTTATTCTAAATTAAAATTATAAATTTGCATAAATGTGGAAATAAAAATATTTGGAACAAGTTACCTTTGACAAAATATTTGTTATTTTCTCCAAATAATTGTATAACTATGACAACAAATGACAACAACTATTTTAATTGGATAATGAAATTTTGAATTTAAGGGTTGCTTTGATAAAAATTTCTATTTTTTATAGAATTTAAACAAATGTTTTTTACTTTTTTGGACGTAGCTATGACAACAAAATATATGGTTAAAAAGTGACACTTTAAGGCCGCAAATCACAGTAATAAAGTAACACTTTAAGATATAGGCGAATAAAATAGTACATTATAATGCAAGGACGTAAAGCTAAGGTTTTTGGACGTAGGTGGAGTTTGCGAATTGAGGCGCTAGCCGAGATTTGCACCCACATTAAGTCCAAAATGGCTTACGTCCGTGAATCATACTATTTTTTATTCGCCGAAACCAAAATATTTAGAAAAAATAGTTTATTCTAAATCAAAATAAAAAATTTTCTAAATTTTGAAATAAAAGTATGTTGAACAAGTAAACTCTGACCAATATATTTGTTATTTCTTTTCAAACAAATCAAATAACTAAGACGACAAAGAATAACAAATATTTTAATTGGATTATTAAATTTGAAATCGAAAGGTTGCTTTGATAAAAATTTCTATTTTTTATAGAATTTAAACAAATATAAATGTTTTTTTACTTTTTTGGACGTAACTATGACAAAAAAATATATGGTTAAAAAGTGACACTTTCAGGCCGCAAATCACAGTAATATGAAGGCGAATAAAAAATATTAGTGCATTAAATGTGAAAGTTTGCAATTTCAAATAATATGTACTTCCCCACATATGCCGTGTAGTGGAGTCATATTAGCATTTTATATTGATGTAAAAGCAAAGTTGAATTTTTTATTGTTTTCTGTTAGGAACATAAAAGTAAGAGGGCATGTAATTATTTAGCAAATTTGGAGGTCCGGAAGGGCCTCAAAAATGGCAAAAACTGGTTTTTGGTGTTTTTTGAGTAGGTCGCTTCACTATTTTTGAAATATTTGGGGCGCTAATGATCATAAAAAAAAAAATTAAAAATTTTTGTGATTAAATTTTGAATCCATCTAGAGGGGTTAGGTACGTAAAAGTGTAACCTAACCTCAAAAAACCGAATCGCGTGACTTTTTTTTTTTACTAAATTTATGATAAGGGGCGGAAAAATCGTCGAATTTTCATAAAAATTTCAGGGAACATGTGTTTTAATAGTCTTAATATGGGATTTAATTTTTATGAAAAAATTTTAATTTTTTCGGCCACAATCGGCAATTTTCGTTGAATTTGGACAATGGTGCCACAAGAGCTAACCTAAAAAAATGAATATGATATTCGTGTTCAGCAGGTCAAAATCTATAATAAAAGTTGGGTTTTATTTAGGGAGATTTTTCTTGTAAACTAGTGTAATTAAAGTACAAATAATACCTTATAAAACTTGCTTGAATATAAGGAAAAATGTAATGACGTAATCAAAATATTTCATCGATCGTTTAAGCATTGCGCTCTCCACTGACAAGCGTTGGTCGTAACATTCTGTGACCTATCATTTTTCTGACTAATAATAAAAAATATCTTGATAGTCGTCATAGCCGAAAAACAGGTCACATCCCATACAAGGTTTCAAAACTGGTTCAGTAATGGTTCATTACTAATACAAAGGATACTGGCAACCATGACTGAGCCATTAACATAATTTTACTTGTTGATAACTTTGGACAGTAAATGACTGCAACTGATGGGCCAGAGAAAAAAACCAGTAACGGTCCATACAAGGTCGTACAGGTTACTGGTGCAGTAACGCACTAATAATGATGACCAGTATTGCAACAATGTCCGAGAACTGGTAAACATGACTGGGTCATTAACAAAAAATATAAAATATTATCATATGCAAACTTAAATAAATTAAATAAAAAGTAATTAAAATAAAATAAAACTCTCATTAAAAAATTTCTAAATTATATATCAACCTTATCAATATTATCAGTCTTTCAACTAGAGAAGAGAAGTTTTAACTAAACTATAAGTGAAATTTTTCAAACTCTATATTTTTAAAATTGATATTGCTCTAGTGAATTTTACCCACATGACATAGAATTCATGCAGTACTGGACCAATAACAATAGCCAATTAATGTTAACCATTAACGGACGGGCCATCGCATAGGCATTTAAATTAAATTTACTGGGTGTTTTTATAACCCTTAGGTCGACCGATTCATGGTTATAGTAATGGCCCGATAACAATTACCAAGTACCCTTAACCATTAATGGGTTAGTACTTGGCCGTATTTCAGAATCTGACAAAACCCTGCTTGGGATGTTACAGCTATAGCAATCATAAATTTTGAACTGAATGTTAATCCAACCAGTAGGCAGTATGTAATATTACGAATGTAATAACGAATTTGAAGTAGAACTAAAATTGTTATTGGTTTCCAATAAATTTTATTTGAAAAACTTTGCGTAAATGAATAATTATATACAAATTTTTACAGTAAATTTCTACTGTGAGACGGTCACAAATACCCCTTTTTACTATAAACAATCAATTATATCTTATATGAGGATTATAGACATATGTCAATATTTCATGAAAGCATGTTAGAAAAGGCGAGTCATTGGCGCCATAAAATCAATGCAACCCAAGCATCTGTTCTCCATGTTAGGGGCAGCTTGGAGCGGGCGGCTCGCTATATAAACGTGTAAAAAGCGTCTGTTCTCCATGTTAGGGGCGGCTTGGAGCGGGCGTCTGTCTTGGATCAAGCGGCTCGCTATATAAACGTGTAAAAAGGTTGTTTCTGGTGACCTTAAGATGCAGAACGAACCCATCCACGAAAATTCGGGTTGGGCGAAGGATGTCATGAATTCTACACCGGCCTCAAATTATATCGGACTCATTTCAAGAACGACCTCGGAAACTGTACCCGGACTACGATTTAAAAATGGGAACCTGGAACGTGCCAAGTCTTAGAAGACCAGGAGATCTATTAAAACCTACAAACCAAATCGATAGTTACACACTAGTTAGTGGCATTACAAGAACTATGATGGCCAGGGAGTGGAATCCACAAAACGTCCAAGGGATACACGCTCTACTATTGCGGTCATCAAAACGGAGGAGAATTTGGAGTTGGCTTTCTCATACATCGTCGCGTGAATCAACATGTTATCGACTTTAGCCCAATTAATATGCGGCTATGCACAATGAGAATCCGCACGCAAAAATTTAATGTAACGATCATCAATGTTCATGTACCTACTGAAGACAAAGTAGATGATATTAAAGACCTGTTCTTTCTAGAACTCGCAGAAGTCATCAATAACATCCCGCGGCACGATATAAAAATCGTGGTAGGTGACTTCAATGCTCAAATTGGTAGAAGTGCAGAACTTAAAACACATATCGGCCCTAACAGCTTGCATCATACCAGCAACAATAACGGCTTTCGCGCAGCTGAACTGGCTTTGATGTATGATCTAGCAGTTTCTAGCACTTTCTTCCCTCACAAGAGAATCCACAAAGCAACGTGGAAATCAAACGATGGAAGAACTGAAAATCAAATCGATCATGTCATGATTTCTAAGCGACACTTGAGTACGGCGCACCAGTCTGGTTGAATAGCACACATACTCAAAAAGTTGACTGCCAGATGCATACCGCTATGCGTACTATAAGTGGTACCATCAGGTCCACTCCTTTACCTTGGCTCCCTCTGTTAAGCAATATCGCTCCACCTGCACTCAGACGCTCGCATGCGCTCATGCGTGAACATAAAAAGGTAACCTGCAACAACTCCAAGTTACCCTTGCACGAATATTACGGTGACCACACTGGTTGTCGATTGAAGTCAAGAAAGCCTCCACATCAAACTGCCAGCAACCTGCTGGCAACTAATTTATATCTTGGATGGACACCTCCTGGAATGATTACAACATACCTGGCGTTTCTATTACTAACACGACTTCTGTCCAACCAGGTTTCGATCTGCCACGTCATACCTGGACTACACTAAACCGAATAAGAACGAATCATGGACGTTGTGTTGATTCTTTCTACAAGTAGGGCATCTCAGAGTTCCCTCAATGTGACTGCGGAGCTCCACAACAAACCATAAAACACATTGCAACTGTGTGTCCAATTCGACGGTACAATGGCGACATCTCAGACATCCAATTGGCAACTCCCGATGTAGGAGCATGGATAGATTCACTCGATGTAAACATCTAATGTTCAAATATACTGCCCAATGTTCAAATATTTTAATATTTTACTTTATAATTTTTAACTAAAAGACGCGCAATCAAATCGATTGTAAGCTCATTTAATGTGTATTCATGTTTTGTTTTATGTAGATTTCATAGGAGAACCTACCTATTTTGGGTTTTATTTTTGTTTTTGATGTGTCACAACAGGAACCATACGCTAAATAAATAAATAAGCGACACTCTGCAAGTGTAACGGACGTTCGATCATATATAGATTTCTTAACATGGACACCGATCATATGCTTGTTATCTTTAAGTAAAAGTGCAAGTTGTCATCTACATTTAATAGACAAGCAAAAACGACCGTACGCTAGAATGTCGAACCATTCAAACATCCGAAAACGCTGAATAGATATCAGGAAATAGTAACGCAAAGCATAGAAGAGCATGGCATCCCGTCTGAGATGCCATTAAACATACATGAAGAATGGCAAATGCTTCAATAAACCATTATAGCCGCAGCACAAATTACAATCGGAAAACGACCACCGAAATCACACAACGAATGGTTTGATGACGAGTGCCGCGAAAGCGTTGAACACAAACAAAAACTGCGAGAAAAATGGTTAACAAGGAACACCCGCAGCTCCCAAACTGATTATCTATGCCCCAGAAAAGCCTCAGCAAAACTCCTACGGAAAAAGAAACGCGAACAGATAAAGAGCTGTGTCGAAAACATCAACCAACATGCAACTAATGAAAATTCGAAAGAATGCTTTGCCAATGCGCGGAATCTGACAAAAGATTCCCACCCAAGATCCACAGCCATCAAAAATAAAAATAACGAGCTTACAACAAATGAACGTGATGTGCTGGCAGTATGGCGATCCCATTTACAAGACCTACTGAATAGGACGAATGAAGTTCATCCTATTCGAGCGTCAAGTGAGGAGATTTTTCTCCCTTGCCCAACAATAAAGAAGTGGAAGCTGCCATAAAAAAAATTAAAAAATGGTAAATCACCAGGTATCGATGGAATCCCTGCAGAACTATTTAAAAATGGAGGAGCAGCTCTGGTCTCACGTAGATACGATCTGATTCTTGCAATCTGGGACCAAGAAGAACTATCTGCTGAATGGAAAACAGCTCTCGGTGACCGTTTAAAGTGTGCGAATTATCGTGGCATCGCACTGTTGAACACTGCATATAAAATACTAGCTAATGTCGTACTTGCTCGACTCATCCTGTTCGCCGAATGAATCATGAAATCAGACAGCTTCTTGGAGGCTGCGATGTAATCGGATTCATTAAATCCAACCGGATTAAATGGTTTGGTCATGTAGAAAGGGCTTCATTAGATAGAATGATAAAAAAAGCGTCCCAACAACAATCAGCTGGTGTTCGTCGAAGAGGAAGACCTGGACAACGCTGGCGTGCTGACATCATTCAAGACCTTCGTGATATAGGTTGTCGAAACTGGGGTCAACTGGTCAACTGGTCAAAATAAAACAGGTAAAATAAAACCAAATTTTTATAAAACTTCTAAAATTACTAAAATCTTTTGTCATGTTGTTTCTTCGAGCCAGGACGCAATAAAGGTCACCAATAGGCCTTCGTTCCTACCTGTTAGACGTCCATTCAGAACTGAAAGTGACAGAGGTCCAGAGGTTGGTACGCGATCCTAGTTTAATCCGACTAGACCGAATAATAATATAACATTAAAAACTATTTGTTCTTAAAATTTCAGTCTATATTTTTTAAATATAAATATAAAATAAAATTCAATCCTGTCTCTAATTTGCGCGACTTCTTAGTAACAGTGTCGTAGTTAACTACCCGACTATTGTTCAGGTATGCCTTATTATGATCCGGGGCGGACTAGGGTGTAAATCCTATTAGAGCATGTGCATCCGGCCCCTATCAGAATTTATACTTGATTTTACTAAAAGGGCACACCCTATTTGTCCTGATCCGGCACGGACTGCGAAGACCCATCTCATCCCTAGTAGTAAATGCCGGATCAGGTATGGTATACCCTATTTGTCCTGATCTGCGCCCAATTTTATTTGAATAAATTTCGTTTGGTATTTTTGAAAGTTCATGAAACGAAGTATAGTAGAATTTCTTTACCAGCGAACACGAAAACTGGTCGTTCTGCGCATAATCATATGCGCATGTGCGAATATTCAGTGTCTCAGATTAAAACATTAAAAAAAACTGTTGGGGGTCCTATTGAAATGGACAAAAACGCATAAAATTAATAAATTACTATTGAAATTCAACCAATTATAATCGAAAACCAAAAACTAGTAAAAATATTTATGATTTTGTAGGCAGTATAACAAAATTTTGATAATTAAAAATAATTATAATAAAAATAACGACGCTGTAAACAAATGTCACAACAAACAAATCGTACGAACTAGGAGTAGAAATTTAACTAATGTAATTGTTTTCAAAACAAATTTATCCCAAAATAAATAATACATCTCTGTTTTACTTTTTGTCTCATCTTTTATCTCTTGCTGCGTGCTATCTGTCAAAAAATTAATTGGTAAAAAAATTGCACTATAGTTACTTCGGTCTGAAAGACCTAAGTATTACGACCTAAGTATTATTATTATGACCTAAGTATCATGAGCCAAAAGTGAAATTCTTACCCCCACTTTTTTGGCATTTCTCGACGTTTTAGGACCTACTGATTCTAAAAAAGCAAAAAAAAAAATGTATGTCTGTCTGCCGCCCGGCCGGCCGTCATTACTTACGCTGCAGGGAAAACCGCTGGAGGGATTTCAAAAATTTTTTCTAACAATAGGTATACTCAAGGGACAGGTCCGATAGGACGCTGTGTTCGATAACTGTACCGGAAGTGTGTCAAAAAAATCATTAAGTGTGTCAAAAACAGCAAATTTTTATATTTTTGGCTTAAAAAACGTTCATTTTAAGTGACTACGAGTAGGAACATTGAATTTGGAGAAATCTTGATGGTCGGGATTGGTATGTGAGACCAAAATCTAGTTTATTGCTTTATAAGTTTGTCAAAAAAATGTTGTCGTGTGTCAAAAGAAAGATTTTTATTTATTTTTTTGCCCAATTTTTTGGAAAAAAATAAAATAAATTTTTGTATTATTGAAAATTATGGCATTATAAGTTTGTCAAAAAAATAATGTCAAGCGTGTCAAAAAATGGTTTCATTTATTTTTTTAGCCAATTTTTTTTAAAAAAAATTTAGCTGTTTTTATGACGTAAATTAAATTGAAAATGAAATTGGACATAGAAATTTTTGAATTTGTTAGTTTTACTTCGTTTTATTTTTGCAATTTTGAAAAAAGTTTGTATTACTTCGGTCTGAAAAACCTAAGTTTCCAAAAGTGAAATTCTTACCCCCACTTTTTTGGCATTTCTCGACGTTTTAGGACCTACTGATTCTAAAAAAGCAACAAAAAAAATGTGTGTCTGTCTGTCGGCCGGCCGTCATTACCTACGCTGCAGGGAAAACCGCTGGAGATATTTCAAAAATTTTTTTTTTAAAAATAGGTATACTCAAGAGACAGGTCCGATAGGACGCTGTGTTCGATAACTGTACCGGGAGTGTGTCGAAAAAATCATTATGTGTGTCAAAAATAGCAAATTTTCATATTTTTGGCTTAAAAAACGTTCATTTTAAGTGATTACGAGTAGGAACATTAAATTTGGAGAAATCTTGAAGGTCTGGATTGGTGTGTGAGATCAAAAACTAGATTATTGCATTATAAGTTTGTCAAAAAATGTTGTCAAGTGTGTCAAAAGAAAGAGTTTTATTTATTTTTTTACCTAATTTTTTGGAAGAAAAATAAAACTAATTGTTTGTTTGAAATGAAGTTTTATTATTATTATTGAGAATTATGGCACTATAAGTTTGTCAAAAAAATGTTGTCAAGTGTGTCAAAAGATTTTTAATTAGTTTTTTAGCCAATTTTTTGGAAAAAAATAAAATTGTTTGTTTGAAATGAAATTTTATTATTATTATTGAGAATTATGGCATTATAAGTTTGTCAAAAAATGTTGTCAAGTGTGTCAAAGGTTTTTATTTAATTTTTACCCAATTTTTTTAGAAAAAAATAAAATTAATAGTTTGCATGACATGATATTTTATTATTATTATAGAGAATTATGGCATTTTAAGTTTGTCAAAAATTAATGTCAAGTGTGTCAAAAAATGATTTCATTTATTTTTTTAGCCAATTTTTTGAAAAAAAAATGTAGCTGTTTTTATGACGTAAATGTAATTGAAAAATGAAATTGGACATGGAAATTTTTGAATTTGTTATAGTTTTTGAAATATTTTTGGTATTTTGAAAGTTTGTATTTTTGAATTTGGAATAATTTTTGCAGTATTTTTAGAATTTCGGCAAAAGTTTTAATTTTTGATTGTGGAAGAATTTTTGGAATATATTTAGAATTTTGAAAAGTTTTGAATTTTTGATTTTATTATAATTCTTGGAATTTTGAAAAAATTTTCTATTTTTGATTTTATAATAATTTTTGCAATAATTTTAGAATTTTGGAAAAAGTTTGAATTTTTAAGAATTTTTGAAATATTATTGGAATTTAGAAAAAATTTAAATATTTGATTTTATTCTAATTTTTGGAATATTTTTGGAATTTTGAAAAAGTTTGATTTTATTTAATTTTACAATATTTTTGGAATTTTGATTATAATTTTCCGGCAACGTATTGATGTTTCGTGTTAATTTTGTAATAAATTTTTAAACATAGATAAAAAATACTTGTACTTTAACAAAGAGTTATGTTTGATATACATCGCTGCCCAAAACTAAAAACCATGTCCTCGTGAAAGTTTTTTGCCGAAAACTATATCAAAATCCTTTACCCAGACCGAAGTCTTGATATCTCAGAGCTGTGAGATTTCAGCCCCTCCATATTTTTGTCTTTGTTTTCGTTACTCACATGTCAATTCTTCTTTTCTCTTATTCCCTTAATGATTCATTGATTTTTAATTAAAAATCCAATTGCACCTATTTCTCAGCTTGTTTTTAGTTTCTTTTTAATTTTTATTTAAGTAATTAGTTTTAAATTATCACGATATTTTGCCAAATTGTGGTATTATCAAGTGTATCATAATTTTTTTTTTATTCGCCTACATATTAAAGTGTTACTTTATTACTGTGATTTGCGGCTTTAAAGTATCACTTTTCAACTATTTATTTTGTTGTCATAGCTACGTCCAAAAAAGTAAAAAGCATTTGTATTTGTTTAAATTCTATGAATAATAGAAATTTTTATCAAAGCAACCCTTTAATTCCAAATTTCATTATCCATTTAAAATGGTTGTTATCATTTGTTGTCATAGCTACACAATAATTTGGAAAAGATAACAAATATTTTGTCAAAGGTCACTTGTTCCACATATTTTTATTTTAAAATTTTTGCAAATTTATAATTTTAATTTAGAATATACATTTTTTTTTAAATATTTTGCCTGCGGCGAATAAAAAATAGTATATGATGCACGGACGTAAGCTATTTTGGACTTAATGTGGGTGCAAATCTCGGCTAGCGCCTCGATTTGCAAACTCCACATCCGTCCAAAATCTTTAGCTTTACGTCCTAGCATCATAATGTACTATTAAATATTAAAACAAAAAACTTCAAAAAAATATTTAAACATAATAACAAAACGATTTGAATTTAAATAAAATAATATTAAATTCAAACCGTTTTGTTATTATGTTTTAATATTTTTTTGGAGTTTTTTATTTAAATATTTAAAAAAACTTATGATACACTTGATAATGCCACAATTTGGCGAAATATCGTGATAATTTAAAAATAACTAATTAAACAAAATATTAATAATAAAATAAACACCCTCTGAGAAATATAGGACTTTGAAATCAGTTGCCTTCTCGAGAGTCCTGATATAATAAGTTGTTCAAGCTCCAGTAGGATTGCCTGATTTGGGCATGTTCTACGTTGCTAGTTTGCAATCTGTAATGATATAATAACTGTGCGTTAGTACTCTAGAGAGGGTATGACCGCGAGGTAGACCATGACCATAATGGAACACGTACATAATGAACATCCTTAAAAAATGAACTTTCATGGGAATTATACTGCCGCTGCGAATGACCATGGTGAAAATTCTAAGCTGGTTAGCTCGGCAACGCTCCTACAAAAAATATAACACGGTCAGCAGTTCCTAGTTTGAAGGAAACAAAACTTTTTTTACGTAAGTTTGAAAACAAGTGAACCTTAGCAACTAATTTAATTGATATTTGTAGTCGAATGAATACAAGTAATCTGTAATTTTTGTTTTGATCTCTAAATTGTTATTTTTCTTAAGAATTAGTTTTTTTCTTCTATTTATAATTAAGTAAATTTAAGAATAAACTCTAACACGAAAACTCAAAGAAACAAGAAAATCAAAACAAGAAAAAATGAAAGATTGTAAATTATGTGAAACTGATCACCAAGAAAAAATGTCAGATCATTATGATAAAAGCAAAACAAATTGTAAACATGGATCAAGTTATACTTATGATCAATTTCGTGAAATGTTCCTGGCGGCACATCTACTTAGAGGTGAGTTCCCTGATTAAATAATAATTTGTATTTGAGGGAAAGGGAAAGGGAAAATCTTTTATTATGTGGGTATATTTTTTAATTTGAATAGTTAAGTGTTTTGATTTACAGTCAGAATGCAAAGGCATTTCTATATCCGAAGCACATATAAACAGAATGATTTCACGGAATCAGTAGTTGTATATTTTGATAGTCTCGGCTGGCTTCAATCCATCAACAACGATTTAAAATAATATTCATTAACACCTCACAATGCATAGGTATGTGGCAGGTGCTGTAACCATTAATGGCATTGCAATTAGACAACGGTTTTTATTAAAAAAAGAAAAGAATTGATGTACAAAAGATAGAGAAATACAGAAAATTAGGCGCAATATTCATTCTTTAAAAAATATTTGCCTCCATCAAGACCTTAGAACGCATGTGGTTGTGGGACCTGTCTTAAAAAATTTTTATTTGTTATTGTGATTTGTGAAACATATTGTAATTCCTATTACACAGCACATTTTATTAAAAAAAACAAGTTACAAATTCATTTACACACCTTCATTAGAAATAATCTAAAAACAGAAAAAAATTCCAAATGTATACTACTAGTTAAGTATATTGCTTTACATTGCTTACTTCTTCACTTTTTCGTTTAATAAAACTGACGTAGGTTGATTTTCCAAAGGACACTGACATTCAAATACTAATCTGACATTATAATGTAAGATGTATGTTAGTTAAAATGTTTTTTTTTAATTTTTATTTCATTCTTTTTAATCGTTGAATATTTAAGTAACAATTTATTATTCTATTTATTATATTATTCTCCATTTTTAATTTGCTATGTTATTTTTTCACCCAATCAATTATATTCTTTCATTTTATTCCTCTAATTGAGCTGGACTGTTGCAGCTCTCGTTGTTTTTTTCTACAAATGTCGTCATTAACAGTCTGCAGATAAAATCAAATGCATCTTGTCTCAAGTATATTTTGCCCCATTTTACATAGATCGGTTAGTGTGAACTAGCTAAACTTTCAGTATCATCACACCGTTCTTCTCAGAACGCATTGTGGGACCTAGATCTAAAAAGATATCTATGTGTTGTAACAGATATTGTAATTCCTGCTACACAACACATTTTATAAATAAAACTCCTAATAGCCATTAACAAAAGCGCATGTTGTGTGATTGATTATAATCATATTTCAGATATCTATAAGCAGCGCTTTCGAAGTTACTACTATAGGAGTTTTTTGCTACTTTTTTAGGTAGATTTCATATAAAAATCTACCTATTGTAATGTGCCTCATCTCGGAATTTCGGAACAAATTTTGTGCCAAACGACTATATATGATAAGCGGAGACGAAAAAAAAATAAAATTTATATATATATGTATATATATAAACGATATGAGATATAACGAAAACGACCGGCACTCTCACGGTCGTATTTGTTGAGGTAGATCAAAAAAAATGTCTGTACAGGTGTGTTCTATTAATATCTTGGACAAGTTCGTGAATCAGCCAAATCCGACACGTGGTTAAGAAACTAGAGGCTTTTTTCTAAAAAAAATTGATTTTTAAAAACCGTTATAACGGCCGTTTTAGTACTAATATTTTAAAACAATTAACAAATTTAGGATTTTTGAAACCTTTTTTATCAATTTGTTTTAAAAATAGACCTCTGCAGTTAGAGGTTCCTGAGTGAGCGGCTACAACAAAAAAGTTTGCAAAAAAAAAATTTTTTTTGAAACAACCGGCACTCTCATGGTCGCATTTGAAAGCCAGATCAAAAACCTTTTCTAAAAATGTGTGTTTTATTAATATCTTGGACGAGTTCTTAAATCAACCAAATCCGACACATGGTTAAGAAACTAGAGGCTTTGTACTACAAAAAAAGTCTGTTTTTGAGATCCGTTATAACGGCCGTTTGGATATTAATATTTTTAAAAACTTCATAAATTTAGAATCTTTGAAACCCTTTTAATCAATTTCTTTCAAAAAATGGACCTCTGCAGCTGGGGGATTCTAAGTGAGCTGCTCCAACAAAAAAGCTTGTAAAACACAAAATGCGACTCTCACGGTCGCATTTGTGGAGCCGGATCAAAAAACCTTTCTTAAAAATGTGTGTTTTATTAATATCTTGGACAAGTTCGTAAATCAGAAAAATCTGACACATGGTTAAGGAGCTAGAGGCTGTATACTAGAAAAAATATTGGTTTTTTAAATCCGTTATAACGGCCGTTTGGATACTTATATTTTTAAAAACTTCATAAATTTAGAATCTGTGGTAACATTTTAATCCGTTTCTTATAAATATACACCTCTGCAGTAAGAGGTTTTTGACTTGTTTTGTCTTCAACAAAAAAGATTGCAACAATCCATAACTACAATTTCCAATAACCTTATAACAGTCAATGAAAAAAAAAATAAAAAGATTTGAATAGAGGAAATTAATTTTTTTTTCTTAGAAATAAACTATTTTGATATTTTGCAGTAATTGCACGACATGACAGGTTTGTGTCATAAATTGTCACACATATGTTCTGTGGGAGATTTGATATTTGTTTGTTACAAAATTGGATAGATATAGTTTTGCTTATATGTAGCTAATTTTTTTAAAATTTGTTCGGTATCTGTTTGTCACTAGCTTGTTTTGTTTAAACTAATCTGATACATCAGATTCTACTGGCACACAAAACTGTCTGATCTTGAAATCTACCTTTTTCTAGCAGATATACGTGCCGCTTGGAATTTTTTAGTTTGATACTACTTTACTCCCCGAATCAAGTTTATACTCCGCTGTTATTATAAATAAATGTTATTTATTATAAACTAATTTTATCTTCTATAAATACTAAACAGTTTTCCCTTTTAGATTCGTTTGTTTTATAATCAATCTTTTTCAGCAATTTTTTCTTACATACAAGGATTTTCTTATAAACAAACTAACAACAAAATTTTTGATATTTTTTCTTCGCGCAATTTGCCGACGTTAAATTAGTTGAAATATTAATCTATAACAAAGTTCACTCACGGAAAAAAACGGTATTAATCATCTCCTGTAGCAAAATATACTATTTTGCGTGTTTTTTTATGAATACTCTTTTTTCCTCAAAATGCTCCGCTGACGACCGCAAATATACTACTTTATAATTTTTAAAACTCACAGCGCTGTCTATAAGCAAAATCGAAAACGTATGAATTATTCAAAATCTACTCAAAAATTTATTTTAGTTTATTAAGTTTTTGAGTCTAAAACCTTTAGTAACGTTTAGGCTCGCTATACACTTGAGCTAAACTATGCGACCTATGCGAACTGTTTTTAAAAAAATAATGTTTTAACGCGAATAATATTTTTTAAACAAAATGTAATGAATGTAATGTTTCCTTTTTTATTTTATTTTTTTAAATGTTTTGTTTCCGTAATGTTTTTTTGTATAATTACGTTGTATAAAAAAAACATAGTTCGCATAGTTCACATAGTTTAGCTCAAGTGTATAGCACGCCTTAAAGACAATTTAAACAAACTTGCCTAGCCAACTCTCAACTTTAACTGCCAAAAACTAAAATACATGTGTTTGCTAAAAATATTCAGAAATAGATTAAATTTAATAGTTGGAAGTTTTCACAATACAATTAAAAATCCAAAAAGGGAGAGCGGTGGCAGATTCGCTTTCTTTTGTCACGAATATGTATATAAGACTTTCGATGTTGCTTTTACCTTTAATACTTTAAAAACATTAGAATGGGGTTCGGTGATCAACAATCTTATGTGCAAATTGAGATGCTATGGATTATATGAACAACTTAATTCTTTGATAAACAGTTATATGTCTGAGTCACAGTTCTATCACTAACGCGGAAGTTCCTCAAGATCTCGCTTTGTCACCAACTGTTTTCAAAACCAAAACTACATTCACCGCAGCGCGTAATGACTGTAGATCAAATTGAATAGATTTATTAAACAACTATGAATTGGAATATTACTAACAATGTAAAGTTCAATATACGCTAAACATGAATGTAGCCATTTTTCTTGAATCCGTTTTTCTAAAATATTTGATTCTGAAGATCTTATAGTAAAAGAAGCTGTCAGAATAGAATTCTAGTTGTGGTAGAAAATAATATAAATTCTCATGCTTTTAATCTTACAATTCCTTTTTATCTCTTTTTATCTGTTCAAAAATGTTTAGGACGACGTCGTACGACGACGACGTCGTTAGTTAACAAATTATTTATACGTTGAAATGTCTGGGTTCTGTGAAGTGGAGAGCTGTCAAATTGTTTGAAAACTCAAATTCTACTAATGATTGATTTCTTGAAGCATAGAAGAAATTTTCTAAAAATACATTACGAATAAACGAGCTGTTACAGAGATCAAATTGATTTGACCCAATTTCTATCCCACAGCATTTTTTTTGTAATTTTCGGCGGCGACTTATTTTCAAAACTGACATGTTTTTTCTGTGGGTTTTTTAAAACCCTTAGAAATCTCATATTTCCACCAATTGCTATGAAAATTTATACCACAAAAAAGCACGAAACTAAACCTATTTATTATAAAATTATGATATTTGCTTATACTTAATTTCTCTTTGCGCATTATTTTCTCCAAAAAAATTTACTTAGTAAAATTTATGAACGAACTACCCTTGAAGTTACAGCCTACAACAATTGATAATATCATTTCCTATATACATGACTTAGAAGCTGGCTTTATTGAAACTTCATTTAGCCCTAATAAACAGCTATGGGTAAGATTCAACCCAACGTAAAATTATAATAACAAAAACTGTTTTTTATATATTATACATATAAATCGAACAGTTTTGGACAAAATCTGGATTTTGCTGATCTGAATTTTGAAAATTTTTTTACGAGGTCTATATAAAAAAAAGATATACGTGTTCGAGGATTTTTTTTGGAGTAGAACGGATCTAGATTTCGAGATTTTCGTGATTTTTGGCTTGTCAACTTATTTTGAACAATTCATAACTTCGGTTCTGGTATAGAGAGGCACTTTTTTCTGTTTTATTTTAAAGTTAAAAAATAGACTTTTAAAAAAAACGGTTATGTATAAAAGTTATTAACAAATTCCTATTGTTATACACAAAAAAAATGTTCAAATTTTAGTCAAAATAAAGAGTGTTCATTATAACCATCGTATTCTACGTTAAATTTTCGAAAAAACGATTTTTTATTTATTGAGAAACGATTTTTACTGTTAGAAATAAATTAAATTATCGAGCGCAGGACGATAACAAA